>OZ010586.1:31622639-31652639 GCA_963932145.1 Acanthosepion lycidas
CTCACTGGGGGAGCCGTTTCAGACGCGATAGAAAACACGTCTACATGGTCTGACGTGTAGGAAATAACTATCTCTCTCATTCCCAGGCTGGCTCAGCGAATCAAAATTGACTTCCTTGTTTTGTCATCCATCTGACCACGAAGGTCAACCTCAGGATATCCAAGCAGAGATACATTTCCTCGAAAAATATAAGAGTCTATTATTTAACATAGTGAGAGAAAAAACTGTTCTAGGGAAAATATTTATGGAAATAGCGTTAGAGTAGCGATAGGTTTGCAACATTATAAAAATAAATCCTCCACTAGAAGAGAGCTTTTATTTTCTTTTTATGTGCCGTGTGCTTTCAGTACGTAGGCGATCATGGCCCTCCCTTTTGCCCTATCCCTTGTGACTCTCAATAGGTTTTGTGTTTCTGCCAACTCCCCCAGACCAGGCTCTACCATCCACCTGCCTAACCCCCCACGTATATTATGCGCTGCTTTCCCCTGTCTCATTTTCCATCTATTCGTCCCGTGAGTATCAGATTCTCCAGGCGTTCCTTTCTTATCACGTGTAGTATCAGATTCTCCAGAGGTCAAAGAGGTTAAGATTGTAGTATTCAGGAAATGTTTCTACAAAGTGGCATCTCTCAGAAAAAAAAAATGCTGTGTGAATGAAACGTTCTCCTTACAAATGGAATATAGAGGAAATGTGCGTTAATTGACTCGTTGGACTTTGCATGCTGGGTTGTAGCTGTAAAAGTCTGAATTGGGTGTATTAAAGAATGGAGCTAATCTGAACAGTTGCCATGGAAGTAGCGATAGAATAAGCGACAGGCTTGCAAAGTTTTATCTGTGGATTAGAGGACTCAGAGTGTAAAATAATTAATCCCCTAAAAGACTAAATAAATTTGGGCTCTATCATTGCTGGAAAAGGAGTGTTTTCGGTATGATCTGAAAAGACAGAGCCTAGAGCCGGAGTCAGCTACTTTCTGTAGTGGAATAAGGAGTCAACCATTTTGTCAGGATATGACCATATATATGAGTTCCACTTGAGTGAGCTAGTAGCTGTTCAAAGCATGAAAGTGTAAACGTTCGTACTTACAGTGATGTTCACCGTGTACAAGACTCAAGAGCCAGTCGAGTTAGATCTTTACAGTGTAAGAGGTGGAGTTTAGTGACAAATATAGTGATTGACCCTACACTTTAACAGGCTAAGATTATAGTGATCGGGGAAGCATCCTCTTGGGAGTCGGTTCAACAAAGCAGCAGAATCGAGATGGAAAAAGGCTCAGGTTACTGAATGAGGAGTGTGATATAAATGTAAGAGCAGGTAGAACGAAATGAATATCATGAGGATAGGTAGGATAGATAACAAATCACCCTTAACTTGAAGAGGTTAAGATTAGAAAGCATCCCTATGGGAGAATGTTCCACAAAGTGGCAGCTCTTAGGAAAAATCTGAATGAGTGAGACGTGCTACTTACAAATGGAATACAGAGGAAATGTGGGTGACTTGACACAATGATCGCAGTTGAATAGGGTCTGAATTGGTCGGATTAAAGAATGGAGTTAATCTGAATATTTGCCATGGAAGTAGCGATAGAGTAAGCGACAGGCTTGCAGTATTGCATCTGTGGGAAAAAAGCTGCAGACTGTAAAATAATAAATCCCCTAAAAACCGTGCAAATAAATTTGGGATCTATCAAGTCTGGAAAATGATGACTGAGCATCTTCAACTGCGATGGGGGTGGACGAAAATCCTCCACCTCGTTTATCATCCTAGTAGGGCGGATTAGGTCATGGACAAAATCAGATCCCTCTCCGTCTCCTAACGAAACTGCCACCGTTACCAAAGCAAGTCGCCTGTCATCTTACCTGGGTCTATTGAATCCATTGTGCAATAATAATAATAATAATGAGAAGAAGAAGAAGAAGAAGAAGAAGAAGAAGAAGAAGAAGAAGAAGAAGAAGAAGAAAACTAACCCGTTACTGCATAAAGTTTCCTTAAAATGTTAGTCCGTTTTGTCTAATCTTCCTCACTATCTAATGGTAGATTTTAAAAACGGAACGCCATACAGTATAGCTTCAGTATCCTCACTTAACGGTAATGCTTCCTGCTAGTTAATCCATATCTGGAGTTGAAAGAAGAGATAGATTCCTACCTTTCTCAAAGACCATAGTGCGAAGTGAAAATAACAGATACTGATTCCAATTTTAGGGTTGATAACCGTTTACAAGGAGAATTGGTAATATGAAGATATGTGTTTTCTTTCATTTTGTTTAGCCATGTGGCTTCAGTGACCGAATTGGTAACGGCGTCGTGTATGATCACCCGGCATACGAAGTGCGAATTTCTAATCTCGCCGGAAATTACAGCATTGTTTTGATTTCTTATATTTGAGCTTTGACGGCTATTTCAACCCAGAAAATGAAAAAATCTTTTTTTTTTTACAAAAAGTTTTCTTAATAGTTTTCCCGGTAAAAACACAAAACAACTTAACGGATCTGTGAACTCCCGTTAGTGGTGCCGGCGATTGGACTTATGCGCGCTTCTCTTAACTATTATTATTATTGTTGTTGTTGTTGTTGTTTGTGTGACATGTTTCCTGCTAAGGTGTCGGCTGTACTCGTGAGAACAATTTTTTTGTATTTCTTTAAGGCATGGGCTTCTAGGAATCCCTTCAATGAGTTTACTGAATTTTCTTCCAATCAATCCGAGGGCTCCAACTACAACAGGGATTGTTGATGTTACCATGTGCGAGATTTTTGAGATTTCGATTCCAGGTTTTTGTAATTCGGTAGACTTTTGAAAATTTATTATTATTATTATTATTATTATTATTATTAATAATAATATTATTTCTTCTTCCTCCTCTTCTTCTCCTCCTCCTCCTTCTTCTCCTCCTCCTCCTTCTTCTTCTTCTTCTTCTCCTCCTCCAACTCCTTCTTCTCCTCCTCCTCCTTCTTCTTCTTCTTCTTCTTCTTCTTCTTCTCCTCCTCTTCCTCCTCCTCCTCCTCCTCCTTCTTCTTCTTCTTCTTCTTCTTCTTCTTCTTCTTCTTCTTCTTCTTCTTCTATATGACGTGTCCCTTCAGGACATAACAGATTATATTCTTTCTCTTTTGTAGCTCTTTCCAATTTCTGCCTTTTTGTTATCTTAGCCAATTCCTGCTGTGCCACACTCATTAGGTAGGTTATTCGTTGCTTTCCTCTGTCTCTCTTACTTTTAATATGCCCTGTCAGTATCAAATTTCCCAAGCCTCTTTTCCTCAATATGTACCCTAGAAATGTCTCTCGTGCTAATTAAGTGTTCTTTTAGCTTACATTTTCCTTGAAGCATGAAGAAAGGACTAAGCCTCAATTGCAAGAAGACGGAATGTGTCGTTGTCAGTAAAAGAAACGGCCTAACACGCAAACTACAAATTGGCATAAGAGTTCAGTTCTCATTGGTTTGTTTTTAAGAAACTGTTTCTATTACTTAATACTTTACTTAACTTTTGGAAGACATCTTTGGCTATCCCAATGCTCGTTAGGATTTTATTGTTGCATTTTACGTCAAAGCACGTTCCAGATATTTAAAATTGTACTTTTTTGACTTCGGTATCTCCAACTTGTAATTTGTGTGTATGCCATTCCTTTTGCTAACAACCATGCATTCTGTCTTCTTGGAATTGATGTTTAGTCCTTTCTTCTCGCTTACCTTCACTGCCTTCGATAGGAATTATTGCAGTTTCTGTGCTTGCTATCAACACTGTGCCATCTGCATATCTTACTGTTGTTAATATTGTGGCTGCCAATAATAAATTCTAGTAGGACTTCTAATTCTTTTAGAATTGCCTCACTGTATAAGTTGAATAAATCTGGTAAGAAGACACATCCTTGTCTTACACCCCTTTCAGTTTTTGTATGCAGATGGTTTGCTGCCATTAAAGGTTCTAGATTATTCTAATATCCTTCCTATATATGTCATAGTTATGTAGCAGTTTTAACAGTACCTTGTGATGTACTTTAAAGTAATAACTAGAATTATAAAAGTAATTATCATCTTGACCATCTTTATCAGTACCATGACAGGATGTGCTCATAGGGATGTTGTGCAGTAGAACACCTGACAAGCTCCCTCCATATGTCTCAGTTGTATTATTGTAGTTTCCTTTCTATATCTGCTATCAGTACTGTGCCATCTGCATATCTTGTTAATATTGTGGCTGCCAATAATGAATTCTTGTAGGACTTTTAATTCTCGCAGAATTGCCTCACTGTATAGGGCGAATAAATCTGGTAAGAAGATACATCCTTGTCTTACACCCTTTCAATTTTTGTATATTTACTCAATTTATTTTCTATCTGTATGCCATTTCTTTTGCTGTTTATCATGCATTCTGTCTTCTTGTAATTGATGTTTAGTCCTTTCTTCTTGCTTTCCTTCACTGCCTTCGATAGGAGTTATTGGAGTTTCTGGGTTTGCTATCAACACTGTGTCATCTGCATATCTTACTGTTGTGACCAAGTAATTGGTTAAGAAATAACAAAAGAGGTTGCAGATAAATAGTGTATTGAACAGTAAATACAACTGAAGTGTGGTACACGACTTGGGAGTGTGTGTCGGTTGACCAGCGTTCAGTCTATATCACTGTTCCCCCGATGGCTTACTTTTCCCATTAACTTTATAGTAAGTAGAAGAGTCCACAATAGACTCATTAGAGGGAAGACACCATAACACTTATGTTCTTAAGATTGTGTCAGGCAATAATAAATTCGGGTAGGATTTCTAATTCTCTCAGAATCGCCTCACAGCATCATAGTAACTTTGTTAAGAAATGGCTTTCGGTTATGTTAATCCTGCCTTCTCGATATTCTAGTAATCTTCGCGATTTTCTTGAAGCTATATTATGGATTCGTTCAAAGTGCTAATTATTTCTCTTTCTTAAATTTTCACTGTACCTTGCTGAAAATAAAGCAACAAACACATTAAGAAACGTTTCTCTCGAGTCAGTTTCTTCCAGATAATGTGTGTATTCTACCTTAAAAAGCGATTTCTGTTGAATGGAGCAAAAAGAGTGAGAGCGATAATTCTCATGAATTAGCTAATTCTTGATATTTAGAAAACCATTATGTCAGATGCTACTGGTACCATGCAAAGTAGGACAACCTGCCGTATGATTGGGTCATCGGCGAATAAGCCGCCTCCCCCCAGGCTTTTTTTATGTGGATAGTAGCTAGGCACCCAGCAGGATTAAAAAAAATCTCTCAAAGGGCAGATGAATTTTCTTGTAGGGACAACGGACATCCAGCATAATGGCGTAGACTGATGGGTTTTATATCTGTAGATGCAATCAGTGCAGTGGAGGTACAGCATTGCTTGGAAAAGGGCTCCCTCGACTGAAGTCAACGGTTAGGGTCGAAGAATTCTCCGATTATATCAACGGCTACGTGTAGGTAAGGCTAGTCTTCATGTTCGATGATATCGGCTGTGGTTTGACCTGAAGAAGGATGGAGTCCTCCAGGTGTACTTACTCAAGACCCGCTACGCATGAATGAATACGTCTACGAGCCCACCCCTGAAGTGCAAGAAGAGTTTGTCCCGCAGCAAAATCCCCAATGCTTCTTTCTGTTGTGGTAAACCCTCCTACAATAGAATGAACTCTTCCTCCTCTCATAAATACAAACTGCGAGAGTCGGTTGAGCACGGGTTTTAGGCAATAGTAGACGCAGTGCTAATCTAACAGTCGGGCGTACATCCCTAGCTATTTATTACTAACACTATTGTTTTGTATATATCTTCAATATACTTATTTCAACCTACCTTCGTCTTCCGTGTTTTTCTTTCTGGGACCCTCAACAGGCCACAACACTTTCCTTAAATTTAATTCGAAATCGATTTACTTCGCGTATCTATCTTTTCAAAAATTTCCAAAAGACGCCATAAAGTTGATTGGCACCACTAATTAATAAAAGGAATTAAAAAAAAAAAAAAAACTACTTCTAAGATTTTTGTCGAAAAATAGTGCTGGGGATTTTATGACAATGTGTTGATGGCAGATATAGAAAGAAAACTGCTTGGATGATGCAGAAACATAGTGAAGAAGAAAGACAATGGTTGACTGTAAATTGTCAGAAAGCAGAATATACGATTGTCTACAAGAAGGGAAATTCAAGATACGAGTTATGAACTGAAGACGTCAGAATGAAGTAATTACAGACATTTTGACTATACTGGATGTGTGATAACAAACGTCTGAAACTGTGTCACATAAACCCAAATCAAAGACCGAAAGATTGCTTCAAAATGCTAAATATTTAAGTTACAGGAAAATATCATTATATATACAGAAAAGAGTGTAGAACTGTTATACAGGGTGTCCATAAAGTTCGTGTGCACTTTAAAAAATTTATAACTTTATTTGTATTTACCATAGAAATAATCTGTAAAAAGTGTTATAAAGTTTAATGTACTTAGTTTTAAGTATAGCTAAAATAACTAATGTGATTTCAGGCAGTACTGTAAATCAGTTGTCAAATGTTTTCCGTGAGCAGCAAAATCGTATTACCCTTTGTATTGCTAATGATGGAGAACATGTGGAAACTTAAATAAAATTTCGATAGAACCTTAAAAAATATAGATTTACTTCTTTCTAATCCTTTTTACAAATTATTTCTACCGGAAATACAAATAAAGTTATAAACTTTTTTAAGTGTACACGAACTTTATGAACATACTGCATAATCTTCCAAAATGGCAGTGAATGCTGTACAATTTCCTTAACGATGAAGTGGCGATCTGAGGCAACAGAGATCTGGTTCTACACAAGAATACTATGGAATCTCATACTGAGAATACCATGAAATATGTGCACAAGAAGAAATCTTTGATAAAAATGGAAATACAAGGGACATTTGTGCTTAGAGTCAGAGAGCGAGCGAGCGAGAGAGTTAAAATTTCTGAGACATACTATGAGAAAAGAAGGCTTGGGGAATTCGACATTCACGGGATTTATTGAAAGCAAGAAATACAATGTGAAACGTCGATTAAACTACTTAACCAGTTCCGTTAAATGGATGACAGAACGGGGATTGGGAATGAAAAAGGGAGACCAACGTTGTTCAGAGCTACATATAGGAAGTAGTGGAGAGCTATGATCGTTCGCTCTATGACGGTACATGGCACATGAAAGAAAAACAGTTAGGATTGAAAACATAACATTGGGGTAAATACGACGCTATCTATCTCATCAGACAGGCCAATTCAAGTTTATGAAAATGTATATCATTGACTTTATTTGCAACTAGTTTTGTTTTCTTTTTCTCTTTTGTGTTTTTTTTTTCCATCTTATCTTTATTTCAAGAGAAAAAATATCTTTCTCCTTTTTTCCTTCTTTTTCTTTCCTTCTTTTTTATTGATTCCTTCTTTTTTTTCTACTTCTTTCTCTCCTTTTTTTTCTATCTCGTTCCTTCCACAGCCGCCATTTTTATCTGTATTCTCATCTTTGTCGCTTCCGTCGTCCTCTTTTCACATATTCCTTTCTACTTTATATCATGACTTTTCCATGTCGTCTGCTTCTTCGTTCTTTTCTTCTTCTTCTTCTTCTTCTTCTTCTTCTTCTTCTTCTTCTTCTTCTTCTTCTTCTTCTTCTTCTTCTTCTTCTTCTTCTTCCGTTCCTTCCCTATCACTTTGTCGATCACGTACATTTTTCGGCTTCAGGTCATTCCAGTACAGTGGCAGTGGGACAAAAACTCTACTAAAACTAGACTGCTTTATGGCTAAATGTTTTTATGGGAGAAATATTCATTCTTTTTTTCATAATATTCTAATGAATTCGTCTGCACGAAAGAAGTGAACGATAAAGTGGCAATTCATATTAGTTTCTTGAACGTTTTCCTTATTTTTTTTTCTCAACTAGTTTGCTTTTTTGTTTTGTAACAAAATGAATATTTTCTTATTTTATTAAGGTTTACCCCGTACAAGGCCAGAGGGTCATTCGAGGTAGATACTTACAGAGTAAGAGGCACAGTGTATGCGGATACGTATGGAAGATAACGGTTAACCCTAAACTTGAACAGGATAAAACTGTAGTGATCTAGGAAGCATGTCCATTTTGGGTCGGTTCCACAAGTGGTTTGCGGAAAGAAGCTGCAGGAGTGGAACTAACATCTCACTAATGGGATACGAAGATAATGAGGGTGGTTCGTTACAATGGCACTTCGTTCTCGTTTGTTATGTCCAAAAATTTGCTACTGATTTCATTGTTCATAATTATTTGTTTAAAGCTCATTTCAAGCCTGCTCTTTTAACTGGGGTACGTATGTAGTTTAACTCTGTAGACACCTCCGTTTAGAGTCCACAACTGTAAGAAGATCAAATCGCATGTCTGACCGGTTTTAAATTCAGCTATTTTTTCTTTCAGATTGGTTGCCAACCATATGTAAAGAGACTGATCTCTGCTACTAAACCTTTAGCTTGGAATCGGAGGAGAATATTTTTACGCCAATGTTCATTCAATACACGGCTTAAGAGCTTCATTAAACGGGTTTCTTTTATGGCCGTAAGAATTGTAGATTATGAAGTGATGTCGGATAGATTATGACTCTACACCTGAAGAGATTAAGATTGCAGAAAGTCTGTTCCACAAAATAGCAGCATTTGGAAGGAAGTTGACCGAGTATAACTTCCTCCTTACCAATGGGATACACGAAGGAAATAAGTATAATTCGACCCTATGTACATAGGTTGTCGGGTTTTAGATGTCAATGTCTTAATTAGTGCTCCCCACCATTGTATGCTGAAGACGGACGATTCTCCACATTTTCCTACCGTTTCCTCTTCTCAGCAATACTTGCATTTTTAAAGGCCCCTTTCTCCATCCATTTGTAGCGCTTGTTCCTCCATTCATTCGTGGCGCTTGTTCCTCCATCCATTTGTAGCGCTTGTTCCTGTGTCCATTTGAAGTACATAGTCCTCCATCCATTCGTTAAACTTCCTCATTCATTTCTTTGTGGTTCTCATTATTCTATCCATTTTTGCTACCCGTGCCTCCATCCATTTGTGGCACTTGTTCCTCCATCTATTTGTTGCGCTTGCTCCTCCATTAATTTGTGCTACTTGTTCCTCCATCCATTTTTCAACGTGCTCCTCCTTCTATTTCTGAAACTTTTTACGGCATCTATTTTTGCAACTAGCCCCTCCATCCATCTGTTACAGTTGTTCCTCCATCCATTTGTGGCACTTGTTCCTCCATCCATTTGTTACACTTGCTCCTCCATTCATTTGAAGTACTTATTCCGCCATCCATTATTCAACGTGTCCCTCCATCCATTTGTGGTACTTATTCCTCCATCTATTTTTGCTACTAGTCCCTCTATCCATTTGCGGCACGAGTTCCTCCATCCATTTGTTGCACTCCTCCATCCATTTGTGGTACTTGTTCCTCCATCCTTTTTGACACATGTTCCTCAATTCTGTCAGAGATAGAAATTTAGTTGAATATTGCCCTCATCTCAGGATATTCAATGCTGAGATCAGTGTTGATCTTGTATCCAGGCAAAACAGAGTGCAAAAAGAAGGGCGCCTTACGCATTGCAATACGTCCGTCAGGCACACCTAGCCAGATAGGATAAGTGACTACACTCAGACATTCTGTGTCACAAGTTGGTAAGACGGGGAAACTTCTGAATACGCCCACCTAGTGTCTGACATTAAGCCGAATTTTGATCTTTTTTCTCCCACATGAGAAGGAAGATCATTGGGTATCATGTGTTTTGTTTTCATGCCAACTATAAGAAAAAATTATATCATTCTGTAAAGGGTACTGAGCTTTTAGGACTCATTTACGGCGCACCTTCTGTAGGTTTTCCTCTACCATGACATACGCATATGCGCTCCCAAATTGACTGTATCATTCGGTCTCATGAGGATGCAGATAAATTTCCGAGATCTGTTCCATCTTCAGTTCCTTGAAGTTGAGATCAGCTTTGTCATTTGTCAATGGAAAATACAGAATTGGCACAGATGTATCAGATTTCTAGAGAATCCAAGTCCTGGCACCACCTTCCTACTGTATATGAGTGATTCTGATGTCTTTGCAGTAGAGGATTTGGGAACTGGACAATTTATACCATTAACCATATATAAATCCCGAACGTCTGCCATATATGTTTTATCTGGATATGCATCGTATAAAAAATAAGAATACCTTGCCAACACTTGGCCCGAACATATATAAATTCATTTCTAAAATTACTTGCACACACACACACACACACACACACACAAAAAAAAAAAAAAAAAAAAAAAAAAAAAAAAAAACTTATATGAAAATCAGCCGCATAAACAGGCAGGTTGCTCAATTATAGACAATCACCAAAGAACAGATTAAGTTGTGGAAAAACAGAATTTTTCCTTTGATTTTAGTTCCATATGAAAAGGTTTTTGATTCAGTAGAAAACTCGGCAGTGTTTAATTCATTTCGAGCACAGGCTATTAACGTTTATTATATACAAGGCATTGAAAATATAAACGATAATAGCAATGCAAAAAAAAAACAAAAAAAAACGATTAGACAAGACACATGTATTCTAAAGATTGGAAAAAAAAGGGGGTGGTAAAAGGGGATATGGTTCTCGCATAAATTTATTATAGCACGCCTTGAAATGATCTCCAATAAAAAGAGTTAGAAAGGAATTAAAATAAACATTATCTGGTTTGTTATTATTACGAGCAGTTCAGATACTTTGAAGAAATGAATGATACCCAGCTGAATTACAATAAAGACAAACTTGTAATGACATACTGGATATGGCTTCAATACAGAAAAAAAAAGGATTGCTGCTATAAATGATCGGTTGAAACAGGTCAACTTTGCAGCTGATGTCAAAAACGATCTACAATCTATTGTTAACTGGAGCAAGAAATGTTAATGTTAACGCTCCCAAAACGAAACTGCTCGCTTTGAAATGTCAAAGTGAACACCCATTGCCTTCCACCAGCATGGCTGATGCTAACCTCCAGGAGAGTTACTCATTACGCCTTCACCGGTAAACGTTTTCAGCTGGCATGAAGTGGAAAGAACATTTTAAATTAATTGCTAAGTCTGCTGCTAAGAAAGTTGGTTAACTGTGTTGCTGTAGACATTGTTTCACGACAGTATCTTAGATATTTATCGGTCTACTATTCGTCCGTACTTTGAATATTGTTTCCATATTTGATTTAGTACTCATGCTATATAGATAGAGATTCTTGATAAAATCTAAAGGAGAATCTGCAATGTTACTGGTCCAGACCTGGCATCTCGGCTTTCGTTACTTTCCCACCGCCACAACGTTGCTACCCCTGTGCCTTTTCTATAAATATATTCATTGTAATTGTTCTGACGATCTTTTCTCTAAAGTACCAGTTTTTACGAATTGCGTGGTACTAGATTGGCAGTAAGGTCTCATCATTTTGCAGGTGAAATGTTTAGATGTAACCGTAAGCTCTATACTAACAGTTTCTTTTATCGCACGTCTCGCATGTGGAACTCTCTTCTGGCTTCATGCTTTCTAGACAACTTTGAACTTCAAAGATGTAAATGCAATATCAGTGGTTATCTCCGGTCTTCTTAATTGCATTTCTTTTATTGTTCTCTCTTCTTAATAAAGTTTTTTTTCCTCATATTCTCTAATATTCAACAATCCATTGTGTCTTACTGACTTTATTGATTTCTTTGGGGTGAAATTATTAAAAATAATTCCTGAACTGGGAATCCCCAAACTTCACTGTCTATCCTTGAAAGAGTTCAAAATCGCTTACGCGGCCTTGTCGGTGATGAATTATTTCCCACTTGGTCGCGCCTTTTCCACAGGCACAACGCCGCAAGCCTTTCGCTACTCTATTGCGATTTCCACGACGAGTTCCTGTCTTTAATGTACCAGTTCAGGCCTTTCCAATCAAAACCAACCTTGCTACGTCCGCAGGGTTAAAACACACTCATTCCGTACGTATTCGTTTAGTAAAAAGAACGAAATCCCCTTCCCTAGAGCCGGCACTTTGTGGTACATACTCCTGTGTGCATCCTTCCTCAAACACTACAACCTTAGCCTCTTCGTGTCATGTGTCGATCTGCGATACCGTTGTAATCTTCACTTCCTAGATTTTCCTCTTACGTTCATATCTCACATCCCATTCAGTAAGCCTCTACCTAGTGTGTCTCTTGGGCCTTGTGTTGGATAAGTTTGAGTAAAAATGTTATATACCGTATCTATGAGCACTAATGGATATATCTCAATCCTCATAAATACGTTGGACACTATTGTAAGTCGGGGGTAATATGCTGTCTAAGTAGTCCAACACTAACAGTGGTTTACCTACTTCACGCCGCTGGCGAGTATTGTATTTTGTTGATGTTATAAAGATTATCATATCATTTCCAACCTCCGTTATGATTATTCCTCATTCAGTAACACTTTCTAGGTTACAACTCAGACAGAGGATAAAATGGTCATACAAGAAATGGGCCTGTTGGAAGACTTCATATCTAGCGTCAAGTATAGAAAGTTGAAATGTTGTAGACACGTTATAAGAGCAAATAATCTTTTCCCTGACACCCTACAAAGGTACCACCTGAAGCAAAAGAAGAGGCAGAGTGTTATATACCATACCTATGAACACTAATTGATATTTCTCAATCCTCATAAATACGTTGGGCACTATTGTAAGTGGGGGTAATATGCTATCTAAGTAGTCCACCAGTGGCTTACCTACTTCACGCCGCTGGCGAGTATTTTAATTTTTTGATGTTATAAAGATTACCATTTCATTTCCAACCTGCGTTTTGGTTACTCCTCATTCAGTAAACCTTTCTAGGTTACAACAAAAACAAATAAAAAAAAAACTCTGGATTCAGTTAATTTTTAAGATTAGCTTAGTCTAGTATAAGTCCAGATGAAAAGGATTAGAAACATGGAGTATTTCTGTCCAGTCTTCTCTTTCCAGTCTTGATAGACATCGGACTCATTTATGCAGTATCGAGGCGGTGTAAGGGTTAGCAAGCTCGTCTCGCTAGAACAATTACGACTGAATAGTGAGTTCGATCCTCACTGGTTGCCCCATACACTTCGGCCTTGTGCCACATCTAAGCTACGCTTGGAAAATCACTATGTAGAGCTGGGCGGGGACATCTCGGCGTGGTGTAATGGTTAGCAAGCTTGTCTCGCTAGAACAATTCCGACTGAGTAATGAGTTCGATTCTCACTGGGTGCTCTATACTTCCGGCCTTGTGTCACATGTAAGCAGCGCTTAGAAAATCACTATGTAGAGCTGGGATTTTTTAATCTCAGAATTCATGGGAGAATTGAGCTCCAATTTCACATTTATTCATATAGATTCCATAATCTAGGTTTTACTTTATTAGCTATAATGTTTCTCTAACTCTTCAAATGTTGACTGTATAATTAATTCTATTTTCCCATCTTTACACGATATTAATTTTATCTTAAAAATTGTCTCCTGTTCTGTCACCCATGAAATAAAAATAATTGTTTGTACGGAAAATAAGGATCTACGTGCATCAAATTTAAATTAAGTGGCAGCAGAAGAATTATCGTTGAACTTTTAAAAGGTAAGCTTAAACATTAATTCAATACTTAAATGCAGCGATCAATTTTGAGTTCTTCTATAGTTTATTGATGCCTATATCATCTACTCCTCCCTAGGTATTGTGATGCTGGCCAAACCAAGAGTTCTCCACAGGAGCTAGCTTACATGCCCCCGATAAAGCGTCTTTTAAACTAGCTCAAAATCTTAAGCTAGATGCAATTTTGGATACAAAAGGAAAATAAGAGTTACTCTCATTTAACCATGAAAGCATCGATAATGGCTAGTATAATATATTGATATATATTTTTAACCTGACAATCCTGAGCTATGAATCATTGAAATCGGACCAGTGGGAGCGAAGGAGTTACTTGGACACCCACAGGTACAAACACACATACACTGTACTTTATATATAAGATTACCCCTAATACATTTTTTTATAGAAAAGGACTAACAATGCTTTTTATCTGTAGTTGACGGTATACAACGCTTTCGATATATATATAGTCAAAGGCATAAAATTTTGTTCAAAATGTTTAAATTTTGGCATTAAATAACGCATAGAGGTGATGATATCCGGCTAAACAAAAGCAAACAAACTGTTCTTATATTTATGTGGCACGGCACTTGATCTTTATATCTGGTAAACTTTATTGAAAGAAAAAGAAAAGAAAATGACATGCAAGCTATGGTGAGCACTTGTTTGTGTTCTCTTAGCCTTGAGAAAGTAAGAGTATACCCCAAAGCCAAAGACTCAGATAGTGTCAAATAATTTGTCAGTGACGACCGGTTTTTTTTATTTTTATTTGCTAAAACATTATATAGACAGAAGATATGATCATTTTATTCCTTATAAATACTATTTTTCCTAGAGGACATAAGACAATACCTGTCACCAAAGAGAATATCAAAACATTTTTGTTTAACTGGTTTCTCTTCCAATGGGATTACTGCGTACAGTTTAGAGGGTAAGAGTTAGGTAAGGTTGTACTGGTGTGTAGAAATTCTACTTATAAATACAGTGTGTGTGTGGAGGGCATATTACTAGTCGAAAGATGATAACACAGATACACGTATACACAAAATGGAGATATGGCAGCCATTACGTATTTCGAGTTGAACTACATTGGCGAAAATTGATCCACGGGAAGGCGAAAGGAAATGAAGAACATAAAAATATTAGGTTGGTGCAAAAATGATGTCGGTTTTTGACGGTAAAAAATACGTCAAAATCCGACATTATTTTTGCACCAACCTAATAACAAGAGTATGATAAAAGAAAAAAAAAAAAAAAAAAACGACACAGGCGTAGAGAAGGTAGAGTGAAAGCGAAGACAGAGAGAGAAGAATAGCAACTGTAAGAAAAGAGAGACCCGCAAGAGAAACAGAAATCACGGAAAGAAAAATAGCAACTGTAAGAAAAAAGGGAACCACGAGAGGAACAGAAATCACAGAGAGAAAAATAGCAACAATTGGAAGAAATAGACCGACGGGTGACCAGAATTCACACAGAGTAAAATAGCAGCAGGGTGTCAGAAGCAACAGAGAAAAATAGCGACACATAAGGGAAACAGAAGTTAGAGAGAGAAACATAGCAACAGTCGCAAAAAAGTGACATGCGATATGACAAAGAACATAGCGAGAAAATAGCAACTGTAGGGAAAAAAGGGACTTGCGAAGAAAGAGAATACTCAGAGCGAAAATAGCATCAGTGGGGAAAAAGAGATGCACGAGAAAAAAAAAAACAGAATTCACGGAAGAAAAAATATCAACAGGAGGGAAAAAGGGAGCCACGGGAGGAACAGAAGAGACAGAAAATAGCAACCGTAACAGGAAAAGGAACCAACGTGGAACAAAAATCACAGAAAATAAATGCAACAGTAGAAAAATGGGCCCCATGTTGGAATAGATGTCACAGATAGAAACAGAGCAACAGTAGGAACAAAAATAGCAACAATAGGAATACCGGAGCCGGCGAGAGAAACAGAAAAAATAGGAGAAAATTAGCAACGGTAGGTAAAAAAGGGTACATGAGGGAACAGTATAGTAATAGTAGGGGAAAAGGTATGCATTGGGAGAAAAGTCACAGAAAGCAAAATAGCAACTCCAGGAAAAGAGCGTCCCACGAGGGGACGATAAGACCAAGGAGAAAAATAATACCAGTAAGAAAAAAAGAAACCCACGAGGGACCAAAAGTCACAGTGAGAAAATAGAACGGTGGGAATATAGCGTACCACGAAGGGAACAGAAGTTACAGAGTGAAAATTGCAACTGATATATATATATATATATATATATATATATATATATATATATATATATATATATATATATGTGTGTGTGTGTATATATATATATATATATATATATATATATATATATATATATATATATAGAGAGAGAGAGAGAGAGAGAGATAAATTAAAGAAAAACAGACCATTTAAGGTTCCATTATAATAATTTCACCAGGGCCCTTTTAAAGGACTCCGGATCATCAAATAGCACTTCCAAAAGATGAAACGAAAATATTTAAAATATTAAAATAAAATAAAATATTTAAAATATTAGCTCTGGATTTACATTGAGCTCTCAGGATTTCATCCTCTTTGGGACTACCCATACGGATTACCAAGTTTTTCATAACTTAACTATATATATATATATATATATATATATATGTGTGTGTGTGTGTGTGTGTGTGTAATATATATATATATATATATATATATATATATGTGTGTGTGTATAATATATAGATATATATATATATGTATGTGTGTGTATAATATATATATATATATATATATATATATATATATATATATATATATATATATATATGCAGTTATTAATAAAAAGAGTTGACATTAATGCATGCAAGATTGTTCAGATCTACCGCTATTAAAACTTCATATTTGACCGACTACAAAATATTCAACACAAACTTACACACACACACACACACACACACACACACACATATATATATATATATATATATATATGCAGTTATTAATAAAAAGAGTTGACATTAATGCATGCAAGATTTTTCAGATCTACCGCTATTAAAACTTCATATTTGACCGACTACAAAATATTCAACACAAACTTACATATATATATATATATAAGTATGTATATATATATAAATAGAGAGAGAGAGAGAGTAACAGTAAGAATATAGCGTAACTATATATATATATGTAATTGATGTCAACTCTTTTTTATTAATAGCTGCATAGGTATATATATATATATATATATATATATATATATATATATATATATATACAGCTATTAATAAAAAAAGTTGACTTCAATGTATGCAAGGTTTCATAATTAACCGACAACAAAATATTCAAACCAATCTTATATATATATATATATATATATATATATATATATATATATATATGATCATTCACAGACTGTTTCGCTGTATCTCAGTTCATTATCTATGGAGCATGACAGAAACATCGGTTGGGGTAAGACATGCGATTGCTTCAATCCAGGACCGCAACCCGTCCGATTTGACATCAGTTGGAGACTCTCACCCTTAAGCCATCAGCGCACGCGACAGAGAAAGAGAATTTTTAACGAGATTCTATATACGAAATATACGCATTACCAGATATCAGAGTGCTCATTTCATAACGAAGAGATTTTAGCATTAATAACAACAGCCGACAAATCCCCTTAATTCGAAATTACTCAACTTACGAGAGGTGACATATATATATATATATATATATATATATATATATATATATATATATATATATGCGGGATTATCTCGGGCGTTCTGGTGATGAAGACAATGTACTGTTGAAATGGCAGCCACGTTCTCCTGACTTGACAAATTGCAATTATTTTTCAACTTTGGCAATGTGAAGAGACTGATCTATGTCCACCCTTCTCTTACAAGCCTAGATGAATTCAAGAAGAGTATCACTGACGAACTAAAGACTGCTACGGAAGGCATGCTACAACGTGTTTGGCAGGAGCTGAACTACCGACCTGATATGTGCCGTGTCTCAGGCGGTGCGCATATTGAAAACTTGTGATATCGTTCATGAAATCCAGATCCGTTTGAATTGTTTTTTTTCTCTTATCAATAAGCCTGTCTAGTTTAATTTTGCTAAACTATGTATTTACTCAGATATTTACATCTCAACTTTTCTGGAAACACACACTATATACATACGTATTGTGTTTGTTTGGCCAGCAATCCTTTTATACAAGTTTCGTTCATTTTTTCCTTTGTTCGTACAAGGGTTTATTTTATGGACACAAAGTGCAGAAAAATTGTCCCAACGTTCTGCATATCGGAGCGTTGCGGCTATAATTTTAACTATTATCAAGGGCTATTTTATTTTTACAAGCCGAATTACCAGCGTCTTGCCGCGTGTCACACTTTTTTTGTAAGAAAATGATGATTGACTTTAAATTTGTAGAGAAAAATGAAAAAATTTCAATATTATTCAATAATCTTGCCGATATGACCTCCATCTTCTGGTTTTCTCCTTCCATATTTTGGATAACAGTCATTCATTTGTTCAAATTTATATTTAATCTAAATCAAAGGGAAAGCAATCAGTGGGGGTTCGTGCAAGAACTGCTTGATCTAACCACTTTAGTTTGTATTTGTTGCAATACTTGATTGAATGGATTGATGAGCAGATTTCAACATTGATATTACTGTTAAATTGCCGCAACTAATATATACTGTAAGGCACTACCAACTGATTGGTGATTTCTTTCTCAGCTTGTGGTTCATATTGTCTCATTTTGATCTTGTCGATGTGGCCTCCATCTTCTGGCTTTCTTCTTTTATATTTTGGATAGGAGTCTCATTCCCTTGTTCAAATTTAAATTAAATGGAAAATAATTTAATTTTGGGGTTTTTGACTCCCCACCACGTGGAGCCCCTTTGATCAGAATGATACATGGTTATTCAAGTACCTGATTAATGTAGTTTCATATGGCTATGGGAGTCTATCTCCAAAATCATAGTAGGAGTTCTATAACAAAAAAAAAACGACAGACAGATGCTAAGATTTATATATATATATATATATATATATATATATATATATATATATATGTATATTAGGTTGGTGCAAAAATAATGTCGTTTTATCGCATAGTAACATATGTGAGAAAACGACATTATTTTTGCACCAACCTAATAGATTTTTAGCTGAATGTGTGAGTTTTTTTATGCTTATAATGAGGGTTGGCGTTTTAATTTTTATTACTAGTCCTTCCATTATTTTTAGTATTTTTTTACATGTCGATTTGGATTTTATACGTTAATTTCTGTTAGTATGTTACAAATTGAGTTTATACATACACACACCCACACACACACATATGTGTGTGTGTGTGTGTTAAATTTCAGATATAACTAAAAATATATCTGTAAAAGGAGAATAGGAATAAAGACAAAATGGGCCGATATCGAATTGTAACAAAATATAAATCTACGCCTCGGAATTTTCTTTAAATATCTCCTTTCCTGAAAGAATTACTCTTTTCCCAAGACGACATACGTAACTATAAATATGTCACAAGTTAAGAAAAAAACTATTCAATTCTTGGCTTCTTTTACTTAAAATACAAAAATGACATAAATTTATCCAATACTAAAATAATTTAAATAGTAATTGATTATAACAAATCAACATTTACTCATTTTTTTTTATTAGACATGAAATTACATCACTTAGCGTCTTCCTTAATTTGTCTAGACTTTTCATTTAAACTGATTAATATTAGTGAGTGCCCCTTAAATTTGAAAAAATTTGAAAAACTAACAAGACTTTTACTTTTGTCTATAATTTTTTTTTTTCAAAAGGAAATCCTCTCATTTGTGTTGCTAAAGTCTCTCAGATGACAAAACGCGTTGGCAAAGATAAGGTTTCCTTTTGTTTTTATTCACATTGTAGTTGTAACTAAAATTCTTTACACACACTCACAGACACACATACATTATTACCTGTATATATATATATATATATATATATATATATATATATATATATGTAGGTAATAATCCTTTGGTATATAATCCAAATGAATCCTGTTATTACAATATAGAATATTAAATATTAAAACTGATTCACACATAGAGCTCAATGTTTTTATTTAGGCAAATCAATATATTTTATACAATATAAATTTAGATTACATTGGGTTAATGATCATTTTCACCTTGTAAATTGAAATAAAATTTACAAGGATTTACATTGACTGGTTTGAAAAATCTTTCTAAATTTTATTTCAATTTACATGTTGAAAATGATCATTAAACCAATGTAATCTTAATTCCTATTGTATATATATATATATATATATATATATATATATATATATATATATATATATATAACGTACTTTTCTTTTTCGAAATCTGACTGCTAAAATTTTCCCTGCATCCAAGGTCAGGTTTGGGGTCAAGCTTAGAATATACGAACTGCTTCCACTGGTGTATGGTACCGGCTCTGGAAAATTTTTCTAGAAATGTATCATTCTTAAATTTAAAAATATTGCAAAACATTTTTCATTTTGTTTCATTATGTTCATAAATACTTGTTGCAAAATAAAATCTTTCCATTTGGCTTGATAAAGTCCATCAGAGGACTAAACGTGTAGGCTAAAATAACTTTTCTTTTTGTACATATATATATATATATATATATATATATATATATATATGAATGCGCAAAAAGGGGCAGATGATAATTTTTGTGTGAATCAAAATATCAAAAGCGAGAAATAAAGACATATTTTTGGCGGGTTAGAATGAGTCAGTGGGGGCTGGTACTATCGCTACTACCTCTGCTATAATCATAAAGCTTTGTCTCGGTGACAGAATCGAATCAAGTGAAAAACAACAGAGGAGGAAAAGTCTGAAAATATTCAGAAATCAATTCTGTTTCCAAGTTGCAAATCTGGATAGTATTGATCTTATCTTTGCAGACATTTTATCCGACGAGGGCAGTTCGGGGAGCACCCGCTTCTATTCTGAGCCAAACGGCGCTGGCCTGAAGCAAGCTAACATTTCTCATAAGGAACTTACATTAGACTTTTTTAAACCAGAATATATAAAGAAAGAATATATATATATATATATATATATATATATATATATATATATATATATATATATATATATATATACGGGGTGAGATGGGTAAATTGTCGCTAATTTGAATTTCTAATTTCGCGCATGCGCGTTTTTTGTTTTTGATTTCGTCGGCTGCATCGTATAGTAGGTTCAATTAGACGCCGTCTGTGAGAAAAAAACCACCGTGACGCAATTCACCCTGTTAGAAATTTGCAAACGGTATGCTGTACTACTTGGCATTCGCGCCGGAAATCTTAGCACGAACATTTCTGTGTAATTGGTTGTCAATCACACGACAGTGCAGGGAATTCGGAAAGAGTTGGCTGAGTCTAATGGTGAATACGAACTTGCTTGGAGTAATCACTAGTGATTGCGACGCTATACCTCGATTCATGTTCGCATGCGGCTCCAAAATAGGAGGCCTACATTAATTGCACTGAGAGTTCAAGAAGGTGGCTGTTAGAAGAACCTATGTCTGGTAACAGGACTCTGAACAATGCCACACAAGCTCCTGCTTTATTTGGACTATTGTCCTCACTTTTGTCACCATATTTATAACAACGTTTCGGCCGTTGTACGCTCAGGCCTTCTTCATGTAGTTGGAATGTCGAACTGAACACTTTATTTCGCTCACTGGGGTAGACTGTTCTAGTTCCACGTGCCATGTTTTTAATGGATGTCAGTTATCAGTTATCTCCTGTTAATTCCCCTCTCCAAATTCTCCACTGCCTTAATCTGATATTGAACTCACACTCTTTGGGTCCTGTCACTGAATCTAACTAAACGCCTTTACCCACTGTGCCATGTGTCCTTGAGAACTTGGAGAGGGAATTAACAAGAGATAACTGATAACTGACATTCATTAACCATAACCAACGAGGACAACTGAGGATTTTGCAATGTTTTTTCAATGTATTTTTCTTCCTCAGGTAAGTAAAAATGGCTGCAGATTTCTATTGGTACTTAGATATAAACATATTGTTTCCAGATGCGAGGATGGCGCCATGTTACGTCGTGCGAAAATATTTAGTATCTCTTCAGGACACAGACGATCATGGCGCTCCACATTTTCCTGTTCTTCGTAGTGTTTAATAAATTTTGTCTTTTTGTTATTTCTCCTAGCCACTGTTCCACCATTTTAGAAATTCTTGATGAAATCCTAACAAGAAACTGCAATGTTGTTGGTCCATCCCCGGCATCTCGGAATCAGTCACTTTCCCTCCTCAACTTAACGCGGTATATCTTTTTATAAATATGTGTCATAGTAATTGTTCTAATGAGCTTCTTTTTTTTCTTTTTTTTTTTTTTGATACCTAGACATTACGATTTTAAGATTGGCGGCAAGGTCTCATAATTTTACAGTTGAAATGGCTATATATAACCGTACGTTCTATGCTAACAGTTTCTTCTATCACACTTCTCGCTTCTCTTTTGACTTCTTGCTTTCTAGTTAACTTTGATCATCAGCAATTTAAGTGCAATGTCAATCGTTATCTTCTGTCTTTATTATCGTGATTTATATTGTCGTCTCGCCTTAATCCTTTGAGTCCTGACCACCGCTTTACAATGAAATGACAAAATGCCCAGTCACCGATTGAACGGTGGGTAAACACTTGCGTTGTGTTTTGCTGTTAGTTGTCTTATTTTGAAGAGCCAATCAGAAAAGCCGTAATATTCTGATGTCATCGAACGTTATACCAATATGTCGACGCCTTTTCATTGTGTTTTGTGCATGTGTTTTGGATTAAAAAAAAATCGTTTTTGCCATGAAGCGTGCAAAGTTTTAAATTGCACCGTCAGGGAAGCAATCGGATAGATACATTTTTGTAACTATTTTATATCTAATGTTAAAAAAAGTTACATACCAATTATCTGTGAATTTTGATTCAGGAGCTCAGGGAGAAGGGTTAAAATTGTTCAGGAACGCAGGACTCAAAGGGTTAAAAATGTTGTCCCTTATTCTTTAACATTCAGTAACCCCTCCCTTGCGTCTTAATGGCTTTAGTGCCTTACCTGGGATGAAACGATTAAAGAAAATGCATGCCCGGGATTCAATCCACGTTGCTCTAAAGGATATTTGAAAGCCTTCCAAAGATTTTTTCCAGTTAACATTGATCTTCAAAAATTAAATATAATGTCAATCGTTATCGTCTCAATTTTTGTTCTATTACTGCTCTCTCCCTCTCTCTTTCCCTCTCTCTCTCTTTCCCTCTCTCTCTCTCTCTTTCCCCTCTTTCTCTCTCTCCCTCTCTCTTTCCCTCTCTCTCCCCCTCTCTCTTTCCGTATCTCTCTCCCTCTCTCGTTCTCTATTTCCCTCTCTCTCCCTCTCTCTCCCTCTCCCCCTCCCCCTCTCTCTCTATCTCTCACTTTCTCTCTTTCTCTCTCATTAATAATGTTTTCTTTTTCTTATATTCTTTCACAGTCACTTGCGTCTTAGTGGCTTTATAATCTTGCTTTGGTGAAATGATTTGAAAAAAATGGGTATGTCCGCATGTAAGGATTTAATGTCTAATTTACCCGTGACTTTATTTGTCATTCTTGTGGTTTTCGATTAGTTAGCAAGAATTTTTTGAGGTGTGAATATGTAATTGGTCTTAATTGTTAAAATCTTTCCTCAGGAATTTACTAATTAATGAAGAGTGCTGCCGATACCAGAGACATTATTACACTTGGGAGTGTAAGGCTTGTTTGGTTTTGGTAAAGCATAGTGCCTACTTATTTGCGAGGGCGGGGGATAAATTACAGAGCCTAATTATTTTGGCTGGGGATAAAATTCAAGCAATCAAAACACTGTTTCGTTTTAATTTTTAATTAGGTTTTAATTGATTCATTGAATTTATGCTTCCCTAACAATTTAGTTTTTCCGTATTCTTTTCTACAAATACTTTCACGGTAACTGCTCCGACGAGCTATTTTCGCTAGTTCCCAGACAGCATGAATTTCAACGTGCCACTAGGTCGGCATCTCAGTCCCACGCTTTCACTATCGAAACGGTTAAATGTGGGCGTCTCTTCAACTCCAATAGCTTCATGTCTCGCACCTCCCGTCTTTGGAATTCCCTTCCTATTACTTGTTTCCCTGATAGCTATAATCTCCAACTATTCAAATGTAATGTCAATCGACATCTCCAGATGCCCTGAACTATTCCCTGTCCTTCTCTTTATCCTTTCCTCCATCACCCCTCTTTACTCTCGCTCCCACTCTGTAACCTCTTGCGTACTAGTGGCACCCGCCTTACTTAGGGAGAAATACTTAATATATATATATATATATATATATATATATATATATATATGTATGTATCTATGTATGTATATTATAGGGAAGAGAGAAACAGCAAAAGTTTTTGGTTACAATGTGGATTTTTGAAAATATATATTATAATTTATCTTCCATATTTTTGCTACACGCGTTTCCGGTCTCGCGACCTTCATCAGGCAAAAAGTGGTTATTTCCACATATTATTAAAAGGAATTACTTTTGCTTATCTTTTCAGATGTTTAACCATTGTCTTGTGCCACAAGTTCAAGAAAATTTGGATTACTACTACACACAAAAGACAATGTTAAACATCGAAAAATTAATTCCTTTTAATAATATGTGAGAATCACAAAACCCGAAACACGTGTAGCAAAAATATGAAAAATAAAGTGTAATATATATTTTAAAAACCCACATTAAAACGAAAAACGTCTGCGGTTTCTCTCTTCTTTTTAGCATATGCACTTTTCTCTCGTTGGAACAACTATAAACTCTTCCGCTGAAGAAGTATTTAATTCAGCTTATTTTTTTTTTTTTTTAAATATCACCCCCAATCACCACAACACGAAATTTCAAGAATCATATATTTGGATTATTTTTAAAAAAAAAATTCACCCTCGCACAACACGAAATTTCTAGAATCATATATTCAACTTATTTTTTTTTTTAAATATCACCTCCCGACAACACGAAATTTCTAGAATCATATAATCATATATTCAGCTTATTTTTTAAAAAAATATCACCCTCCCACAACACGAAATTTCTAGAATCATATATTCAGCTTATTTTTAAAAAAAATATCACACTCCTACAACACGAAATTTCTAGAATCATATATTCAACTTATTTTTTTTAAATATCACCTCCCGACGATACGAAATTTCTAGAATCATATATTCAGCTTATTTTTAAAAAAAATATCACACTCCCACAACACGAAATTTCTAGAATCATATATTCAGCTTATTTAAAAAAAAAAAATATCACCCACCACAACACGAAATTTCTAGAATCATATATAAGTATAGTAGTACTATGACTTTCTGGAGCCTGCTAGAGTTTCTGGGACATTCTCGAATTCCCAGGCCCTTTTAGAATTTGTTTCAATTTATTAGTAAGGTTGTATTTCACGCTATAGCTATAAACTGTTAACTACGTTAAAATGACATAAGTACTAACCAATTACATATTTAGCAAACTGAAAAATAAAGCTTCTGGAATATTTTGATTTTCTTTGCGTATATAGTAAAATCGAAGTTTCGGTTTGTGGGGTGACCTTTTTCAAGAAATAAAACAAATTATTGCATTTATTCATTTCTTTTGGTCAAAATTGAGACGATTTATGGCACAAGAATATAGACTGACAAAAATTTTATACCACTAATATATATATATATATATATATATATATATATATATATATTAATCGAATTCTCCTCAAGAAAGGCAGTAAAGCCACTAAGACACAAGGGTTTACTGGGTATGGAAGAATTAGAAAACAGAAACATTTCTAAACATCGGGAACAACAGAAAAGTAATCAGGAAGATATTAGGAAGATATATATATATATATATATATATATATATATATATATATATATATATATATATATATATATAATGAATACAGAATCCTTAAAAATCCATTTAGGTGATAATTTATGAATAAATATAATTCCAAAGAAAAATAAATAAATAAATTATCACCTGAATGGATTTTTAAGGATTCTATATTTTTTATTATATTTACTCTGTTCTTACATTGAGCTCTCTTTGGATTTATATCCTCCTTGGAATTGGTATTATCCCTACTAATTACCAAGATATATTATATATACTAATTACCAAGATATATATATATATATATATATATATATATATATATATAGCTTTAATTCGTAATTTCATTATGTCAGGTCACTTTACGAGTGATAGTTCTAGCATGTATCCCAGTGATACCTGCTCTTTGGTCGAGTCTAGACTTTTCTGGGGAGGCGGATGATACCCAACAGGATTAGAAAGAAGACCGGTCAAAGAGTGGATGAGATTTCTTGCAGGGTCAACGTCCATCTATCACAATGGACTCCATAGTTATGTCTGCCGTCAATGCGGTGATGGCACGACATCTCTTGATGGAGAAGCTATCAAGGCTGAAGTCAATAGCCATATAATTGTACTTATAATTGAAATTAATATATATATATATATATATATATATATATATATATATATATATATATATATATATATCCTTTTATGGCTAATACCTTCCACCTTCCTCTTGCCACTTACTTGAGCATTTCGTCTGAAACATCAAAATGGATAAATTCTGTATCAATTTTTGAACTGCTGTCAAAGTTAAATTTTAAATTTCTAATTCCGACACGAACACAGTCTATACACCGGGGTTGAATAAGACTAACGTACTTCTTGTTGGTTGAAATAGATTTATATCCCCCATATTAAGTAATTTAGGATTTTGTTGTGTAATTTATATGCTCTGTTATAATAAATCCATTGAGCTCTTTTTTGGGATCAGTTTTAATATTTTATATTACTAGGATCCACTTGGATTATACACCAACGGATTTATTACCTCTACTATATATATATATATATATATATATATATATATATATATATATATATTAATTTCAATTAAAAGGTGCAAATATAATTTATAAATTCATGAAACATTCATACAAAAAACAAATATAGAGATTAATGATTATAAATTATAATTATTATAAATTCTCTCCATTTAAATCATTAACCTCTATATTTGTTTTTTGTATGAGTGATTCATGAATTTATATATATATATATATATATATATATATATATATATATATATAGAGAGAGAGAGAGAGAGAGAGAGAGAGAGATTAGGAGATTAGCTACCTAGGTTTGAACTTTTCGGTATATTCAGGCTATTTCGCTCAACTGATTTCATAACACTTTATTTAAAAAAAATTTAAAAAATTATGAACGCTACGTTTTTAAAAATGAAATTAAATGAATGAATAAACACACAAGCGAGAAATGTTTGTGTGTGTGCATACAACGGTACGTATGTATATAAACCTAAGCAAAATGCGTAAAACAGATTCCTACCCAAACATGACTCTTAGTTCTTCGAGCAGAACGATTATCGATTTATTGATTTTTTTTCTTCTTTGTTTTTCTCTAGAAATGAGGAATTATTGATGAACGCCTCCCCCCCATCCGCTTTAGCTCTTGATTTGATTTGCTATTCATAGACATGAGTCTGTCGATTTTTATTCCTTGTTTTCTAACGGAAGTTAAATCTATCTCCTGTAAAAGCCGCCAAGTCCCTGTAGCCTCCTAACGAAAGTTCAATGTCGGGTAACGTCATGCACCGATCAACATCTTTGTAGTCATCCATACCTATAACTCTCTCATTGATTATTCGACAGTAATGGCGTTTTGGTATCAGTCCTGTAATATTTGCAACTTCTGCAGTTAATATATGACGATTGTTAACTCTCCTAATCCATGCAGCAAGTCTAGCTATTTAATTATCTTATCCCGAACCCTCCACTGTGATGTAGAGCTTTTTTTTTATTTATTTTTTTTATCTGTGCTTTGTGCATATCTCCAAATGCCTCTTGTGCGAGTTTAACATCATGCAGTGGTGTCCGGTATAGAATTTTGTAAAAAATAAGCAAATTTGGGGGATTTAGGCAAATCATTATAGTGATTCATCGAGTCTAGAAGAATCGAGAGTATAGTAACTGTTCAAATGTTCTGTAATTCCGAGCGCTTTCGGCTATACTTTTAGCCATTATCAAGGATGATTTTATTTTTGCTTTTTTAATTGGGTGGACGGGTTGTGTCACTGAGAAATATCATAAAGAAATACACTACCCCAATTAACCCGAAGAAAAAATCAAATTAATTATCTACTACGAAAAATTAAAACAATTAACCTTCTCCTCAAAAATAACAACACACCAGCAAAGTCAAATTCATAAATAATTACATCGGTCGCACTACTACACGCCTATCCAGACGTCTTACTTTACACCTATCTAACCACAGCTCAATTAGAACCCGTTTAAATACACAGACAAATTTACGAAACTCCATCCGAAATATACTAGTAGAAAAAACAAACATAATAACCACATCACATGTAAAAAAAAAAAAGGATTATAAATAATGGAAGCCTTAATAATAAAAAAGAAAAAGCCAGTACTCAGTAATATTAACTACGAACACGGCCACAATTTGCTAACTGTGTTCGGAAAATAAAACATCCCTGTAACTCTAGAAATATACACACAACACATACACCCAATTAAAAAAAAAGCATCAATAAATAATCCTTGAAATTGCTCGGATTACAAAACATTTGGACAGTTTCTATACATTCGATGTCCAGAAAAGAAAACATTTTTTCTAACACAAGAAAAATAAATATAAAGTACCTTTTCTGACGTCTTTATTGAAACATGTATAAAGGAAGTAATGTTGCCTATATATATATATATATATATATATATATATATATATATATATATAGTGTGTGTGTGTGTGTGTGTGTGTGTGTGTGTGGAAAGAAAGAGAGAGAGAGAACAAATATTTCGCATTGGAATGGTTTGATTCCATCGCTTAAACCTTAGGTAGAGGTTAATAACAGGGTAGCCAAGGCGACGAGAAGGGCACTGCCTGTGTGCTTGGGACGAGAAAGTTCACCGAGTAAAGATGCGAGGGAAACCAAAGCGGCAACACCTATTCTGGGGAGTGTGTCTCCCTATGCACCACAAGGGAGTCAACAGGACATACATAAATGATGGCTGCGAAACGATTTCGAGTAATGTCAAAAGCTTGATCCATCCTCAAATGTGGTTAACGAGGATGTGACGTTTTAGTTCTGCAAAGGTCTTACACTCCTTTACTCAGATGAGGCACCCCTTGCATTATTTGATACATTTATATTTTGGCGAACTTTCAATGTGTGTGTGTGTGTGTTTTTAATGACATTTTAAGACCTGCCCTACCTAAATAGACCCGGCCACATTACACGCTATATCAAATTCGGTGTCAACATTCCCAGTGAATTTATGTTCACGATCTTTACCATTTTCTCCAAACTTTGTCACGCTCATTAGGATTCTGTTCCAAGTTTTTCTTATACTGAACGATCTAAGGTTTGTTTACACCACTGATTCTGCATGATGTCCGCCTTCTTTAGTGCCGTCGCCGGTTTATCTGGTATCCAAACATTTAATTTCATTTTTCTGATCGATTCCATTACGATGAAGATTTTGATGACTAAGTGGACCAATTCTTGCATGGAAGAGCGATGGCATTGACTGCATGGTAACGGTGGAGGACGTGGTGAATTTTGTCGAGCCGTTCTCTCTTGTTTGACTCCTTCCATTTCTCTTCTGGTGAAGTTTTTGGTTCCGATGGTGATGGAATGATCTGGTATGATCTTGTGTTGGTGTTTCAAACGATTTACTCCAGTGGAGTTCAGAGTTGCTTTGAATTGGTCTTTATATCTTCGAAGAGGAAACAAGATTATTTGTCATATTTACGGTACTGGACACGCAGTTTGGTGTAATGGATAACGGCTCAGAAAGAAACGTCGGAGAACTGAGTTCGAATTCCAGTCGGGTTCGTCACATTCACTTACGCCCAAATACCATTGAGAAAGGGATGATACCATCTCTTCTACAAACGGCCAGCTATGAGTCGAGTAGCTGGACAGATTGTGTCCTGTAACCTTTGTTGGTAACGAGTCTATCCCAGAGAGAGACGGCAGCCTACCGTGGAAAAATTTTCTGTCTAGTCTATCATGAATGAAATGATACATGATCGAGTGAGTGTGAATCGAATATGAAAACATGATTTGCTAACGGTACTGCCTAAATACACAAAATTTTCATCAAAAGTGGTTTTAATAGAAAAAATTCTATAAATTTAAACCGTCATCACTACGGGCTGTGCGTTTAATGAATGCCGAATGTTTCCTTATGAGGAAACGGCTAATATTGAGAGAACAGATACTACACTTTGATCCCAGCACGAT
>OZ010586.1:31657639-31665139 GCA_963932145.1 Acanthosepion lycidas
TGAACTCATCCCGCATATTTCTACAATCTTACTCGAACGCAGAATGCGCTTTGCAGGACACTGCTGGCGAGCCAAACAAGTATTTGCGAGTGATCTACTGCTTTGGGCACCTAGCCATGGGTCAAGATCTGGCAAATTTGGTTTCATCGATCGCTGTCGAAGGCTTTGTCTGTCATGGTCCGCTTCACTTATGCCAGGCCGACGGTTTGGCCATTAAGATCGTATAGATCTTTACCTATTCCGCCATTGAAATCTTCGGGGGTGGTATCGTGGTCAGTCTAGTCCTTCCTTTTCGACCTTACCGCTCTGGTTGACCATACAGGAGTTGAAACACCGGACGGCTTCGCTCTTATAAGCACTAGGTCAAGTAAGCCCTCTATCATGACTAAGTAGGACATAAATAAAGCGAATGTCCGAGTGAACAGTTCGTTATCAATGGTACCATGACTTTTTATTACTTTAATGAAAATAATAGAAACAAATCAATGAATAGGAAATAAAACTAGTAAAAGTATAAAATTATCTTTAAATATATAAGAACAGTTTTTTTTATTATCTTTGCTAAATATACATATTTTAGAGATGAATAATAAATGTTCGGTTTTGTTTGCTTTGTTTTGTTTTACGGCATATCATCCTCAATGGGTTATTTAATGCCGACAAGATTTTTAGTGCTGGTAATATTTTTTATCTATCTATCTATCTATCTATCTATCTATGTCAATATATATTGGTTTGGTTTGGTTTGATTTACGGCATTCAAGATTTTTATTGCTGGTAATATTTTTTTATCTATCTATCTATCTATCTATCTATCTATCTATCTATCTATCTATCTATCTATCTATCTAACTGTTTCAGTATCTATCTATCTATCTATCTATCTATCTAACTGTTTCAGTATCTATCTATCTATCTATCTATCTATCTATCTATCTATCTATCTATCTATCTGTCTGTCTGTCTGTCTGTCTGTTTATCTATCTATCTATGACAATATATATTGGTTTGCTTTGCATTGTTTTAAGGCATATCAATCTCAATGGGTTATTTAATGCCGGCAAGATTTTTAGTGCTGGTAATACTTTTTATCTATCTATCTATCTATCTATCTATCTATCTATCTATCTATCTAAGCGTATTCATATCTATCTATCTATCTATCTATCTATCTATCTATCTATCTATTTATGTCAATATATATTGGTTTGGTTTGTTTTGTTTTACGGCATATCAAGATTTTAATTGCTGGTAATATATTTTTTTATCTATCTATCTATCTATCTATCTATCTATCTATCTATCTATCTATCTATCTATCTATCTATCTATCTATCTATCTATCTATCTACGTCAATATATATTGGTTTGCTTTGCTTTGTTTTACGGCATATCAATCTCAATGGGTTATTTCATGCCGACAATATTTTTATTGCTGGTAATAATTTTTTTTCAAAAATGTATTCCTGCTAATATTTTTCTCCAAAAATTCATTTCTGGTAATATTTTTACAAAAATATATTGCTGATATTAAAACCTATTTTGACAGTTTCATAATGTTTTAACCCTAGTTTGGGGGTTAACTACTTTCCCATAGCTGGGACCCTAACAGGTGCTACCACTCCTGGTCAGTGTGGACCTGGAACACCAGCAATTAAGAGGTGGTTCCACGCACCTCAAAGCCTCCTGATCTGAGGTCTTGTTGTCAGTTGTAGTTTATCGTCATGCCCAGGACAAATAATAAATGAAAAAATTCAATCCTGACCCTGTTTCTTTTCTTTTCTTTTTGTCACTGATGAAATAATTTATTTTATTTACATTGTTCAGACTGTTCTTCTCATCTTTGTTGTCATATTCACGAAGTTTCGACTGTTGTAGGCTTCCACCTTCTTCAGGTGATTGGAGTTTCGAACTGAAAACCTTATTTCGTCATCCCGGAGTTGGTTGTTCTAGTTCCACGTTCCGTGGCTCTTTCGGGTGTGTCTGTACCAGTTATCTCCCTTTAACTTAACTCTCCATGTTTTTGTTCACCTCAGCTGTAGCCAGGCGGACGAAATAAAGTCGTATTGTTCGCCATGCACTGGCTGACATCTACCATGAAAGATGGAGAGGTAGGGGAGGACTGGTTCCATGGCCTTCACGTTCCCCCCCCCACCTCAATCCTTTGGATTTTCATCTTTGGAGCCACCTAAAGCAAGTGGTCTATGCAGCGGACATTAATAATACAGAGACGCTTCATAACGTGTCATGGAGATCTGCGACACCATTTGACATCGTGTGAGAGTATTTGAAACGGTCCGCCAGTCAATGATCCGACGGGTGCTTACGTGTGTAGAAGCAAGCGGAGGACATTTTTGAATGTGTTTTTTATGAGTTGCTCTATGTTGAGGTACAACGATGGCCTTTTGGACATATGTTTATATGGACATTTTACCTTGTTTTGGTGTGAGAAACCTAGCCCCAATATGTGTGTGTGTGTGTGTGTGTATATATATATATATATATATATATATATATATATATATATTGAATAAAAACAGACCACTTTAAGGTTCCATGTAATAAATTATTTCAACACAGCCCTTTTAAAGGGCTCTGGATCATTAGACTTTACTTCCAAAGGTTGAAATGAAAAATGAAAAGAAATTTGCACATTTTTTTTTTAAATTAACGAAGTGAGGAAGTTAGGTGGGAGAGAAGACATGGGTGAGTTAGATGTACCATTTCAATTCTTTATCCCTAACCCCACTTGGTGTGGGCCAGACAACGCTTAACTTAACGTATGTTATCTTTGGATATGGATGGGTAAGGGGTGAAGAAGAAAACCGACATAAAAGTAAGAAGATACAATAAATTAAATCATGATCATGAGAGAAGGTTTCACTCAATTTCTTGGACGCTGTTATTTCGCATTACTTTAAAGGGTATATTTGGGGGTTAAAGTTTGATATAAATCTAAATGTCTAAAAAATCTACGAAGAATTTAATTTGATGTTTGTTGGAGTTTTGGGTATTTTCTATGAAATTGTCGATTAGAAAAAAATTCTAGAAAGTACTTTGAAAGAATAATTCCTTTTACATCTAGTAATCTTTTTTTTTATTTTCTTAAACATTTTTCTTGTTGATTATTAAGTTGACATCTATTCGTTTGAGTTTTGTTCATAAATTAAACTTGTGAGTGTTTTTAGATACCTACATAATGAGAAAAGGTTATTCCAATTTAAATAATTTTATCATCAATAATGATTATTAAAGGGTAATATTTGCTCTGAATTTATATTGAGCTCTCCGGATATCATCCTCCTTGGGTCTACCTCGAACGCAGAATGCGCTTTGCAGGACAGTTCTGGCGAGTCAAACAAGAGTTGGGCACCGAGTAGTCATGGTGCAAGATGGGCTAGTCGCCCAATAACCACCTATGTTGACCAACTATCACTCACACATACACACGCACGCACACACACACACACACACACATATATATATATATATATATATATATATATATATATTTGAAAAAAAATGAATTAAATCGAATAGACTATATACCCAAGCACATAGGCATATTTAAAAAAAAAAATTGTCCGCTCTTATACTTGCGCATGTGTAATCATATCAATGTAAACATCACCTTAGTCTGATGAAGTCCTAAAATAGGAAACGTCCTAAAATGATCTTTACGTTCATGTGATTACATACAAAAACCTTTTGCATTTTGTCATAGTTTTTCCCATAAAATTATTCTCCATCAACCACAGAATGCCTATTGACCAGCTCGTCAAAATGTGCTCGTTATCTCAACAGAGTATCATCGGGATCTCGAAGAAGTTGTTTGCCATCCTTAGTTCTTAGAGGAGAAACAGTTGAAATAATATATATATATATATATATATATATATATATATATATATATATATATATATATATATATATATATATATATAAAAGCTCAGGGTCACAAGCTCACATCTGTCCAGCCATATATCTTAGCTCTATCTCTGATATTGAGCGCTTTCTAATAAGTACCGCGCATATAATACATAAATAATTATACATATATATATATATATATTTATTTATATTTATATACACACACTTTTCACATATATATATCTATATATTGGATTGATACAAATATTAAATTTGTCACTCAGCTGATTGATATTATTTTCAGCATTTCGACTAGTTTTTCGTAGACGGACCCTCAGCCAATATCTCAGTCTACTCGTTAGAAGAAAACAGCAATTCATATATATATATATATATATATATATATATATATATATATATATATATATATATATAAATTGCTACCCAGTTGTCGTACTGGAAAACAAATAAATTTCTCTTCAGATATTTGGGCACTTCGACGTGGTGTAATGGTTAACAAACTTGTCTAGAACAATTACGACAGAGTAACGAGGTCGGTCCTCACTGGGTGCTGCATACTTTCGGCCACGCGCCACTTCTAATCTACGCTCAGAAAATCACGACTGAGCAGTAAGTTCGATCTTCACTGGGTGCCCCATACTTTCGGCCTTGTTCTACATCTATGATGGGCTTAGAACAATCCTTTGCGCGCCTCGACGTGAACTACTGGTTAACAAGCTTTCCTCGGTAGAACAATTGCGACTTATTAGTGAGTGCGGTCGCTCAGAAAGTTATTATTTCGCATCAAAGTTTTGGTGGGGTTTTTTATCGTCGTCTCTTTGTTAGGTCTTTTTTCAATCTTGCTTCATGATACTAAAACACACTATTCTACTTTTTTTTCTATTAAAATGGCGTCCGTTGCGATAGTTAAAATATAAAAAAAATATATGATAGACGTTAATGCCATAACTTAATCTGCCGTTTTTCTTCCTCGGGCCATACACTGTGAAGTTGAATGTTCAAAAAGATATTACTTCGTATACCCTGAAAACCGACAATGCAATCTGGTTATTTCAATTGACAAATCTGCAATGAAAATGAATGAAAATAAGTAAAAGATAAATGAATGGAACTCTAATTCCGACATGCGATCAAAAAATGACTCCCAATCGATATTAGAAAGAATGTAATTTAAAAAAAAATATGAGAATATATAAGTCAAGGTATCAAAGAGGAAAGCAATATTGAATAATACAAAAATGTGGCACAAGGCCATAAGTGGCGATAGAAGAAGGGTGGCCTTCTTCTGCCTTATAATTAAACCTAACTAGTCACAATTACTGACCCAAACATACCACAGTATTCCTTAAACCAAAACAAGAAATTCTTACTTACCATTCTTACTACAGTCACCATAATACCTCAAAGTCTCTATGAAGTCCCAACTAGTCCCCATAGAGAAAAGTTCATCAGAATAATTATAATGAAAATACTTATAGAAATGGTGTAGTGAAGCTGTTATGGCACTTAGCTAGTCACAATTACTGACGCAAACATACCACAGTATTCCTTAAACCAAAACAACACATTCTTACTTACCATTCTTACTACAGTCACCATAATACCCCAAAGTCTCTGTGTAGTCTTAATTAGTTCCCATGTGTATAATTTGTACTAAAGATGAAAGCTCATCAGAATCATAAAAATGGAAATATTTATAGAAAAATCTAATGCTCTGAACACCTATCCATGACTCAAGACGGTTTTGATTCGCCCAACCATTGTCCTGCTATTTATCCATAGCTGGGGCGTTAGTCGAGATGGATTCGTACTTTTCCCAAAGGTATTTACACATGTAACTAGAATTCGAACTCGACTCTCCAATTCCTCAGCTCTATACATTACACTGACGTGTCTCTTAAAAGCTTATAGGGTAAATATTTATCTTTCTATAAGCAGCGGCCAGAAATCATTTGGCCAGGCTATCAGTTCCTATCTAGACAATGTTAAGTGTCAAACAACAAGGGGGTATCGGATTATTGATAAGGTTTAAACGATCACCCCCACCACTACTTGTGGAAAACCCAAGTGGACATTATGGTTGTGAATAATCCTGACAATGGTTGGGTGGAGGGCGACTGTCGATGATGTTGTAGTAGAGGTGCTATTTTTCACAGCGCCGCAGGGTTTTAAGAAACTTTTGAAATTATATCATTTGGTTAATTTAACAGTTATATCGGTTGGTTAATCTAAGAGTTATATCGATTGGTTAATCTAACAACTATATCGGTTGGTTAATTTAACAGTTATATTGATTGGTTAATATCAATTATATCGGTTGTTTAATTTCATAGTTATATCGATTGGTTAATAACAATTATATATGTTGGTTAATTTAACAGTTATATCGGTTGGTTAATTTAACAGTTATATCAGTTGGTTAATTTAACAGTTATATTGTTTGGTTAATAACAATTATATCCGTTGGTTAATTTAACAGTTATATCGATTTGTTAATAACAATTATATCCGTTGGTTAATTTAACAGTTATATCAATTGGTTAATAACAATTATATCCGTTGGTTAATTTAACAGTTATATCGAATGGTTAATAACAATGATATTAGTTGGTTAATTTAACAGTTATATCGAATGGTTAATAACAATGATATTAGTTGGTTAATTTAACAGTTATATCATTTGGTTAATAACAATTATATCCGTTGGTTAAGTTAACAGTTATATCGATTGGTTAATAACAATGATATTAGTTGGTTAAGTTAACAGTTATATCGATTGCTTAATAACAATGATATTAGTTGGTTAATTTTACAGTTATATCAATTGGTTAATAACAATTATATCCGTGGGTTAATTTAACAGTTATATCAATTGGTTAATAACAATTATATCCGTTGGTTAATTTAACAGTTATATCAATTGTTTAATAAAAATTATATCCGTTGGTTAATTTAACAGTTATATCGATTGGTTAATAACAATTATATCCGTTGGTTAATTTAACAGTTATATCAATTGGTTAATAACAATTATATCCGTTAGTTAATTTAACAGTTATATCGATTGGTTAATAACTATGATATTACTTGGTTAATTTAACAGTTATATCAATTGGTTAATAACCATTATATCCGTGGGTTAATTTAACAGTTATATCGATTGGTTAATAACAATGATATAAGTTGGTTAATTTAACAGTTATATCATTTGGTTAATGAAAGTTATATTGGTTGGTTAATTTAATAGTTATATCGGTTGCTTAATGTTGTGGTTTCCGGGTTGAAATCCGGTAGCAATAAATAACAAACGCCAGGAATGAATATAGGAAAATAATGTATTAACGTAATAATACAAACTGGTAAAGCAGGTTAGTAGTTCCAGGAATACGGGTTAGTCGCAATATATATATATATATATATATATATATATATATATATATATATATATATATATATATATATATATATATATATATATGTAGTCTTTGGTATTGCAGTATCGCTGTATGACTTCTTACTGAGTCTCCGTGCTCGCTCACTTTGTCTCCTACAACGCTGTTACCTCACCCTCACTCTTCCGGTTACCTACAACCTTTTACTCTGTCACTC
>OZ010586.1:31667639-31670139 GCA_963932145.1 Acanthosepion lycidas
CTTTATCAGAGTAATGAACTAATGTTCAGCCAATAAAAGACTCGAGAAACACTCAAGTTAGAGTGTTCCTCAATGACGTGTGTGACATGAATGTAAGTACTGGAAGTAGAAAGTGAAAATTACGAGAATATGGAAGAGAGATAACGACTGACCCTTGACTTTAAGGGAAGATTAGGGAAGAACACACGCTGGTGTCTGTTCTAGAAAGCAGCATTTATTAGCAAGAGGCTGTCTTACGGTAATGGGTGGTTCGACTCTGTAGACATAACATGGCGAGTTTTAGTTGGATAGGTCTGAACTGGTCGAAATGATGAATGACATTCATCCGAAATTTTGTTGTATGGAAGCACCAGATCTAATATTTTCTGTTGTTTAATCATGTATGGCGAGGTAAAGCTAAAAATAAGAACATGGTATCAGACTTCGATAGGAAATATATTGGTCGTCCATTCGGGACTATCGTAGCTTTTTACTCTAGTATAACATTTGATGCAATCAAGTGAGAAAGTTTCTTCTGCTTTTCTTGATTTTGTTCCTTTCTTTATTTAGAGGCATATCAACTCGTTGCGGGTGATTTAATACCGAAATTTAATTTTTTTTGTGAGCATTATTAATTTATTTAAAAAAGTATTGCTGGTATATTTTACTATGAAAATGTATTGCTGGTATTTTTTTCACTAAGAAAATATATCTCTGCTTTCTTTTTACTATGGAAATGTAATACTGGTATTTTTCACTAGGAAAATGTATTGCTGGTATTTTTACTATGAAAATATATTGCTGGTAATTTTTACCATGAAAATGTATCGCTGGTATTTTTACCATGAAAATGTATTGCTGGTATTTTTTTTTTTTATCCTGAAACTGCATTGCTGGTATTTTTTACTATGAAAATGTATTGCCGGTATTTTTTAGCAGGAAAATGTATTGCTGGTATTTTTTCACTAAGAAAATATATAGCTGCTTTTTTTTTACTATGAAAATGTAATACTGGTATTCTTTTACTAGGAAAATATATTGCTGGTATTTTTACTTTGAAAACTTATTGCTGGTAATTTTTACTATGAAAATATATTGCTAGTATTTATTTACTATGAAAATATATTGATGTTTTTTTTTTACTATGCAAATATATTGCTGGTATTTCTTACCACGAAAATGTATTGCTGGTATTTTTTACTATGAAAATGTATTGCTGGTATTTTTTACCCTGAAAATGTATTGATGGTATTTTTTACCATGAAAATGTATTGCTGGTATTTTTTTTACCATGAAAATGTATTGCTGGTATTTTTTACCATGAAAATGCATTGCTGGTATTTTTTTACCCTGAAACTGCATTGCTGGTAATTTTAACTATGAAAATGTATTCCTGGTATTTTTTTACCATGAAAATGTATTGCTGGTATTTTTTACCATGAAAATGTATTGCTGGTAATTTTTACTATGAAAATGTATTCCTGGTATTTTTTTACCATAAAAATGTATTGCTGGTATTTTTTACTATGAAAATGTATTGCTGGTATTTTTTACCCTGAAACTGCATTGCTGGTATTTTTTACTATGAAAATATATTGCCGGTATTTTTTTTATTATGAAACTGCATTGCTGGTATTTTTTTATTATGAATATATATTGCTGGTATTTCTTTTACTATGAAAATGTATTGCTGCTATTTTGCTATAAAAATGTTTATACTTTTTTGCGTTTTGTATATTTCTATTTTTTTTACCCGAGTTTGGGAGTAAACTATTTGCCCATAGCTGGGAACCTAACAGGTGCTGCTAATACCCCAGTTCGGAGGTTAGCAGGGAACAGGAGCAATCAAGAAGGTGGTTCTATGCTCCTCAAAACCTCTCTGTTGTTTTTGATGCAGCACGTCGCTTCAATACATGGGTGGCCATAGATTCCCTCCATTGCCTCTTGAAGCTCTGAAGAAAGTTTCACTCTCCAGCGTCCCCCTGTATTCCCGAGAATACAGCCACATCACGCTGAAATACCAGTTCCTGTACAACACCGAAGTTAAGCAACTACGAACCTGGTCAGCACCTAGATGAGTGACCGCTTGGTGTAATAGATTATGCCTGAGAATTATTAATCGGAAAAAAAATCAGAAGTCTTTATTAATTAAATAATTATAAGGGCACCTCGAGACGGTATAATGGCTAACAAGCTTGTCTCTCTAGATCAATTACGACTGAGTAGTGAGTTCGATCCCTCACTGATTACTCCACACTTTCGCCCACGTACCACATCTAAACTACGCTTAGAAAATCATTAAATGTAGAAATTACTCCCTGGAGTAGTTTGTAACACCCTATTTATCATCTTTCAGTTGCGTCTTCGAGCAGGGATGCAACTGTCGGCTCTGTCAAAGGACAGTCGCAACTGAGTAAAATTATACTGAGAGGTGCCCTGCCCCGGGAAACAGCTACCTGAGGCTGCGACCTCTCATTTCACGAGAGAGGAATCGGTGCTCGCACCGAGGACAGCGCAACCG
>OZ010586.1:31675139-31762639 GCA_963932145.1 Acanthosepion lycidas
AGGGTTTCACGCTTTTGCGATCGTCAGACTGACGATCGCAAAAGCGTGAAACCCAGTGTCACAAACTCACATCAATCCAACCAAATATATATATATATATATATATATATATATATATATATATATATATATATATTCTTGTAACCTAGGGAAGGTTACTGACTAGAATAATCACACAAAGGTTGGTAATGAACGATAATACTTAGGACAAGAACAACACATATAGTATTCGCCAGCGCGTAGAAGAAGTAGCCAACTGCTAGGAGGGAGTCAAGTGAATTCCACAATGAATCTCCAACTGTAGTATGTCTAACAACCGCCCTACACGGAGAGATGTTGTACATGGCCGAATTTAAAAAAAAATTTAAATTCCCTGCAGACCCCGTATAAAACGGAGTCGGGTAACTTTTTCCCGAGACGAGACTCTGCCCTTGGACATATCCTCGTCCTGGGATCCTCTTTGACCAGCACATTTGCAAACGAATGTCCGACTGCAGAATAACATACAGTATTTACTACTGTATTTATGTGAATGGGGACATACCCATTATCGTCTGTAGGTATGCTACAACACACGCACACACACACACACACACATATATATATATAAAAGTGAACATTGAAGTCAACACTTAGTGGTGACAGACTGTTTCATGGTAGACGCAATCTTCAGGCGGCTTGACGATTGCGTCTAGCATGAAAAAGCCTGTCGCCACTGAGTGTTGACCAATGTTCACTTTTATATTCATATTTACATATTCTCTGTCTCTGATATTGAGAACTATATCACATAAATATCGCATAATTTTAAACTATATTTCTTCATAGATACATATATATAAATATATATATATATATATATATATATATATATATATATATATATATATATATATTCCCAACATTCACTTCAAGATGAAATGGAAGTAATGCTTTTGATTTAATTATAAAATTAAATTTGAAGTGTTTAGCTTCCATTTTTGAAACATGGTTATTACTTTGTAGCGAAAAAAGCTATTTTATATGACTTAATTTATAATATTTAGGCTCTGTAGATTTACATAGAGCGCTGTTTTTCGTAAAAATAAAAAATATCGCTAAGAACCCAGGATTATATATCTTCCTTTTATATATATATATATATATATATATATATAATCTTTTTTTTTCATAATTATTGACTTCCATTATTCTAAATTTAAAGAGAACTTATAAAAGTAGTAATAATAACTCAACCGTTCGGAGACGGACTCTTTATTCCGATATCTAGGGTAAAAATATATGCGTGTATATGTATATGTGCATGTGTGTATCTGTGAGGTGTTTGTGTGGCTATACGTATAATGAAACTTTAATGTTTTTTAATTAATTTTAACTTGACTAAGTTATCTAATTTTAATTTAATATTCCTTTGATTTCAGCTCCTGTGACAACTTTCAATGAGGTTTTATTAATCTAGTTATTCCCCATTGGCCTGGAAGGGGTCTAGTCTATTATTCTGCGACCTTCCTTATGACTGTACCTCAATAAAAGCTAGCATGCTCCTGTGTTGTGAACAGGTCAATTAGAGTAGATAGGTCAGCTTATCAGTCGGCCATTACTCCTTACATGTTTATTGAACAAGAGTAGAGGTTTATTACTTGTTTTCAATTTTAAGATATATGTTTTTCCCGGCTCTTTCTTTCATGGCCTTGTCTTTTGGGGGATCTGACAGTGCCTGCAACGCCTCATTATGAGCGTAAGGGTTTGGTAGTTTTCTGGTTGATGCATATCCGCTTGTAGTAAGGAGCCCGAACTCTTTGGTAACGCTGGGAGAGGCTGCTCTGATCAACAGTCATATAATATCGAGGTATTTGTAGTTCCGTGATGCGCATGGGCAGGTGTCTCTGCATGTATTTCCGATGGAAAACCCTGAGGCCAAATTATGCCTTAGTCTCAAACACGTTCTGGCCAATTTGTCTTGCCATAGAGGATATTGTTCAGCATGCGCTGCCATATAGGAAAACCGATATTACATAACAGTTCAGTGTTATTTTCTTTGTTTCTAAAACAATTTTCCTGTTTCTTAATTCTTTGCTTAGGTTCTAGAAAGCAATTTTCGCTATTCCAGTGCGCCTTTCGGATTTCGGCGTCGAGTTTTCCGACTTTTGTTAAAACATTTCCTTGATATTTGCTTTAGTTTAATTATACCGTCCTTTGCCTACTAGGTGATAGATGTTTCAGTTCTCTAGCTAAGTAGAGTATCCATAAACGAAGAAAAGAGAACTGAACTGTTACCTATCCTAGGCAGTGAATGCTGAAAAATCTCCTCAGAGATGAAGAAGAGACTTGAAGCAACAGAAATCTGGTTCTACAGAAGAATGCTGAGGATATAATGAACCGAACACGTGAGCAATGGTGACGTTTTAAAGAAAATGAAAACAAAGAAGAAACTTATACTTAACATCAGGAAGAGGCAGTTGAAATTTCTGTGGCACATAATGAGGAAAGAGGGCTTGGAAAATTTGATACTCACGGGACAGATTGAAGGCAAAGAGGGATAGAGGAAAACAACGCATAACCTACCTAGCAAGTTTTAGAGAAAATGAAATCAAAAAGGACACTTATACTTAACATCAGGAAGAGGCAGTTGAAATTTCTAGGTCACATAAATAGGAAAGAGGCCTTGGAAAATGTGATACTCACAGGACAGATTGAAGGCAAAGAGGGATAGAGGAAAACAATGCATATCCTACCTAGTAAGTTTTCGAGAAAATGCAAACAAAAAGGACACTTATACTTAACATCAGGAAGAGACCGTTGAAATTTCTCGGGCATATAATGAGGAAAGAAGGCTTGTAAAATATGATACTTGACTGGGGGCAAGGGTGACTGATGAAGTAAATGGAGCAGTGAATCCTGGACAATCTCCTCAAAGATAAGGAAAATACTAAAGACAACAGAAATGTGGTTCTACTGAAGGATGCTGAGGATACCACGGGCTGAACATGTGAGCAACAACGAGGTTTTAGAAACAAAAAAGAAACTTATACTTAACATCAGGAAGAGTCATTTAAAATTTCTGGTTCACATAATAAGGAAAGAAAGCTTGGAAAATCTGATACCCACAGGGCAGATTTAGGAAAAAAGAGGCAGAGGAACGCAAAGTGTAACATAATAACAATATAGCAAAACAATATAAAAAACAATATGACAAAACAATATAAAAAACAATATGACAAAACAATATAAAAAACAATATAAAAAACAATATAAAAAACAATATAAAAAACAACATGACAAAACAATATAAAAAACAACATGACAAAACAATATAAAAAACAATATAAAAAACAATATAAAAAACAATATAAAAAACAATATAAAAAACAACATGACAAAACAATATAAAAAACAACATGACAAAACAATATAAAAAACAATATAAAAAACAATATAAAAAACAATATAAAAAACAACATGACAAAACAATATAAAAAACAATATGACAAAACAATATAAAAAACAATATAAAAAACAATATAAAAAACAATATGACAAAACAATATAAAAAACAATATAAAAAACAACATGACAAAACAATATAAAAACAATATGACAAAACAATATAAAAAACAATATAAAAAACAACATGACAAAACAATATAAAAACAATATGACAAAACAATATAAAAAACAATATAAAAAACAACATGACAAAACAATATAAAAAACAATATGACAAAACAATATAAAAAACAATATAAAAAACAACATGACAAAACAATATAAAAACAATATGACAAAACAATATAAAAAACAATATAAAAAACAACATGACAAAACAATATAAAAACAATATGACAAAACAATATAAAAAACAATATAAAAAACAACATGACAAAACAATATAAAAAACAATATGACAAAACAATATAAAAAACAACATGACAAAACAATATAAAAAACAATATGACAAAACAATATAAAAAACAATATAAAAAACAATATGACAAAACAATATAAAAAACAATATAAAAAACAACATGACAAAACAATATAAAAACAATATGACAAAACAATATAAAAAACAATATAAAAAACAATATAAAAAACAATATGACAAAACAATATAAAAAACAATATAAAAAACAACATGACAAAACAATATAAAAACAATATGACAAAACAATATAAAAAACAATATAAAAAACAACATGACAAAACAATATAAAAACAATATGACAAAACAATATAAAAAACAATATAAAAAACAACATGACAAAACAATATAAAAAACAATATGACAAAACAATATAAAAAACAACATGACAAAACAATATAAAAAACAATATGACAAAACAATATAAAAAACAATATAAAAAACAACATGACAAAACAATATAAAAACAATATGACAAAACAATATAAAAAACAATATAAAAAACAATATAAAAAACAATATGACAAAACAATATAAAAAACAATATAAAAAACAACATGACAAAACAATATAAAAACAATATGACAAAACAATATAAAAAACAATATAAAAAACAACATGACAAAACAATATAAAAACAATATGACAAAACAATATAAAAAACAATATAAAAAACAACATGACAAAACAATATAAAAACAATATGACAAAACAATATAAAAAACAATATAAAAAACAACATGACAAAACAATATAAAAAACAATATGACAAAACAATATAAAAAACAACATGACAAAACAATATAAAAAACAATATGACAAAACAATATAAAAAACAATATAAAAAACAACATGACAAAACAATATAAAAAACAATATGACAAAACAATATAACTATATAGAAAAACAGCGTAACAAAACAAATATAAATAGAAGGTAAAACAAGTTTTGAGGAAAAATAAAAAAAAAGAGAAAAATCTATTAAGAGCTACAAGGAACAGGAAGTTGTGGCGAACCATGTTCGCCTACGTCTTAAAGGGACATGGCTCATGAAAGAATAAGAAGTAGGTGTGGACTTTTTTTTCCGATTTCTTTTGTTTTTCTTGATTGTTATCTCCGCTGAATAAGTCAGTGGTTTTAGGAATATTTATTTTCTATTTTTATTTTTTATATCCCGCCATTAAATTCGGCGAGTTAAATCGTATTTCTGTCATAATCAAATTGTTGGTGGGCATTTTAATGCTAGCCCTATTTTCTTTTGGCTTTATTTTGTTTTCTTAAATATAGTTATTGCATTGTAAATGAAGACTCGGGCTATTTTAAGCGTGTATTGTTTCCATTAGTATTAGCCCTCTCCGACAAAAAAAAAAATGTACATCTGGGTGTAGTTATGACTTCAAACAGAAATTGTACATTCTGGTGCCAGGAGTGAGAATGAAAAATGGAAATGTAAAGTTTCAATGACAGAAAAAAAAATTGAAAAACATAACAAAACAACTCAAAAACAAAACTAAAGCAAGAATTCTCTAAGGATAACAAAACAATATAACAAAACAATATAAAATATAACAGCAATATAACAATATAGCAAAACAGTATAACAAAACAATATAAAAATATAACAAAACAATATAAAAATATAACAAAACAGTATAAAAATATAACAAAACAATATAACACTATAATAAAACAATGTAAAATATAACAAAGCAATATAAAAATATAAAAAAACAATATAACAATATAGAAAACAATATAAAAATATGACAAAAATATAACAATATAACAAAACAATATAACAAAATAATATAATTAAATAACAAAACAATATAACAACAGTATAACAATATAACAAAACAGTATAACAAATCAATATAAAAATATAACAAAACAATATAACAATATAACAAAACAATATAACAATATAACAAAACAGTATAACAAAACAATATAACAAAACAGTATAACAAAACAATATAAAAATATAACAAAACAATATAACAAAACAATATAACAAAACAATATAACAAAACAATATAAAAAGATTGTAAAGGTAAACGTTACCTGGCTTGATTTCTACTCGGACTATTTATACTATTTACCATGTTCAGATCGTTGTCCTTATCTTTGTCACAATATTCAGGACTTTTTGGCCGTTGTACTCCGAGGCCTTCTTCAGGCGATTGTAATTTCGAACCAAACGCTTTATTTTGGCCAACGGAGTAGCTTGTTCTAGTTGTATCCTCACTGACACATGGCCCAGACGATAAAAGCTTTTGTTGAAGTAATCCAGTGACATGACCAAAAGAGTTGTGAGTTCAATACCTGCCAACAAGAGATGAACAAAAAAAAAAAAAAAAAAAAACGTGAAGAATTGCGTTAAAGAGAAATAACTGAAACTGAGAAACTCAGAAGAGGCATGGCATGTGGAACTAGAACTATCTACCCGGTTGGACGATATAAAGGGCTCGGCTCGAAATTCTAATCACCTGAAGATGGCCTGGGCGTACAACGGTCGAAACATCGTGAGTATGGCAACATCGATGAAGACAACAGTCGGAACATTGTAAACAGTGTATACAGTATTGATAACATTTACCGGCCTGATTTTCTATGAAAATTTCACGGATATTCAGGCCGGTGAATGTTGTTAATACTGTTTATTATAAACACTGCATTTACTTAAATATTTATATCTATAAAAAAGAACCTATAAACATAAAAATGTCTTCATATATATATATATATATATATATATATATATATATATATATATATATATATATAATAAGTAATGAAAAACAAACCACTTTAAGGTCCCATTACGATTATCGTAATAGTACCTTAAAGTGGTTTGTTTTTCATTACATATTAGCTCTGTCCTCACATTGAGCTCTCAGGATTTCATCCTCTTTGGATTTACCAATTCGGTTTACCAAGTTCCTTATAACTTATATATATATATATATATATATATATATATATAAGTGGACATTGAAGTCAACACCCTGAGGGTGCAGCCTGTTCCATGCTTAAACGCAATCGCCAGGCCATATGCTTTGTATTTCTGTTCGACTATTTATATATACAGGAGAGTGACGTATTGTCAGTGATCTATTGCATTTGTAATGGATCTAGGAAGATTGCATGAATATTTAAGATTGTGCTGCAAATAAAATATGCAATATCCACAAACATAAATTATAAGAAATGGCCAAATGGTAACGATATTTAATCACGACAAAAAAATACATGTTTGGAACAACAGATTAAATTTTATATGCACAATTTACAATTTCTTTGTTTGTAATCATGTGTGCAAAGGTATACTTTAGAGAAAAAATTATTTGCTGTTTCGGAAGTGTTCAATGTCTAAAAGTTATCTGCCTTTGATTAAAAAGGTTGAGTTTAAGAGACAAAAAAAGATTTTTCTATGAAAGATATTGAGTGAAAAAGCTTCTTGTATAAATTTTTCTAATCTCTTATAAAGAAAGTTTGTTTCTTTGGCGGCACATAATTCCCGTGTATATCTTTCACGTGTGTGAGTCTCAAATACGACGAAAATTCGTTTACTATTTCTATTTATAGTTTTCTTAACAACGAAAACGGCTTCACGGGGCTTTTGCGAATTTTTCTGAGAAATGCGTGACAAATGTTGTATTTTTTTTATTTTTTAGCCAATAGGATTTCTTGAAACATTTAAATTAGGGATGAATTTGGGATAGATTTTTTTTTATGTCGGTTGAGCCTACTTTTGCACAAATTTTGACTGTTTTGTAATGGAAATTTCTCGAACCTTATTTTTTATTTAACAACCATTGAAATTCAAGAAAATTTTTGAAATTGAAATGAGGATTACTTAACATTGTTCTAATGGTTATTTTTATGATTGATAACGGTTATGTTTCGAATTATTCTAATTATTATTATTTTAAGTTTAGTTTTTTCGGTTGTTGGTTGTTATAATTTATTTGCTGGTCTGATAATACTATATATTATGCGTTATATATTATTAATATATTAATGCAATATACATGTGTATGTTTATATTATAATATTAAAATTATTTTGGTATTCAGATGTGTGTCTTTTCAAGTAACATACTTTCGACCTTGTGCCACAGTTAATATCTTTTTTGAAAGAATAACCTCTTCTTATGGAATTTGACAGAAGAAATCTTTGGAATAGTTTCGTTAAAAACTCACCCACCAAGCTGTCTTCCTCTCCCTTCTGTCTTCATTTTTTTACTCCTTCCTGTTATTCATCCCCTCCCACTACCACATTTTATTTCTTCTCGTTAGTCTTTTTTTTTTTCTTTCAATCAATTTATTTCCTGCGTTTGGTACATTTACACCAGTCTGAAGATGCAGTGCAAACCAACTGCGCAATAATTTTAAGTTTATAACTGGAAAATTCAAATGGTTTCTTTGAAATTTTTCTCATATATATATATATATATATATATATATATTAAGGTGTGCTATAATTGTGGGATGAAGTGCTCAATATCAGAAATACAGCGTATGTAAATATAAATATAAAATGAACATTGAAGTCAACACTCAGAGGCGACAGTCTGTTTCATGCTGGACGCAATCATCAGGCGGCCTGACGTCTCTGAGTGTTGACTTCAATCTTCACATTTATATTTATATTTATGCATGTATATATATATATATATATATATATATTTACCCATAGCTCGGTGGGAGAAGAGGATTCATACTGTTCCCAAGGGTATAAGCACGTCAGTCGGTTATGTGCCATACGTGATACACGCTTACGTGATCATGTATCTTTCGATACATGACTGACGAGGCAGATTTTTTCTCGCAGTAGGTTGCCATTTCTTTCTGCAGCAGACCAGGTGTCATCCAAGGCTATAGAATCCGGTCTGTCCTGCAATTTCCCAAAAGCTTACGTGCTAAAAGCCTTGGGTATTAGCACGTAAGTGAATGTAACGAATTCGACTGGAATTCGAACTCGGCTTTCCGATTCCTCAATCCGAGCTGCTATCCATTACTCCACCGTAGCTTCCCATATATACATATACAATTGCTTTCTACTCGTTTCTCTAAGATACTTGTCTCAGACCAACCTATGCTTTATATTGCAACTTTGCTGTGTTGCATGACGTGTGACCGTGATACCACATCCATAAACGGCATTTGAACCATTTAATGCATAATTCTTTGGTCAACGCGTTCTATGAGGATTTATGGCCAACTGCTAACGTTACCGCATAGCAAAATCATCTTCCCAGGCTGATAATATGAAATTGACTATGTTAAGAGAGAAACGTGGTATTCATGTTCAGTTGTATATATATATATATATATATATATATATATATGTGTGTGTGTGTGTGTGTGTGTGTGTGTGTGTGTGTGTGTGTGTGTGTGTGTGTGTGTGTGTGTGTAGGTATGTAGGATAAGTAAGTAGGTAGATAGGTACATATGATGATAAATCCACAGGATAATAATAAAAGAAACAAAATAATTCAGTGATGGGTATTATTCACATTCCAATAAATCTCGTATTTAGCTAAATACCCCGCATCAAGCAATGCCCCTGTTCATGCAACATCGTGAATATATATATATATATATATATATATATATATATATTTGCCATTCTCGTTTTCACATTATATTTTCAAAACCCTTCATTCTACACGCTCTCAAGTGCTCACGCATCTATCTATCTATCTATCTATCTATTACATTTCCTATCTAAGTATTCTCTCTCTATATATATGATATCACAATATTATTTCTCTATCTTTATCTATCTATCTATCTATCTATCTATCTATTATATTTCCTCTCGAAGTATTCTCTCTCTATATGTATAATATCTCAATATTATATCTCTATCTTTATCTATCTATCTATCTATCTATCCATCTATCTATCTATCTATCTATCTATTACACTTCCTATCTAAGTATTCTCTCTGTATATATATAATATCTCAATATTATGTCTCTATCTTTATCTATCTATCTATCTATCTATCTATCTATCTATCTATCTATCTATTACATTTCCTATTTAAGTATTCTCTCTCTCTCTATATATATATATATATATAATATCTCAATATTATGTCTCTATCTTTATCTATCTATCTATCTCCATATGTATTCAATGACTTGTCTCTACATGCGCCTGATACAAAGGTGTTTTTTACATGGCAATATCATTGATGGCAGTGCCTCCTGACGGTCGTTCCTTTTGGCTGCAATTTGATTAAATGAGTTGCGCGTGTGAATCAGTTTAACGGCGACCTTATCACATTATTCTAGTTCAATTGCCTGATACGTACGGGCATAGGTGCAGAGAAGGCAGAAAGAGGGGGTGTCGAACGAAGACGAAAGGATCCGAGCAAAGAAAGAAAGAAAGAAAGAAAGAAAGAATGATAGAATGACAGAAAGAAAGAAAGAAAGAATGATAGAATGACAGAAAGAAAGAAAGAAAGAATGATAGAATGACAGAAAGAAAGAAAGAAAGAAAGAAAGAATGACAGAAAGATTGACAGAAAGAATGAATGAAAAAAAGAAAAAGGAAAGACAAACGAAAGAAAGAAAGAAAAAGAAAGACATAAGAAAAAGAAAGAAAGAATAATGATAGAATGACAGAAAGATTGAAAGAAAGAAAGAAAGAAAGAGACATAAGAAAGAAAGGAAGTATGATAGAATGACAGAAAGAAAGAAAAAAAAGAAAGACAAAAGAGGAAAGAAAGAAAGTAAAAAGAAAGAAAGAAAGAATGATAGAATGACAAAAAGATTGTCAGAAAGAAAAAGAAAGCAAGAATGAATGAAAGAATGAAATAAAGAAAAAAGAAAGACAAAAGAAAGAAAGAATGACAGAAAGATTGACAGAAAGAAAGAATGAACGAAAGGAAGAAGAAAAGAAAGAAGAAAGAAGGAAAAAAAACAGGAAAGAATGAATAAAGAATGAAAGAAAGAAAGAAAGTCAACAATAAACAAACAAAAAAGAAAAGGGATTGTCTGAAAGGTTGTAAAAAAGAAAATCACAGACATAATTAAGGGTGAGTGAATAAGAGATAGATAGATAGATAGATAGATAGATAGATAGATAGATAGATTGAGAGAGAGAAAAGATAGAGGGAGAGAAAGAATCTAAACTGGCAGAAAAACCAACAGAGTCCGGACAAAAATGAGTTCAGTAAATATAAAAAAATAGAAAAGGGTGTAAGACAAGGATGTGTCTTCTCGACGGACTTATTCACCCTCCACAGTGAGATGATTCGGAGAGAATTAGAAGTTTTACCAGCATTTATTATTGGCGTCTACAATCTTAACCACATAAGATATGCAGATGACGTGATATTAATAGCAAACACAGAATGGAAATAACAAGAATTCTAACAGAAGGTCAACGAAAAAAAAAAACGAGAAGAAAGGAGTAAGCATTGCAAAAAGAACAGACCAGCATAAAAATTACAAATTCGACATACCAAAATCAAATCAGCACAACAATTTGAATATCAGGCAAGTGTTTTAACAGAGGACGGAAAATGTGACACTGAAATTCGAAGCTAAGTTGGGATAGCGAAAGATGCCTTCCAGAATGATGCCAAGCAAAGTATGAATATGCCTTCCAGAATGATGCCGAGCAAAGTATGAATATGACTTCCAGAATGATGCTAAGCAAAGTATGAATATGACTTCCAGAATGATGCAAAGCAAAGTATGAATATGCCTTCCAGAATGATGCCAAGCAAAGTATGAATATGCCTTCCAGAATGATACTAAGTAAAGTATGAATATGCTTTCCAGAATGATGCTAAGTAAAGTATGAATATGCTTTCCCGAATGATGCCAAGCAAAGTATGAATATGACTTCCAGAATGATGCTAAGCAAAGTATGAATATGCCTTCCAGAATGATGCCAAGCAAAGTATGAATATGCCTTCCAGAATGATGCAAAGCAAAGTATGAATATGCCTTCCAGAATGATGCCAAGCAAAGTATGAATATGCCTTCCAGAATAATGCTAAGCAAAGTATGAATATGCCATCCAGAATGATGCCAAGCAAAGTATGAATATGCCTTCCAGAATGATGCTAAGCAAAGTATGAATATGCCTTCCAGAATGATGCTAAGCAAAGTATGAATATGCCTTCCAGAATGATGCGAAGTAAAGTATGAATATGTCTTCCAGAATGATGCTAAGCAAAGTATGAATATGCCTTCCAGAATAATGCCATGCAAAGTATGAATATGCCTCCCAGAATGATGCTAAGCAAATTATAAATATGCCTTCCAGAATGATGCCAAGCAAAGTATGAATATGCCTTCCAGAATGATGCTAAGCAAAGTATGAATATGCTTTCCAGAATGATGCTAAGTAAAGTATGAATATGCTTTCCAGAATGATGCTAAGTAAAGTATGAATATGCTTTCCAGAATGATGCTAAGCAAAGCATGAATATGCCTTCCAGAATGATGCAAAGCAAAGTATGAATATGCCTTCCAGAATCATGCCAAGCAAAGTATGAATATGCCTTCCAGAATAATGCTAAGCAAAGTATGAATATGCCATCCAGAATGATGCCAAGCAAAGTATGAATATGCCTTCCAGAATGATGCCAAGTAAAGTATGAATATGCCTTCCAGAATGATGCTAAGCAAAGTATGAATATGCCTTCCAGAATGATGCAAAGCAAAGTATGAATATGCCTTCCAGAATGATGCCAAGCAAAGTATGAATATGCCTTCCAGAATGATGTTAAGCAAAGTATGAATATGACTTCCAGAATTATGCTAAGCAAAGTATGAATATGCCTTCTAGAATGATGCTAAGCAAAGTATGAATATGACTTCCAGAATGATGCCAAGCAAAGTATGAATATGACTTCCAGAATGATGCTAAGCAAAGTATGAATATGCCTTCCATAATGATGCAAATGCAAAGTATGAATATGACTTCCAGAATGATGCAAAGCAAAGTATGAATATGGCTTCCAGAATGATGCTAAGCAAAGTATGAATATGCCTTCCAGAATGATGCTAAGCAAAGTATGAATATGCCTTCCAGAATGATGCCAAGCAAAGTATGAATATGCCTTCCAGAATAATGCCAAGCAAAGTATGAATATGCCTTCCAGAATGATGCTAAGCAAAGTATGAATATGCCTTCAAGAATGATGCCAAGCAAAGAATGAATATGCCTTCCAGAATGATGCCAAGCAAAGTATGAATATGCCTTCCAGAATGATGCCAAGCAAAGTATGAATATGCCTTCCAGAATAATGCCAAGAAAAGTATGAATATGCCTTCCAGAATGATGCTAAGCAACGTATGAATATGCCTTCCAGAATGATGCCAAGCAAAGTATGAATATGCCTTCCAGAATGATGCCAAGCAAAGTATGAATATGGCTTCCAGAATGATGCTAAGCAAAGTATGAATATGCCTTCCAGAATGATGCTAAGTAAAGTATGAATATGTCTTCCAGAATGATGCCAAGCAAAGTATGAATATGCCTTCCAGAATAATGCCAAGCAAAGTATGAATATGCCATCCAGAATGATGCGAAGTAAAGTATGAATATGTCTTCCAGAATGATGCCAAGCAAAGCATGAATATGCCTTCCAGAATGATGCCAAGCAAAGTATGAATATGCCTTCCAGAATGATGCTAAGCAAAGTATGAATATGCCTTCCAGAATGATGCTAAGCAAAGTATGAATATGCCTTCCAGAATGATGCGAAGTAAAGTATGAATATGTCTTCCAGAATGATGCTAAGCAAAGTATGAATATGCCTTCCAGAATAATGCCATGCAAAGTATGAATATGCCTTCCAGAATGATGCTAAGCAAAGTATGAATATGCGTTCCAGAATGATGCTAAGCAAAGTATGAATATGCCTTCCAGAATGATGCGAAGTAAAGTATGAATATGTCTTCCAGAATGATGCTAAGCAAAGTATGAATATGCCTTCCAGAATAATGCCATGCAAAGTATGAATATGCCTCCCAGAATGATGCTAAGCAAATTATAAATATGCCTTCCAGAATGATGCCAAGCAAAGTATGAATATGCCTTCCAGAATGATGCTAAGCAAAGTATGAATATGCTTTCCAGAATGATGCTAAGTAAAGTATGAATATGCTTTCCAGAATGATGCTAACCAAAGTATGAATATGCCTTCCAGAATGATGCCAAGTAAAGTATGAATATGCCATCCAGAATGATGCCAAGCAAAGCATGAATATGCCTTCCAGAATGATGCAAAGCAAAGTATGAATATGCCTTCCAGAATCATGCCAAGCAAAGTATGAATATGCCTTCCAGAATAATGCTAAGCAAAGTATGAATATGCCATCCAGAATGATGCCAAGCAAAGTATGAATATGCCTTCCAGAATGATGCCAAGCAAAGTATGAATATGCCTTCCAGAATGATGCTAAGCAACGTATGAATATGCCTTCCAGAATGATGCCAAGCAAAGTATGAATATGCCTTCCAGAATGATGCCAAGCAAAGTATGAATATGCCTTCCAGAATGATGCTAAGCAACGTATGAATATGCCTTCCAGAATGATGCTAAGTAATGTATGAATATGCCTTCCAGAATGATGCCAAGCAAAGTATGAATATGGCTTCCAGAATGATGCTAAGCAAAGTCTGAATATGCCTTCCAGAATGATGCTAAGTAAAGTATGAATATGTCTTCCAGAATGATGCCAAGCAAAGTATGAATATGCCTTCCAGAATAATGCCAAGCAAAGTATGAATATGCCATCCAGAATGATGCGAAGTAAAGTATGAATATGTCTTCCAGAATGATGCCAAGCAAAGCATGAATATGCCTTCCAGAATGATGCCAAGCAAAGTATGAATATGCCTTCCAGAATGATGCTAAGCAAAGTATGAATATGCCTTCCAGAATGATGCTAAGCAAAGTATGAATATGCCTTCCAGAATGATGCGAAGTAAAGTATGAATATGTCTTCCAGAATGATGCTAAGCAAAGTATGAATATGCCTTCCAGAATAATGCCATGCAAAGTATGAATATGCCTCCCAGAATGATGCTAATCAAATTATAAATATGCCTTCCAGAATGATGCCAAGCAAAGTATGAATATGCCTTCCAGAATGATGCTAAGCAAAGTATGAATATGCTTTCCAGAATGATGCTAAGTAAAGTATGAATATGCCTTCCAGAATGATGCTAAGCAAAGTATGAATATGCCTTCCAGAATGATGCCAAGTAAAGTATGAATATGCCATCCAGAATGATGCCAAGCAAAGCATGAATATGCCTTCCAGAATGATGCAAAGCAAAGTATGAATATGCCTTCCAGAATCATGCCAAGCAAAGTATGAATATGCCTTCCAGAATAATGCTAAGCAAAGTATGAATATGCCATCCAGAATGATGCCAAGCAAAGTATGAATATGCCTTCCAGAATGATGCCAAGCAAAGTATGAATATGCCTTCCAGAATAATGCCAAGCAAATTATGAATATGCCTTCCAGAATGATGCTAAGCAAAGTATGAATATGCCTTCAAGAATGATGCCAAGCAAAGTATGAATATGCCATCCAGAATAATGCCAAGCAAAGTATGAATATGCCTTCCAGAATGATGCCAAGCAAAGTATGAATATGCCTTCCAGAATAATGCCAAGCAAAGTATGAATATGCCTTCCAGAATGATGCTAAGCAACGTATGAATATGCCTTCCAGAATGATGCCAAGCAAAGTATGAATATGCCTTCCAGAATGATGCCAAGCAAAGTATGAATATGGCTTCCAGAATGATGCTAAGCAAAGTATGAATATGCCTTCCCGAATGATGCTAAGTAAAGTATGAATATGTCTTCCAGAATGATGCCAAGCAAAGTATGAATATGCCTTCCAGAATAATGCCAAGCAAAGTATGAATATGTCTTCCAGAATGTTGCTAAGTAAAGTATGAATATGACCTCCAGAATGATGGGAAGTAAAGTATGAATATGTCTTCCAGAATGATGCCAAGCAAAGCATGAATATGCCTTCCAGAATGATGCCAAGCAAAGTATGAATATGCCTTCCAGAATGATGCTAAGCAAAGTATGAATATGCCTTCCAGAATGATGCCAAGTAAAGTATGAATATGTCTTCCAGAATGATGCTAAGCAAAGTATGAATATGCCTTCCAGAATAATGCCATGCAAAGTATGAATATGCCTCCCAGAATGATGCTAAGCAAATTATATATATGCCTTCCAGAATGATGCCAAGCAAAGTATGAATATGCCTTCCAGAATGTTGCTAAGCAAAGTATGAATATGCTTTCCAGAATGATGCTAAGTAAAGTATGAATATGCTTTCCAGAATGATGCTAAGTAAAGTATGAATATGCTTTCCAGAATGACGCTAAGCAAAGCATGAATATGCCTTCCAGAATGATGCAAAGCAAAGTATGAATATGCCTTCCAGAATAATGCCAAGCAAAGTATGAATATGCCATCCAGAATGATGCGAAGTAAAGTATGAATATGTCTTCCAGAATGATGCCAAGCAAAGTATGAATATGCCTTCCAGAATGATGCTAAGCAAAGTATGAATATGCCTTCCAGAATGATGCGAAGTAAAGTATGAATATGTCTTCCAGAATGATGCTAAGCAAAGTATGAATATGCCTTCCAGAATAATGCCATGCAAAGTATGAATATGCCTCCCAGAATGATGCTAATCAAATTATAAATATGCCTTCCAGAATGATGCCAAGCAAAGTATGAATATGCCTTCCAGAATGATGCTAAGCAAAGTATGAATATGCTTTCCAGAATGATGCTAAGTAAAGTATGAATATGCCTTCCAGAATGATGCTAAGCAAAGTATGAATATGCCTTCCAGAATGATGCCAAGTAAAGTATGAATATGCCATCCAGAATGATGCCAAGCAAAGCATGAATATGCCTTCCAGAATGATGCAAAGCAAAGTATGAATATGCCTTCCAGAATCATGCCAAGCAAAGTATGAATATGCCTTCCAGAATAATGCTAAGCAAAGTATGAATATGCCATCCAGAATGATGCCAAGCAAAGTATGAATATGCCTTCCAGAATGATGCCAAGCAAAGTATGAATATGCCTTCCAGAATAATGCCAAGCAAATTATGAATATGCCTTCCAGAATGATGCTAAGCAAAGTATGAATATGCCTTCAAGAATGATGCCAAGCAAAGTATGAATATGCCATCCAGAATAATGCCAAGCAAAGTATGAATATGCCTTCCAGAATGATGCCAAGCAAAGTATGAATATGCCTTCCAGAATAATGCCAAGCAAAGTATGAATATGCCTTCCAGAATGATGCTAAGCAACGTATGAATATGCCTTCCAGAATGATGCCAAGCAAAGTATGAATATGCCTTCCAGAATGATGCCAAGCAAAGTATGAATATGGCTTCCAGAATGATGCTAAGCAAAGTATGAATATGCCTTCCCGAATGATGCTAAGTAAAGTATGAATATGTCTTCCAGAATGATGCCAAGCAAAGTATGAATATGCCTTCCAGAATAATGCCAAGCAAAGTATGAATATGTCTTCCAGAATGTTGCTAAGTAAAGTATGAATATGACCTCCAGAATGATGGGAAGTAAAGTATGAATATGTCTTCCAGAATGATGCCAAGCAAAGCATGAATATGCCTTCCAGAATGATGCCAAGCAAAGTATGAATATGCCTTCCAGAATGATGCTAAGCAAAGTATGAATATGCCTTCCAGAATGATGCCAAGTAAAGTATGAATATGTCTTCCAGAATGATGCTAAGCAAAGTATGAATATGCCTTCCAGAATAATGCCATGCAAAGTATGAATATGCCTCCCAGAATGATGCTAAGCAAATTATATATATGCCTTCCAGAATGATGCCAAGCAAAGTATGAATATGCCTTCCAGAATGTTGCTAAGCAAAGTATGAATATGCTTTCCAGAATGATGCTAAGTAAAGTATGAATATGCTTTCCAGAATGATGCTAAGTAAAGTATGAATATGCTTTCCAGAATGACGCTAAGCAAAGCATGAATATGCCTTCCAGAATGATGCAAAGCAAAGTATGAATATGCCTTCCAGAATAATGCCAAGCAAAGTATGAATATGCCATCCAGAATGATGCGAAGTAAAGTATGAATATGTCTTCCAGAATGATGCCAAGCAAAGCATGAATATGCCTTCCAGAATGATGCCAAGCAAAGTATGAATATGCCTTCCAGAATGATGCTAAGCAAAGTATGAATATGCCTTCCAGAATGATGCTAAGCAAAGTATGAATATGCCTTCCAGAATGATGCGAAGTAAAGTATGAATATGTCTTCCAGAATGATGCTAAGCAAAGTATGAATATGCTTTCCAGAATTATGCTAAGTAAAGTATGAATATGCCTTCCAGAATGATGCTAAGCAAAGTATGAATATGCCTTCCAGAATGATGCCAAGTAAAGTATGAATATGCCATCCAGAATGATGCCAAGCAAAGCATGAATATGCCTTCCAGAATGATGCAAAGCAAAGTATGAATATGCCTTCCAGAATCATGCCAAGCAAAGTATGAATATGCCTTCCAGAATAATGCTAAGCAAAGTATGAATATGCCATCCAGAATGATGCCAAGCAAAGTATGAATATGCCTTCCAGAATGATGCCAAGCAAAGTATGAATATGCCTTCCAGAATCATGCCAAGCAAAGTATGAATATGCCTTCCAGAATGATGCTAAGCAAAGTATGAATATGCCTTCAAGAATGATGCCAAGCAAAGTATGAATATGCCATCCAGAATGATGCCAAGCAAAGTATGAATATGCCTTCCAGAATGATGCCAAGCAAAGTATGAATATGCCTTCCAGAATAATGCCAAGCAAAGTATGAATATGCCTTCCAGAATGATGCTAAGCAACGTATGAATATGCCTTCCAGAATGATGCCAAGCAAAGTATGAATATGCCTTCCAGAATGATGCCAAGCAAAGTATGAATATGGCTTCCAGAATGATGCTAAGCAAAGTATGAATATGCCTTCCCGAATGATGCTAAGTAAAGTATGAATATGTCTTCCAGAATGATGCCAAGCAAAGTATGAATATGCCTTCCAGAATAATGCCAAGCAAAGTATGAATATGTCTTCCAGAATGTTGCTAAGTAAAGTATGAATATGACCTCCAGAATGATGGGAAGTAAAGTATGAATATGTCTTCCAGAATGATGCCAAGCAAAGCATGAATATGCCTTCCAGAATGATGCCAAGCAAAGTATGAATATGCCTTCCAGAATGATGCTAAGCAAAGTATGAATATGCCTTCCAGAATGATGCCAAGTAAAGTATGAATATGTCTTCCAGAATGATGCTAAGCAAAGTATGAATATGCCTTCCAGAATAATGCCATGCAAAGTATGAATATGCCTCCCAGAATGATGCTAAGCAAATTATAAATATGCCTTCCAGAATGATGCCAAGCAAAGTATGAATATGCCTTCCAGAATGTTGCTAAGCAAAGTATGAATATGCTTTCCAGAATGATGCTAAGTAAAGTATGAATATGCTTTCCAGAATGATGCTAAGTAAAGTATGAATATGCTTTCCAGAATGATGCTAAGCAAAGCATGAATATGCCTTCCAGAATGATGCAAAGCAAAGTATGAATATGCCTTCCAGAATAATGCCAAGCAAAGTATGAATATGCCATCCAGAATGATGCGAAGTAAAGTATGAATATATCTTCCAGAATGATGCCAAGCAAAGCATGAATATGCCTTCCAGAATGATGCCAAGCAAAGTATGAATATGCCTTCCAGAATGATGCTAAGCAAAGTATGAATATGCCTTCCAGAATGATGCTAAGCAAAGTATGAATATGCCTTCCAGAATGATGCGAAGTAAAGTATGAATATGTCTTCCAGAATGATGCTAAGCAAAGTATGAATATGCCTTCCAGAATGATGCCAAGCAAAGTATGAATATGTCTTCCAGAATGATGCCAAGCAAAGCATGAATATGCCTTCCAGAATGATGCCAAGCAAAGTATGAATATGCCTTCCAGAATGATGCTAAGCAAAGTATGAATATGCCTTCCAGAATGATGCCAAGTAAAGTATGAATATGTCTTCCAGAATGATGCTAAGCAAAGTATGAATATGCCTTCCAGAATAATGCCATGCAAAGTATGAATATGCCTCCCAGAATGATGCTAAGCAAATTATAAATATGCCTTCCAGAATGATGCCAAGCAAAGTATGAATATGCCTTCCAGAATGATGCTAAGCAAAGTATGAATATGCTTTCCAGAATGATGCTAAGTAAAGTATGAATATGCTTTCCAGAATGATGCTAAGCAAAGTATGAATATGCCTTCCAGAATGATGCCAAGTAAAGTATGAATATGCCATCCAGAATGATGCCAAGCAAAGCATGAATATGCCTTCCAGAATGATGCAAAGCAAAGTATGAATATGCCTTCCAGAATCATGCCAAGCAAAGTATGAATATGCCTTCCAGAATAATGCTAAGCAAAGTATGAATATGCCATCCAGAATGATGCCAAGCAAAGTATGAATATGCCTTCCAGAATGATGCCAAGCAAAGTATGAATATGCCTTCCAGAATAATGCCAAGCAAATTATGAATATGCCTTCCAGAATGATGCTAAGCAAAGTATGAATATGCCTTCAAGAATGATGCCAAGCAAAGTATGAATATGCCATCCAGAATGATGCCAAGCAAAGTATGAATATGCCTTCCAGAATGATGCCAAGCAAAGTATGAATATGCCTTCCAGAATAATGCCAAGCAAAGTATGAATATGCCTTCCAGAATGATGCTAAGCAACGTATGAATATGCCTTCCAGAATGATGCCAAGCAAAGTATGAATATGCCTTCCAGAATGATGCCAAGCAAAGTATGAATATGGCTTCCAGAATGATGCTAAGCAAAGTATGAATATGCCTTCCAGAATGATGCTAAGTAAAGTATGAATATGTCTTCCAGAATGATGCCAAGCAAAGTATGAATATGCCTTCCAGAATAATGCCAAGCAAAGTATGAATATATCTTCCAGAATGTTGCTAAGTAAAGTATGAATATGACCTCCAGAATGATGCGAAGTAAAGTATGAATATGTCTTCCAGAATGATGCCAAGCAAAGCATGAATATGCCTTCCAGAATGATGCCAAGCAAAGTATGAATATGCCTTCCAGAATGATGCTAAGCAAAGTATGAATATGCCTTCCAGAATGATGCCAAGTAAAGTATGAATATGTCTTCCAGAATGATGCTAAGCAAAGTATGAATATGCCTTCCAGAATAATGCCATGCAAAGTATGAATATGCCTCCCAGAATGATGCTAAGCAAATTATAAATATGCCTTCCAGAATGATGCCAAGCAAAGTATGAATATGCCTTCCAGAATGTTGCTAAGCAAAGTATGAATATGCTTTCCAGAATGATGCTAAGTAAAGTATGAATATGCTTTCCAGAATGATGCTAAGTAAAGTATGAATATGCTTTCCAGAATGATGCTAAGCAAAGCATGAATATGCCTTCCAGAATGATGCAAAGCAAAGTATGAATATGCCTTCCAGAATAATGCCAAGCAAAGTATGAATATGCCATCCAGAATGATGCGAAGTAAAGTATGAATATATCTTCCAGAATGATGCCAAGCAAAGCATGAATATGCCTTCCAGAATGATGCCAAGCAAAGTATGAATATGCCTTCCAGAATGATGCTAAGCAAAGTATGAATATGCCTTCCAGAATGATGCTAAGCAAAGTATGAATATGCCTTCCAGAATGATGCGAAGTAAAGTATGAATATGTCTTCCAGAATGATGCTAAGCAAAGTATGAATATGCCTTCCAGAATGATGCCAAGCAAAGTATGAATATGTCTTCCAGAATGATGCCAAGCAAAGCATGAATATGCCTTCCAGAATGATGCCAAGCAAAGTATGAATATGCCTTCCAGAATGATGCTAAGCAAAGTATGAATATGCCTTCCAGAATGATGCCAAGTAAAGTATGAATATGTCTTCCAGAATGATGCTAAGCAAAGTATGAATATGCCTTCCAGAATAATGCCATGCAAAGTATGAATATGCCTCCCAGAATGATGCTAAGCAAATTATAAATATGCCTTCCAGAATGATGCCAAGCAAAGTATGAATATGCCTTCCAGAATGATGCTAAGCAAAGTATGAATATGCTTTCCAGAATGATGCTAAGTAAAGTATGAATATGCTTTCCAGAATGATGCTAAGCAAAGTATGAATATGCCTTCCAGAATGATGCCAAGTAAAGTATGAATATGCCATCCAGAATGATGCCAAGCAAAGCATGAATATGCCTTCCAGAATGATGCAAAGCAAAGTATGAATATGCCTTCCAGAATCATGCCAAGCAAAGTATGAATATGCCTTCCAGAATAATGCTAAGCAAAGTATGAATATGCCATCCAGAATGATGCCAAGCAAAGTATGAATATGCCTTCCAGAATGATGCCAAGCAAAGTATGAATATGCCTTCCAGAATAATGCCAAGCAAATTATGAATATGCCTTCCAGAATGATGCTAAGCAAAGTATGAATATGCCTTCAAGAATGATGCCAAGCAAAGTATGAATATGCCATCCAGAATGATGCCAAGCAAAGTATGAATATGCCTTCCAGAATGATGCCAAGCAAAGTATGAATATGCCTTCCAGAATAATGCCAAGCAAAGTATGAATATGCCTTCCAGAATGATGCTAAGCAACGTATGAATATGCCTTCCAGAATGATGCCAAGCAAAGTATGAATATGCCTTCCAGAATGATGCCAAGCAAAGTATGAATATGGCTTCCAGAATGATGCTAAGCAAAGTATGAATATGCCTTCCAGAATGATGCTAAGTAAAGTATGAATATGTCTTCCAGAATGATGCCAAGCAAAGTATGAATATGCCTTCCAGAATAATGCCAAGCAAAGTATGAATATATCTTCCAGAATGTTGCTAAGTAAAGTATGAATATGACCTCCAGAATGATGCGAAGTAAAGTATGAATATGTCTTCCAGAATGATGCCAAGCAAAGCATGAATATGCCTTCCAGAATGATGCCAAGCAAAGTATGAATATGCCTTCCAGAATGATGCTAAGCAAAGTATGAATATGCCTTCCAGAATGATGCCAAGTAAAGTATGAATATGTCTTCCAGAATGATGCTAAGCAAAGTATGAATATGCCTTCCAGAATAATGCCATGCAAAGTATGAATATGCCTCCCAGAATGATGCTAAGCAAATTATAAATATGCCTTCCAGAATGATGCTAAGCAAAGTATGAATATGCCTTCCAGAATGATGCTAAGCAAAGTATGAATATGCTTTCCAGAATGATGCTAAGTAAAGTATGAATATGCTTTCCAGAATGATGCTAAGTAAAGTATGAATATGCTTTCCAGAATGATGCTAAGTAAAGTATGAATATGCTTTCCAGAATGATGCTAAGCAAAGCATGAATATGCCTTCCAGAATGATGCCAAGCAAAGCATGAATATGCCTTCCAGAATGATGCCAAGCAAAGTATGAATATGCCTTCCAGAATGATGCTAAGCAAAGTATGAATATGCCTTCCAGAATGATGCCAAGTAAAGTATGAATATGTCTTCCAGAATGATGCTAAGCAAAGTATGAATATGCCTTCCAGAATAATGCCATGCAAAGTATGAATATGCCTCCCAGAATGATGCTAAGCAAATTATAAATATGCCTTCCAGAATGATGCCAAGCAAAGTATGAATATGCCTTCCAGAATGATGCTAAGCAAAGTATGAATATGCTTTCCAGAATGATGCTAAGTAAAGTATGAATATGCTTTCCAGAATGATGCTAAGTAAAGTATGAATATGCTTTCCAGAATGATGCTAAGTAAAGTATGAATATGCTTTCCAGAATGATGCTAAGCAAAGCATGAATATGCCTTCCAGAATAATGCCAAGCAAAGTATGAATATGCCTTCCAGAATGATGCTAAGCAACGTATGAATATGCCTTCCAGAATGATGCCAAGCAAAGTATGAATATGCCTTCCAGAATGATGCCAAGCAAAGTATGAATATGGCTTCCAGAATGATGCTAAGCAAAGTATGAATATGCCTTCCAGAATGATGCTAAGTAAAGTATGAATATGTCTTCCAGAATGATGCCAAGCAAAGTATGAATATGCCTTCCAGAATAATGCCAAGCAAAGTATGAATATGTCTTCCAGAATGTTGCTAAGTAAAGTATGAATATGACCTCCAGAATGATGCGAAGTAAAGTATGAATATGTCTTCCAGAATGATGCCAAGCAAAGCATGAATATGCCTTCCAGAATGATGCCAAGCAAAGTATGAATATGCCTTCCAGAATGATGCTAAGCAAAGTATGAATATGCCTTCCAGAATGATGCCAAGTAAAGTATGAATATGCCTTCCAGAATGATGCTAAGCAAAGTATGAATATGCCTTCCAGAATGATGCCAAGCAAAATATGAATATGCCTTCCAGAATGATGCTAAGCAAATATGAATATGCTCTCCAGAATGGTTCTAAGCAAAGTATGAATATGTCTTCCAGAATGATGCTAAGCAAAGTATGAATATGCTTTCCAGAATGATGCTAAGTAAAGTATGAATATGCTTTCCAGAATGATGCTAAGTAAAGTATGAATATGCTTTCCAGAATGATGCTAAGTAAAGTATGAATATGCTTTCCAGAATGATGCTAAGCAAAGCATGAATATGCCTTCCAGAATGATGCAAAGCAAAGTATGAATATGCCTTCCAGAATCATGCCAAGCAAAGTATGAATATGCCTTCCAGAGTAATGCTATGCAAAGTATAAATATGCCATCCAGAATGATGCCAAGCAAAGTATGAATATGCCTTCCAGAATTATGCTAAGTATGAATATGCTTTCCAGAATTATGCTAAGCAAATTATGAATGTGCCTTCCAGAATGATGCCATGCAAAGTATGAATATGCCTCCCAGATTGATGCTAAGCAAATTATAAATATGCCTTCCAAAATAATGCCAAGCAAAGTATGAATATGCCTTCCAGAATGATGCTAAGTAAAGTATGAATATGCTTTCCAGAATGATGCTAAGTAAAGTATGAATATGCTTTCCAGAATGATGCTAAGCAAAGTATGAATATGCCTTCCAGAATGATGCAAAGCAAAGTATGAATATGCCTTCCAGAATGATGCTAAGCAAAGTATGAATATGCCTTCCAGAATGATGCCAAGCAAAGTATGAATATGTCTTCCAGAATGTTGCTAAGTAAAGTATGAATATGACCTCCAGAATGATGCGAAGTAAAGTATGAATATGTCTTCCAGAATGATGCCAAGCAAAGCATGAATATGCCTTCCAGAATGATGCCAAGCAAAGTATGAATATGCCTTCCAGAATGATGCTAAGCAAAGTATGAATATGCTTTCCAGAATGATGCTAAGTAAAGTATGAATATGCTTTCCAGAATGATGCTAAGTAAAGTATGAATATGCTTTCCAGAATGATGCTAAGTAAAGTATGAATATGCTTTCCAGAATGATGCTAAGCAAAGCATGAATATGCCTTCCAGAATAATGCCAAGCAAAGTATGAATATGCCTTCCAGAATGATGCTAAGCAACGTATGAATATGCCTTCCAGAATGATGCCAAGCAAAGTATGAATATGCCTTCCAGAATGATGCCAAGCAAAGTATGAATATGCCTTCCAGAATAATGCCAAGCAAAGTATGAATATGTCTTCCAGAATGTTGCTAAGTAAAGTATGAATATGACCTCCAGAATGATGCGAAGTAAAGTATGAATATGTCTTCCAGAATGATGCCAAGCAAAGCATGAATATGCCTTCCAGAATGATGCCAAGCAAAGTATGAATATGCCTTCCAGAATGATGCTAAGCAAAGTATGAATATGCCTTCCAGAATGATGCCAAGTAAAGTATGAATATGTCTTCCAGAATGATGCTAAGCAAAGTATGAATATGCCTTCCAGAATAATGCCATGCAAAGTATGAATATGCCTCCCAGAATGATGCTAAGCAAATTATAAATATGCCTTCCAGAATGATGCCAAGCAAAGTATGAATATGCCTTCCAGAATGATGCTAAGCAAAGTATGAATATGCTTTCCAGAATGATGCTAAGTAAAGTATGAATATGCTTTCCAGAATGATGCTAAGTAAAGTATGAATATGCTTTCCAGAATGATGCTAAGTAAAGTATGAATATGCTTTCCAGAATGATGCTAAGCAAAGCATGAATATGCCTTCCAGAATGATGCAAAGCAAAGTATGAATATGCCTTCCAGAATCATGCCAAGCAAAGTATGAATATGCCTTCCAGAGTAATGCTATGCAAAGTATAAATATGCCATCCAGAATGATGCCAAGCAAAGTATGAATATGCCTTCCAGAATTATGCTAAGTATGAATATGCTTTCCAGAATTATGCTAAGCAAATTATGAATGTGCCTTCCAGAATGATGCCATGCAATGTATGAATATGCCTCCCAGATTGATGCTAAGCAAATTATAAATATGCCTTCCAAAATAATGCCAAGCAAAGTATGAATATGCCTTCCAGAATGATGCTAAGTAAAATATGAATATGCTTTCCAGAATGATGCTAAGTAAAGTATGAATATGCTTTCCAGAATGATGCTAAGCAAAGTATGAATATGCCTTCCAGAATGATGCAAAGCAAAGTATGAATATGCCTTCCAGAATGATGCTAAGCAAAGTATGAATATGCCTTCCAGAATGATGCCAAGCAAAATATGAATATGCCTTCCAGAATGATGCTAAGCAAATATGAATATGCTCTCCAGAATGGTTCTAAGCAAAGTATGAATATGTCTTCCAGAATTATGCTAAGCAAAGTATGAATATGCTCTCCAGAATGATGCTAAGCAAACAAATTCGTTAGAAACAAATAAAAGAGTACTGAAATGTTATGCAATAACTATCCTCCTGTGTGGCACTGAATGCTAGAAAATCTCAAACGAAAAAAGTTATTTGAGGCAAAAGAAATGCTGAGTTATCATAAACATGACATATGAGCAACGACGATGTTTTAGAGAAAAACTATACACAAAGTACATATACTTAACACCAGAAAGAGACATTTGAAATTTCTACTGTACATAATGAGGAAAGATTGCTTGGGAATTTTGATACTCACGGGAATGATTGAAAGCAACAAAAAGGATGACGGAAAAAGATTTTGTAGAGATAAGAAAATGACGCAATTTTCAAGAGCTAGAAAGGGTAGAAAATTGTGGAGACCTATGTTCGGACAACAAAGAGAATTAGAGAAAAGGAGAAATAGAAAAAAAACTAGAGAGTTTATGAAGGAATAGAAAGACAGTAAGAGAAACAAGAGGAAAAGAAAAATTGAGAAGAGTAGAAAAAAAAAACTGTAAGAAAAGGACATGAAGAAAGTGAAAGAAAGGAGGAAAAGAGAAAGAAAATAAAAGGACGTGAAAGAGATAGTGGGAGAAATAGAAAGTGAAAGAAAGTGAGGGGAGGAAAGAGAGAAAATCACAGAATAGAGTGAGCGAGAGAGAAGCAGAAAAAAGAAAAAGAAAATTACAAAAATGAGAGAGAGAAAGGGAAAAAGGAAGAAAAAGAAAGAGAGAGAGAGAGAGAGAGAGAAAGAAAGAAATGTAAAATGAAAGAAGCTGAGAAAGAGAAGGAGTATAAGGAAATATTACGTTGGTGCAAAAATAATGACGTAATAATGTCGTTTTCTGACGTATTTTCTAACGTCAATAAACGACATCATTACGTCATTATTTTTGCACCAACCTAATAGAAAAAAAGTTAAAATCATTTGAACACGTTGGGAAAAGAAATTGAATGAATCAGACAACGAGAGATGAACTGAGGAAAAGAAACAGAAAATTAAAAAAAAAAAAAACGGGAAAGAAGAAAAAGAAAGAAAGAAAGAAAGAAAGAAAGAAAGAAAGAAAGAAAGAAAGGGAATATAGAAACCCAAAAGTGAAAGTAATCGAAAGTGAAAAAAAAAGAAACCGGACAAAACAAAAATAAAAATGATTTAATAAAAATAAATCCCATGTATCCATTTAAATGAATGAAAAAAGTATTCGTACAATGCAAAAATAAAGAATACATTATCTTCATTTAATACTTTGTAGAACAGCCATTATTCACTTCTAGAGCAACCAACCTCTTCTTATAGTTCTCAATTAATGATTTGCAAATTTTAGTTGGTATTTTGTTCCATTTTTCTTCGCATGTGGTCTTCAGATCATAGATGTTAGTTAGAGCTCTCGATTGGATTTGAATTTTCAAATAACGCCAAAGATTCTTAATGAGGTTTAAATTTGGGGACAGTCTTGACCATTTCAGGATATTTACATTATTTTTATCAAGCCTTTTATTAGTAGATTTTGAAGTGTGCTTAGGGTCATTATCTTGTTGGAAGATTCAATCAGGAGAAAGTTCAAAATTTTCAATTGAAAACATTAAATTTGCTTCCGAAATATTTTTCGGGACTTATTCAAAAATGAATGAATTTATTTTTGAAATTTTTATTTTTAGAAAATCTTTATATATTTTACCCCCGCCCATAACTTAATTTTATGAAATTTTGTAGAATTTCAAACAGTTCGCAAATTGTTTTAAATTACTTATAAACAGGAGAAAATAAATCATCATTTTTTTTTCACAACTACGTTTATTTAAAATCTGTAATATAACTATCTAATTATCTAATTAGGTAAGCTTTTATTTGCTTTTATAAAATATAGACATTATAGACATTATTACCTGAAGAAAAAAAAATTCGATGAATAATTAATTTTTACAAGAATTGTTTGCATTTTTCTTTAATTTTTTCAAGAATTGTTTCCACTTTACTTTAAGATTAAAAAATGTTTTAAATTTCTTCCAAACAAATTACAAGATAGGTTATTAAATTATTAATAGAAGACTATATTTACTAAACTAAACTAAAATCTTAATACAAATCATACTCCCAAAACTTTTTACCATAATTAAAGATATTTTTGCGCGTCAAAATGTTATATATATATATTTTAATAAGGTGCATCGTAAGTGATATTATGGTTAAAAGGCCACGTGTTTCAAAGTTTGTTCCACTTAGAGAAAACTATTTGACACAAAGGTTTTACTTTCATTTCACTTCCGCGTTTCATCGTCCTTACGTTTCGACAGGCTTCTTTTTAAATCTTAAAGGGATGATTTCTAAAGTGTTTTTCCTATTTCACTAAATATTTTTAATTTTGCTATGTTTTAATCTTACTTTATAGTATGTATACTTTTCATAGTGTGTGCCATGCATAATTTGTTTTATTTATTAGTTATTTTTTTACTTAGGTAAGAAAAGTTTTATTTGCTTTTAGTTTAACTTAAGTTTCTTTTCTTTTTCGCGAGTTAAATAAAATAGATTTAACAGTTCATAACCACCAAAGCATAGCAGTTAATAATAAAGAATATAGATATATTATCTCAATTAGTTAAAAAAAAAAATGAATAACTGAGAGTGATTTAATATTAGGTTGGTGCAAAAATAATATCGTTTTTTGACGTATTTTTTAACGTCAAAAAACGATATTATTTTTGCACCAACCTAATAATTTAATTTTTAATTTAATAACTGAGATAATATAATTAAAATTATATTATCTCGGTTATCAATTTAAGAATTTAATTATTGAGAGTGAGATAGTTAAATTATCTCACTCTCAGTTACAAAATTAAAATTAAAATACAATAAAGAGGTAACTCAATAATGTAAGAAATTTTATAGTATTTTAAATTATTATAAGAAACAAAAAAAAGTTCTAACTTAGAATTCGTAAAATTATGTCAATTCTGATGCACCTTACTCAACCTGTAAACACATTCAGCCATGAAATTTTCGATGGAGACGTGAAAATAACAAGACCCCGAGGTCAAGAAATGTTTGTCTAGAAAATTTTATGTTATACGTAAGTGATGTTTGTTTCAGAACAGATTAATTTAACTTTAAATTTGCTAATTTTATGAAAGTAAAGTTTCAGAAATGTATATCTTATTTTAGCGGGATTTTCAAAAACGAAAAAAATAAGTTTTGTTTACATATCTCTAAAAATTAAAAATGGCCGTTTCAATTATTTTTTTTTTCTTTTTTTCTTTTTTTTTTTTAAAAGAATTGACTAAAAATCATTCAAATTTCTATTCGAAATATTTCACGATATTTTTTTTCTGGAATGAGAGAATTTGATCCTTTATTATAAACAGAGCATTTACTTAAATATTTGTGTCTATATAAATATTGTATAACAAAATATATTAAAATAATTGTCGGACTTATTCCATTTCATTATATATATATATATATATATATATATATATATATATATATATATATCTCTGTGTGTGTGTGTGTGTGTGTGTGTGTGTGTGTGTGTGTGTGTGTGTGTATGTATAAAAATATATAGAAAATAGGAAAGAACTTGTTAGGTAAATAATCCAAAGTTCTTTATTATTTTTGTTATTATTCTTAAAAAAATAGTTTTCGGCTCTTGTTTTGAAACATGAGAACTCTTATGTAGGTTGGGATCATATTTTTAAATAAATAATTATATATATATATATATATATATATATATATATATATATATATATATATATATATATATATAGCGTGTAAAATAAAACTATAGCTTTAATGTATGCTAAGTTTATGGCATAAAGTGCTCAATATCAGGGATGGTACGCGTGTAAATTACCTTCTCAGGCCAACACAAATTACGAAATAAACGATCAGAACTTATGTCTCAATGCAGACAGGAAAACAATTTTTACTTCGTTACTTAAAAAACAAAAACTAAAAAGGAATACGAGAAAATAAACAAGTCAAATAAAATAAAATAAATAGAACAAAAAAAACCTCTAAATCAATAAGTAAATAACTAAAATAAATAGTAAAAATGTGAACAAAATATGAATGCATACATCAATAAAAAATTAATAATCAACAAAAGTAAAAACCTAATCGATAATAAATAAGGAACAAAAAAGTTAACAACACTATAAAATAGCTGCAAATAATTGCATCCACTTTTCACTTTTATTAAACATTCATCAGAGAATAAGATATGAAGAAAAAAGATATTTCTGGTGATATCAGAAGATGAAACACTTTTTTAAATATTAGTGTTTCTTTGGTCTTTATTCATATATATATATATATATATATATATATATATATATATATATATATATATATATATATATATATATATATATATATATATTAGGTTGGTGCAAAAATAATGAAGTACTAATGTCGTTTTTTGACGTTAAAAAATACGTCAAAAAACGACATTATTACGTCATTATTTTTGCACCAACCTAATATATATATATATATATATATATATATATATATATGTGTGTATTCCAGGGTCATTTTTCATATATATATATATATATATATATATATATGCATGTTTCATTAAAAACGACAGACAAGGTACTACGGTTAAGCTTTTTATTTAATTTTTCTTGTGTTCGAACAAGAGCTTTCTTTTCTGGACAACTAAAGTTCCATTCTATGATCAAAATGGCAATATTTACACCCAAACTAATGGTGTTAGTATTGGAAATCCACTCGGTCAATGCTTTTCCAACAATTACATGTCCTACGTAGAAAATACGATATTTACACGGGTCCGTAAACTGAAAATATATGTTCGCTACGTGGACGATATTTTTATTTTAGCAAATAACATTAAAGAAATATAGACACTTAAGACCATATTTGAGAAAAGCGCCGTCTTTATGTATATTTATATTATATATATAATTACATGAATCATTCATACAAAAAACAATTTTATTTATTTTATATATATTTAATATATATATAAATTTTATATATTTGTTTTTTGTATGAATGATTCATGTATGTATAAATTGAACTGCACCTATAATCGAAATTAAAATAACTGATCCAACGTGCAACTTTCGGATAATAAGTGTGACATTCCTGTAATTATTGAACAATATAGTTCATGCCATATTGACGGAAAACCTACCAGTACAAAAGAATTCTCTTATTGCTATATTTGTAAAAAAAAAACACAACTTTAAAATTTAAAATTCAAACTCAGCGTTGCGACCGCACGTTCCAAAACAATAACACATTTCTCATAGCATTTTTTCGGATTACATCTATATTTTCGTTGTCCTCTTATTACCGAGAAGTAAAAACAAGAACAAAATCTATTTCCATACCTGAGGATGTCTGTAGGAACAGACGAAAGCTTGTAAAAATTAAAAAGACCTTATGCAACTGGAATTTATAAACAGGGATCATATCATTCATATACAAGTTCAGGGTTGGTGTATCTTATTGATATTGTTTGCGAGGATGTATTCTCGCCATTTAAATCATTAACCTCTATATTTGTTTTTGGTATTAATGATTCATGTAATTATAAATTAAATTGCACCTATAATCAATATATATATATATATATATATATATATATATATATATATATATATATATATATTTATATTATAATTATTTAAAAAAAAATATGATTCCTTCACTACGTAAGAGTTCTCATGTTTCAAAAACGAGTGCGCCGTTTTGTTAACGGACCTAAGAGTTAATTTTTATCCACATATCAATCACCTTTAGAAAGAGGTCAAGTCGAGGGTCGTGGTACCAATTTCAAGGCGAATGATGCCGCTTCCACAGTAATTAATTTTGCGAATGAACATGCTTATAAAGATACTTGAATTTCAAGATTGGTTATCCCTAAATTTTCGCTTGAGGATGAAACAGGTCTTGATACTTTAATTCAATTTAATTTTAATAATTATATTGAGGTTTTCGGCTCGTGTTTTTGAAACATGAGAATGTAGCGAAGGAATCATATTTTTTTTTAATAATTATAATTTAAGCTATACTTCTGTATAGAGCACAGTTTGTTTGTTTTAAAAATAAAAACAAAAATACTAAAGAACTCCGGATTATTTACCTAACGTGTTCTTTCCTCTTTTCCTACATATCTGCACACACACACACACACATATATATATATATATATATATATATATATATATATATATATATATATAGATAGATAGATAGATAGATAGATAGATTAGTGTATTTAGGTAGCAATCCTTCTTTCATGCACATTTCATTGAATACGACAGACAAGATGCTTTGATTTAGTTTTTTATACAATTTCTGATGCGATCTAATTTTTTTTTTCTTTTCGGATGATAAATTATATAAAAACTGTCCGAATGTTCTATTTCCCGATCGCTTTCGGCTATACATTTAGCTATTTTCAAGGATTAAATATTTTAACTGTTAAATAAAAAATACTTTGTTGTGTATATGTTTTATAAAATGTTTTCATTTTTCAAAACACGGTCAAGATATTGTGTCCATGTTCAAAGTTAATATTATTAAGTGTTGGTTTTTTTCTTTTTTATTAATAAAGCTTCCATTATTGTTAGCCTTTTTTTGCATATAGATGCTGCCATCATATTAGTGTTGTCAACAAGTATGTTACGAATAGTGTCTATTAGGTCTCCATAAATATTTAAATGGGATCTAATTGAGCTATTGTCAGAAAGGTGTAGAGTGAGTCTTTGTGCCAAACATGTAGTATGGCCTATATAATTATTTACGAGTTTTGATTGATCAGGAATACAATTCCTTAATGGGAATTTAAATATGTAAATGATATTTGCCCTATTTAATTTTTTTTTTAGGAGTTGAATTATTTTTAACTATAAGGTTAGAGGTTTTAAATTTTTTTGTAATAAATAATTAATCTAATATTTTTGCTATTGTCAACCGAAAAGAAAAAAAATATTAGATCGCATGAGAAATTGTATAAAAAACTAAATAAAAGCACCTTGTCTGTTGTATTCATTGATATATATATATATATATATATATATATATATATATATATATTAGGTTGGTGCAAAAATAATGACGTAATAATGTTGTTTTTTAACCTATTTTTAACGACAAAAAACGACATTATAACGTCATTATTTTTGCACCAACCTAATATATATATATTAGGTTGGTGCAAAAATAATGACGTAATAATGTCGTTTTTTGACGTATTTTTTAACGTCAAAAAACGACATTATCACGTCATTATTATATATATATATATATATATATATACGGGGTGTAACAGAAAAATACAAATCGTGTAGCAGCATGGAACAATTGCCCATCCCACAAAATGTTTAATATCTAAAAAAAAACACTAAACTAATTTCCAGATTTTGAGATAAGACGTTTAGCCATCTTGACACCATTTGTTGCAAGAATCATTGAAAAACTCTTTGAGTTATTCAGCTCGAAAGAAAACAGTTTAAAATCGTTTTGTGTCAGTCCAGCAGTCTTCCCAACTGAGCAATGGTGAGAGGAAAAAGATTATTCAGGCCTTCAGAAATAGTCCGACATTCATAATCTGGGTTCCGTCTTCAAAGTCCATTGAAGAACCATCAAGAGAACGGTGAATAAGTTTTAAAAGAGAGGGAAAAGTACAGAGGAAAACTGGATCAGGAAATCACGGCAGGAAGAGAAATCATCATTTCAACTTACAGATAAATACATTCTTAATGTTCAAATTAAGGTCCAATAGTATCTGTCTATATTTCTGAGATGAGGCATTATATACACTATTTACATTATTCGGACGATTGTCCTCATCTTTGTCGCTATATTTATCACAACGTTAACAGGAGATATCTGATAACTGACATCCATTAAACATAGAACGTGGAATTAGAACAGTCTACCCCATTGAGCAAAAAAAAAAGGGTTTAGTTAGACATTCCATCCACCTGAAGAAGGCCGGAGCGTACAAAGGCCGAAACGTTTTAATAAATGTCTCGACAAAGATGAGGACAATAGTCGAATAATATAAATAAGTCCCATAGTGTTATAAAATCCTCAGAAAATTCTAATAAGATATATTTAATCATTTCTAAGTTACAACGGTTCAAAGCCTAATCTAACAATTGGACAATTTTGCTGTTACACTCGGTAATAAACATATATATTAGGTTGGTGCAAAAATAATGTCGGTTTTTGACGTATTTTTAACGTCAAAAACCGACATTATTTTTGCACCAGCCTAACCTATATATATATGTGTGTGTGTGCGTGCACGTGCGTGTATCTTATGATAAAAAGAACACATGAAATCGTAATCAACCCATCTATTTTGCTTAAGAAAATCTCTGACTGGCGGTGTTTTTGTTTATTTTTTTACTATCGTCTGATTCTTACAATTGTTTTTACCACTCAACCGACCAAGACACAATCCTTTTTTAAAATACCTTTTTAATAAATCGATTTAAAAGGTCGCTCTTTCTCTATTTTTTTTCTTTTTTTTTTTGTAATTTAACAATTATTTTTAAAAATCCGAATATGATGCCATTTTGTTTTACAAAAAATATCAAAAATAAAAATAAGGAAAAAAAATTGTTTTCCGTTGTTTTTATTGAATGTTGCACCATGAGACTCCCATCCTGCACTGCTGATACGAAATTTGCTCCAGGAACATTCGACCAACATCTAGATACTCCACTAACCTCCGCGGTCACCAGATTTAAATCCATTGAACATATATAAAACATTTTACAGTCCTCGGTAAATTTCCTGCGGTTACGCTCCTCCCCCCAACACGAAAAGAAAAAGATGCAGTTATGATCACCTCTTGTATAGATAAATCTACACAACAACTCCATCATCTTTTAGACTCCATATCGCGTCACGCAACCGCTCTTATTCAGAGAAACGTAGCATCTACACATTATTAAGTTGCTGTTTATAATTTGAGGCAGTCTAGCATAAAAGCTAACTGAATAATGTGATCGTTGGTGAATTTGCTTTGTATACTTTATATTTCACTAGCATCCTAACCAGCTGGTCGATCAGAAAAAGCGTTCAATTAGAATTGAGCAAAAACAGCATCATGTTTAGATGTAACAGAGTTTATCTTCTTCAATTACTTTAAAGTACTTTCATTAAAAATCTTTTAATTAATGCACTTACTGATATAACAGAAGTAGTCTGTATTTATTCAATCGAAGTTAGCAGAGGACATGAAGACCCACTTCAGACCACAATTATTTTGGAGTTTTTGAAATTCAATTTGTCAGTGTGCTACCAGGGATGTAAAAGAGGATTCATTTATAAAGCAATTGTTAAGTTTGATGAAAATTGGTTGAAAGATCATCTAAAAAAACACTAAACTAACTGAGTTTCTTTTTTACACGTTTTCACATAAGACGTTTAGCCATCTTGACAACAAAAATTGTTCTCACGAGTACAGCCCGAAGGGGTTTATCTATGTAAAATATTCTTTTTTTTTTTGTCAGTGGAAAATTTCATGATGCCATTTCTAACCTTAGGTCTCTGGTCGGGACCCGGAAAGAAATATGTACACACCAGAAATCAAAGGAATAATAATAACAATAACAATAATAATAATAACAATAATAATAATAATAATAATAACAATAATAATAATAATAATAATAACAATAAAGCAGACAGAATTAGAGATAGATAGGAAATAATAACTCTATATGAACAGTATAAGACAGAGAGAAAATACAAGTGAGTGAGATGTGAACACAGAAAAAGATGGAAGAACAGATTGAAAAAGAATGATTGCGATATATACGGACAGGCTGAGATAGATGGCAAATTGGATTACATTTAATGCCTGACATGGCAGTATTTCTGGTGTGTTCTTTTGCAATGGATGAGTGAACAGAGCCGATAAATGGAAAGTCACCATAAATACAGCTACCTTCCAATTCTCAGAGGTTATCGACCCGAATTGAAATCGTGTCTTATCTCTTCCGCACTTCTGTCGGCGTCATTGAGTCTCGGATGGACTTACAGCAGCATCACAATATACCAAAATGTCCGCAAAGCAAGTCAAATTCGTCAGCCATGTTGATTGATGAATTCAATCAATATTTTTTCCTACGCCTGAATTGTACAGATTCTTTTTTAATTTAATTCCCTTTTTCCCGATATTTATCATTGCCCTCTTTTACTGCTTTCTTTTAACCATCATCAGTTTTTGACATCGGTGTCGGTTTTTAAATTAATTTAGGTCAGCGATTCAGTAATGAATAATCCACCGGAAAATCACTCATATGTATCTGTATCTCACTCATTTAAGCAGCCTTTTAACCCATCTCTTTAAAACTTCTCTCTGTTAAATTTCAATCCCCACCTTCACTTTTAGGCCTTGCTGTTCTTCTCTCGTCTGGTACCCCTCTCTAGAGCTTTCATTTACCTCTCACATTCGCCCCCCCCCACTCTCATACATACACACTCACTAAATTTTATATTTTATTCCCGGAGTTATTTTTTCTGATTTCTTTTTGAATTTGAAGTTCTGATGAATTGGATCGTATTTACGATTCCAATGGAATAAATTATGACCATGTTTAAGCCTTTTTATTATATTCTTACTCTGTCCTGGACATTGAGTTCGACCTGGATTCTATCCTCTTGGAAACTTTTATATGTATATGTATGTGTATGTATGTATGTATATATATTTATATAGTTTATATACATATATATATATATATATATATATGTGTGTGTGTGTGTGTGTGTGTGTGTGTGTGTGTGAGTGTATATTAACCACTAATATTATATATATATATATATATATATATATATATATATATATATATTAATGTATATTTATTAATATATATGTATATTCATATAAATGTATATTTATTAATATATACTTAATAACACCGTTATATTACATCGAGCAATATTTTATTGACACCAGCACGCAATGTGCGATATCTTATATATAAGGGTGTTTCATTAAGACGGATTATATATAAGGGTGTTTCATTAAAACGGATCAAAGTCAGCAGTAAAGGAATCAGCGTTATTGGTGAAAATTTATTTAATTCTCTATTTGATCATGTTATTTAAGTCATGACAATTATGTTTGAAAAATAATATCGCCCAAATGTCCGCCAAGGCTTCAGCGGTACACCTCCACTCGATGGTCAAAATTTTTGATGACGTCTCTGCATAGTTGTTCCTCGATCTCACCAATATGCCATATTATCTCATCCTTCAGGTGTTAAATTGTTGTTGGCATAGACCTTACTTTTGAGATGACCCCCATAGAAAGTTGCACGATCGTGGTGGCCAATTGACTTCGCTGTTTCGAGTGATAATGCGACCTGGGAACATCTCATTGCATTTCTGTTTAAACGTTCATTTTCGTAATAGGCTTCGATAACTTTAACACGTTGTTTGATTGTTAATCTTTCCAGGGTTGAAATTGCACAAGACTTAAGTTGTTAAATGTGAAAGAAAAGGAAAAAGTCATTAGACGCATAATCTTAATTCACGTTTAAAATCGGTCCAAGTTATTGGAACACCCTTTATATATATATATATATATATATATATATATATATATATATATATATAACCCTTCTCGCAGAATTTTTCACTGCCAATTCAGGAAGACATTTGGGCTACTAACACACGAAAAAGGGAATGTCTCATATTGAGAATATTTAACATCGAAAAATTAATTTTAATAATATGTGGAAATCTCCTTTGCCTGATGACGGTCACGAGACCGGAAACACGTGTAGCAAAATTATGGAAAATAAAGCATACTATTTTTTTTTTAAATCCACATTACAACCAAAAACGTTTGCGGTTTCTCTTTTTGGAACTACTATAACCGCTTCCCTTTATATACATATCAAATCGGTTAAGGCACGTCAGGCTATATGACGGTTCCGTATAGGATACAGGTTCGAATCCTGTCGGAGGACGAATATTTTCTATGAAAATTTCTCGGACATTCAGGCCGGTAAATGCTGTTTAATACTGTTTATTATAAACAGAGCATTAGCTTAAATATTTGTATCTATAAAAAGAATGTATAAACACATATATATGTGTGTGTCAGCTGGATGTATTCCACAAATGTTGTCTCCGCGTCATCAGTGGCTATACCTTTTGACGATAGGGTATCCAATATGGATCTCGCAAAATGCAATATTGGTGAATTCCCTGTGATGGTTATGTTGCGAGGATGAGTAACGACAGAATACCGCAGGTCCTCTTGTATAACCAATTTGACGAAGGGCTATTGGACGACCGTGAATCAGGTATATAAAAAAAAAACACAAGATAAAGTGTAAGCTGTCAATGGCTAGAAACAACTGTAGATAGTCTGTTTTATGCTATATGCAATCATATATATATATATATATATATATATATATATATATATATATATATATATATATATATATATATATATATATATATATAAAGAGGCACGGTGGAGTAATGGATTGAGGAATCGCAAAGCCGAGTTCTAATTCCAGATAAATCCCTTACGTGCTAATACCGTTGGGAAAGGTGTGAATCCTCTTCTTCTCCTAGCTATGGGTAAATAGCAGGACAGACTGGGTCCTATAGCCTTGGATGTCAACTGGTCTAGGAGAAGGACAACTCTGAATTCAAAACCTGCGGAGGGTTTTTTGGGGACCTTGTGGTACGTAGTGCACCAGGTCTCTGTATTCGGCCCTTCAAAAAGTGTGGATGTTCACTTCAACTATAATCAAATCTCATGTGCTGTTGTCGGGCTGTCGCTTTCCTGGGAACTGATCTGCTTGACCCTCATACGTCGAATTCGACGGGAGAGTCGACTATATATATATATATATATATATATATATATATATATATATGAATGTGTAGGATAAAAAAATCTACATACTCGTACATATACTTGCACGTCCGTATAAATATATTTCTTCCCCAGGTGCTATAAATACAGTGCTGAATTTTATGAAACAGAGCTATAAGTACGTCCTGGGTATGACGATAAACTACATCCGCGTCCTGGGTACGGCGATAAACTACATCCAACGGCAAGGACTCGGATAATGTTTTCGGAAAAATAATGTTGCCAGCTCTAAGTTTTTGAAACAATGTTGCCAGCTATACGTTTTTTGTAAAAAATAATGTTGCCAGCTATACGTTTTTTGTAAAAAATAATGTTGCCAGCTATACGTTTTTGAAACCATAATGTTGCCAGCTATACGTTTTTTATTCCATACAAAATAGGCATTTAAAATTCATATAAACTGGATTTGGCATTAAATAACCCACAGTGGTTGATATGCCATAAAACCCAAACAAACAAACAAACAAAGTGCTATAAGTATATATTTGTGAATATGCATAATATTCAACGTCGATAGCATGACTCGGAGTTTCGTGCAGTTCTTGCAATCTTCAGGTGCATATATGTTCTGATCATTTATGCAGTTCTCGTGGTGAGGATTCAAAAGTGTGTGTTAAAACTTGTGTATTTAATTATTATTACCTAAAATATTAGAATTAACTATTAATAATTTATATTGTTCAAATTCTTAAGCTCGGAAGGGAAAGAATTTAAAAATTAAAAAAAAGGTTTTACTCATTTACATTTAAATTTGTTTTATATTATATTAATATTCATAAAATCTATTTTGTAATATCTTTTAATCGGGATCGATGTGTTTTAGCAGGTGCTTGGGTTTATGTATATATGAGGCATCAATTCGGACATCGTGTTCAGCAAGTTAGGGATATTTAATATAATAAGCTTCTCCAACAAACACAGTTACACATGTCCCCCTTTCCAATATATGGCTTAGCTTTCGCGATTATTCCCCAGCTAATTGTTGGGTTCTGGTGGTTGTCTTTTAATCGTTAAACATACTTTAAAGGTGATTTGATTTGTATTTGATATTGCTCACTATCATTTTGTGGTGGTAAATACGCGATTTCCAGCTGTTATCGGTGGATCCGAAGGAATATTTAACGTCATCGTTTGAATTCTAACAGTTGAATAATTTTGCTGTTACACCTGGTGTAATCGCCATTATTCTATCAATAATGACTGCCTTGATTCCTAACCTTTGACAATTAAGTTCTTCCTGGTTTTTCAATGCATATCTATAGAAAATAATTAAGCAGAAAGTGTATTTGCCACCGAAAGAAAAATTTCAAAAGCTAAGCAAGAGGCTGAGAAACGGAAAACATTCGTTAGACACAAAGAAAAAAGTGCATGACTACAATGTATTACCCATCCACGTATATGACAGTGAATACTGGACAATCTTTCCACAGATGCAGCAGAAAAACTGTTCTACAGAATGATACTGAGAATTCTATTAACGGAGAGTAAGCAAAGGAAATGATGACAGAAAAAACACATATACTCAGGAAAATGCAGTTGAAATTCCTTAGACACATTATGAGAAAGTAGGCCTTGGAAAACTTACCCTTATGGAGTACATTGAGGGGGACAGAAAGATAGGGGAGGACAGCAAACGACTTACCTGACGAATGGATTGTGGAATGAGGAGGGGGGTGCTTAGTAAATGGATAAATTCTGTTAGGAGCCACACGAGACAGGAAGTTTGGTAGAGCCATGATCGCTTGTGTTCTGAATCGACCCGACACACAGAAGGAGACGAAGAACGACATCTGGTCATTATCTGAATTTTGATCTCAAATTTTTACTGTATAATGAAGAATAAAATATTTTGCGTATGACCATTATATGCGTGTCGATGTGTTATCATAATGTAGTTGTAAAATTTAAAGTTTAGAAGGTACAAAGAGGTAATATTTTTCACTGATTTGATAAAAGGATGATAAAAGATTATTCCACCCTCCTCCACTGTTTGCTCGCCATTTAGATTTTTTTTTTCAGTTTCCAAGAGTCGCAAGTTTTAAGGTGCTTGATTGGGGGAGGCGTCCGATGACGTAACTTCCGTTATTCAGCAGTGGAACACTGAGTAATCAGAAAAATCAAATTTAAGAAAAAGAAATGACAAACTATAATTAATCATCACACGCATTTTTTTTCATCAAAATCATTATGAGCATATCCACTTTCTACTGTATTCAGTATCTTTTCTTTCATATCCTCTGCACATTCTATCTTCTCTTGCTTTCTACGCACCGACCGTGATCTCTTTCTTTCTTTTTTCCTTTTCTTTTGTTTTCTTTTCTTTCTTTCTTTCGTTTCTTCTTTCTTTCTTTCTTTCTTTCTTTCTTTCTTTCTTTCAAAATCTCAACTCTTCCCATCTCTTGCCCGTATTCTTTATTTCTTTTTTCTTTTCTTTTTTTTTCTTTTCTTTCTTTCTTTTTTTAGCATTTAAACTACTCCCATCTTTTATTTCGTTATCTTTCTTTCTTTGTATGTTTGTTTGTTTGTTTCTTTCTTTCTTTCTTTTTTTCTTTCTCAGTCCATATCTATAGAACAAGCAAGCGAGCTAAATTGTTAGTTATCTATTTATCTGTCTATACCTGAATTTCTTTCTTTCTTTCTTCAAGCATTTGTACTCTTTTCAAATTTTATTTCGTTGTCTTCCATACTTTACTTTCTCTCTCTCTCTCTTTTTTTTTCTCTCTCTCTCTCTCTCTCTCTCTCTCTCTATTCCACTCTCTATCATCGGCACATTCCCTTTCTCTTAACTTTCTCTGCTATTTTTTCCTCTTCATTCCTATTCTCCCTTACAATGTCTTTATTTTCTGACCATTAACAATCCCTTTCTTCACAAGTTCAATTCATTACTGTAATTGAAACTTCAGTAAATCAAGTACATTATACATGAAATAATCTAATTCTATCAGTAACACTTTCTTAAATTCATGAATACTGACAATCTCTTTCCTCCTGTATTGAGGCTTACGGCTATATCACGTTTAAATACTTGTTCATGTAGATCACCAAAGTTAAGCAACGTCGAGTCTGGTTAATACATAGATTTGCACCCGCATGGGGATACCAGCTGCTGTTCGCTTCAATGTGCTGATGGTGTCACGGAGAACGGCAAGTATTTGCAAATCTGAGAGCTGAGTTCAATTCCGGTCGGTTTTGCTATATACACCTAAATTCCATTTGGAAGGCTATTAACCCACTTCTTCTCCCCCAGCTATGGGTTAATTAGTAACACTTATATCAGTAAATCATTGTTATCCTCCAAAATTCTTACAATACAAAAATGTTTTCTGGTTTTAAATAAGCTTCAAAATGTTGATAAACCGTAAAAAACAAATCGATCAATCTCCCTGCGTTGAATGCATTTCTCTCATTGCAAATGCAATTGAGTAGTCGTATCTGGGCCACAACAGAGACAAATGCTTTTTATGGGGTGGGGGTGGGCAAAAAATTTAGAATTTAGCCTTAAGTTATCAAAGACCGCCAAAATGTTTAACGGCAAGAATATTTAGAATTCCCAGTACCTCTAGATTGGCAGAATTCAGCTTTTAAATAATAGAGACATCGTCTGTATTCCAAAACTGCCTATGTTAGTGTTTTTCTTATTACTTCAAACATTATATTAGGGAATACCCATGTTTGAGTAGATGCCCTGTTTTTTTAAATAGTGTGATTTATGTCTACTAACCTGTGTATTCAAGATAATTAATAAAGAAAATTTGCTCTCCAGCAGAATTCAAATCTACATCCCCCTACCCACCTTCACAATGATCCAGTATGTTTTCTGTGACTGACTGCTTTAAAGCAGAGAATCTCAACATAGACCTGAGAAATATTTCAGGGCTGCAGCAGACACAATTTTTTTTTTTGTTTTGTTTTTGGAGGTGGGACAAAAATTTTTTAGAATTTAGTCTCAAGTTATCAAAAGTCGCCAAAATGGTTAGCAGCAAGGACATTTAAAATTCCCAGTCCTTCTAGATTGGCAGAAATCATCTTTGGAATCATAGAGAACAGTCTGTGTTACAAATGAAATAAATTTTCATCTTTTTTTCAATGTCTACAGGGGAAAATATACATTAATTAATGAAAGAAAAATTATATTTTCTTTGTTCTTTTATTTATTTATTTATTTTTGGGGCGGGGGTGTCTGAAAAAATAAAACAACTACAAGAACTTCTTAAGTTATTGCCCCATCTGTAATCAAATACTGTGTGTTTTAGTGTTTTGGGGAAGATCGTGTCTTGAAAATTTTCCAAATAGAAGACTTTGATGTGATTTCCTTTCGGATAACGGTTTTATGAAAGTCATATTCTTTCTTGTTTTGATAGTTTTTTTCTTGTATTTCTTTCTTTATTGTATTTTATTAAAATAAAACACCGTAAAAAATACTACAATTGGTAAAAAATTTGGGGGGATGGGGAGTCAAACACCACCACCATGGCTGCTATTCCCCTGCTAACATATTGGAGCTATTTCTAATGTCTTTTTAATTCTTTTTAATTAATCGATGTCTTCACATGAAAGGATTCGTTATTTCATATAAGAAACAGTTTAGGCATTCATGTGATTGATTTTCCCGATTATCGATTACTTTTCATACACAATCAGTACTATAGCAGATTTGGGGTGGGGGATTTAGAATTTTACCTTGTTATCAAAGTCTGTCAACATGGTAAACGGCTAGAACATTTAAAATTTCCATTCTTTCTAGATTGGCAGAAATCATCTTTGAAATAATAGAGAAACGTTTGAGTTACAAATGAAAGAATTTTTCATCTTTTTTTTTAATGTTTACAGGTAAATATAAATTCATTAATGAAGGGGAAAATTGTCTTTTTTTTTTACTTAGTTCGTTTTTATTTGGGTCTGAAAAAAAACAAACAAAACAAAAACAACTACAACAATAATAATTTAAGCTATTATCCCATCTTTATTCCAATACTGTGTGTGTGTGTGTGTTTTTTTTTTTTTGGCGATCGTGTCTTGAAAATTTCCCAAATAGGAGACTTCGATGTGATTTCCTTTTGGAAAACTCGTTATCCGAATGGAAAAGCCACGTGATAAAGGGAAATTACTATCATCAGACAACTTTAAAGAATTCTTTCATCGGGGTTTTATAAAATTCATATTCTTCCTTGCTTTCATAGATTTTTCTTTCTTGTATTGCTTTCTTTAGTGTATTTTGTTAAAATAAAACCCTGTAAAAAATACAACAATTTGTAAAAATTTAGGGGGATTCAAGATCCTCCACCCCCGGCTACCACGGCCATGTAGATTCAAGTGTATGTCCTTTGTAAATAAACAACGAGAAGTAATTAACTGATTTTATAAGCGATTATACAGTGTTAAGATGAAACTTACACTTAAAAGCAGGAAAAGGCAGTTGAGGTTTCTGGGACATGTAATAAAGAAAGAAGGCTTGGAAAATCTGACACTCTCAGGACTGATTGAGGAAAAGAGGTACAAAGAAAAGCAGCACGTACCATATTTAATGAGCTTGAGCAAATGGATGGCAGAACAGAGTTTGGAAGAAATAACAAAAATTGTTAAAATAAAACCCTGTAAAAGATACTATAATTGGTAAAAATTTGGGGCGATTCAAGATTCCCGCCAACGACTACTACGGCCTTTCAGATTCAAGTGCAAGTCCTTTGTAAATAAACAACGAGAATTAACTGATTTTATAAGCGATTATACACAGGGAAAAGGAAACTTATACTTAACATCAAGAAAAGGCAGTTAACCTTTCTGAAACACGTAATGAGGAAGGAGGGCTTGGAAAATCTGATACTCACGGGTCTGATTGAGGAAAAGAGTAACATTCTTGATCAGCTTGAGTAAATGGCTGGTAGAACAGAGTTTGGGAGAAATAACAAAAAGGCAACAGTTATTAAGTGCTACAAGGGACAGGAAGATGGGGAGGACCATGATCGCCTACTTCCTACAAATTTAAGAACTTTTATCGGAGTTTTCTGAAAGTCATATTCTTCCTTGCTTTGACAATTTTTTTTTATTTCTTGTATTTCTTTCTTTATTGTATCTTGTTATTTTGGGGGGAGCCAAGCCCCCTCCTCCGCCACGGTCGACTACGGCGCTGCTTATTCTACAATAAATCGATTGGAAATGTATTTGCACTGTACATATAGTTGACTTATAGTGCCAGTAACAATTGCTTTAATTCTTGACCGCCGACAATCTCATTTGCAATACAGTTACATTATACATAGAATAGCTTTATTCTATAAGTGACACTCGAATTAACGTCTATTAACAACCCCTTTTTTTCTGACGTCAGTGCATTTATAAAATGCATAATTAGGAATGGATTTATATTATCTATCTAATAGACTTATTTTGTCAGTAACACTTTTAAAAAAATGCCTGACCATTGATAATGCTTTTTCGGTTATAAACAAAATAACAGCCAGTCAAGTACCATGCGTGATAAGCGTTCAGCGTGTGACTGACTCTTTTTCAGTAATTTTGCGTCTACTTATCATCTCTCGGTTGCGTCTCTGTCTTTGGACAGAGTGCGCTCAGGGGCGTCTCTGTGAAAGAACAGAGGGGCAACTGAGGATAATAATACTGAAGAGGTGCCCAGCCCTAGGGGACAGCTGCCCGAGGACGCGCCCTCCAATTGCACCAGAGAGAGGGATCAGTGCTCGCACCGAAGCCAACAACCGACGGTTGTGGGGGCTGAGGGGAATATTTGTTCCTGTCCCGAGTGTACAACGCGCTCGGCTCCCCTACCTAAAAATAGACCTTATGTCAGATCTCGCCCTTGTGGTGGGGACAGAGTAAATACCGCGTGATACACGTTCGGGCGATCATGTCGCTTTTTGTTCGTAACTGACTAGGCAGAGGTCTATCCATCAGTAGGTTGCCATTTCTTTCTGCTGTAGACTGGTTGCCAACCAAGGCTATAGGACCCAGTCTGTCCTGTTATTCCACCCTTAGTTTAGAAGAGATGGATCCATACCATTTCCCAGGGTATTTGCCCGTAAGTGAATGTAACGAATCCGGCTGGAATTCGAACTCGGCTCTCCGAATTGTCATTCCGTATCGTTATCCCTTACACCGCACATAAAAAGGCTTACAAAAAGAAAATAAAGTAATGGAAATATCAATATCTGATTTTATATTTCTGAGATGAGGTACTATGTACACTATTTACATTATTCGGACTATTGTCCTCATCTTGCCATATTTATCAAAACGTTTCGACCTTTGTACGCATCGGCCTTCTTCAGGTCGAATGTTAAATTGAACCCTTCATTTCGCTCGCTTGGGTAGACTGTTCCACGTGCCATGTCTAATGGATGTCAGTTATCATTTATCACCTGCTAATTCACCTCCAAGTTCTCTACTGCCTTAACCGGGTATTGAACCCACACTCTTTGGGCCCTGTCACTGTCCTCGAGGATACATGGCACAGTGGATAAAGGCGTTAATTAGATCCAGTGACAGGAACCAAAGAGTGTGAGTTCAATACCTGGTTAAGGCAGTGGAGAACTTTCAGAGGGAAATTAACAGGAGATAACTGATAACTGACATCCATTAAACATAGCTCATGGAACTAGAACAGTCTACCCCAGTGAGCGCAATAAAGGGTTCAGTTCGACATTCCAACCACCTGAAGAAGGCCGGAGCGTATAACGCCGAAACGTTGTAATAAATATGGCGACAAAGATGAGGACAATAGTTTGAATAATGTAAATAGTGTAATGGAAATATCTATGCTACTGGTGATATTCTTCTCCAATAATAATAAATCAACAACAACAACAACAATAACAATAATAATAATAATAATAATAATAATAATAATAATAATAATAATAATACCCAGACCCTGTTACGGAGATAGGACCTGTTACAATTCTATGGGACTACACAATACACACTGACAGAACAATCAAAGCCAACCTCCCAGACATTGTTATTAAAGACCACAAACAAACAAAAAAAAAGTGCCTCCTTATTGATATGGCAGTCCCTGCAGACTGCAATGTATCTTTGAAGATATTCAAAAAGCAGTCAAAATACAAGGACCTTGAAATAGAAATCTAAAAAATGTGGCATATGGGAACATCAACAATCCCTATTGTAGTTGGAGCCCTAGGATTGGTTGGAAAATATTCCAGTAGACTAATTGAAGGGATTCCTGGAAGTCCATACCTCAAAGAAATACAAAAAATTGTTCTCACAAGTACATTCCACACTTTACGAAGGGCTTTATCTATGTAATTTTTTTTTTTTTGTGTTTTGTTTTGTTTTTTTTTGTTTTTGTTTTTTTTTTTTGTCAGTGGAAAGTGTCATGATGCCATTTCTAACCTTAGATCTCTGGTCGGGACCCGGAAAGAAATGTGTACACACCAGAAATCAAAGAAAATAAAAACAATAATAATAATAATAATAATAATAATAATAATAATAAAGATACTCAAAGCTAATGATCTAGACATATTGATCAAAGACAGAGGATAGATAATGCGCCTTCCTGGATATGACGATAAACTACACCCGCGTCCAGTGTATGACGATAAAGTACATCCGACAGCAAGGCTTCTCTTCAGGTTTTGACTCAACAACGAGATCTGCATCAAGTGCCTTGGGGAGGTAATGTTGCACTGGGTCAAGAGGGTGGCTGCTGGAAGTGGATTCTGCACCATACCACACAAGCAGGAAAATACAGTCATGGCTGTCATACAATTTCTGACGACCACATCATCCTTACATCTGACGACCTAACTCCCCAGATTGCACCCCCCCTTGATTATTATGTGTCAGGCGCAGTTGAGCGAGAGAGCAACAAAACTCCTTGTAACACCAAAGATGAACTGAAGGCAAGGATTATGCAGCATTCATCAACTTATTAAGACGACTGTCCAGAAGAGTTGCAGGAGATTTCGAAGTCGTCCGGGGTTGTGGTTGAAGCCAATGGCAATTTTACTAAAAAAAACAAATTACTCTTTAGTATTTCAAGATATTTTTGTTTAATTTTGGTAAATATAGCTCTTAAAATGTGATGTCAGTTTTATTTTCATGTTTGTGTAATTTATACGACAAATTATCCATCACACCCTTTATACCGCAAAAACCTCTCCATCGAAAACGTCCCAAATGTGCATAGATAATTCCTCTACAGTGGTCATTTTTGCTCATAGACCCCGGAAGGGACTTGGTATTTGGGTGATTGAAATTACTCTCTGGCAAGATGATATCCCTAATAACAATAAGAAGAAGAAAAAGAAGAAGAAGAAGAAGAAAAAGAAGAAAAGAAAAAAGGAAGAAAAAGAAGAAAAATGAAAGAAAAGAAGCAGAAAACAAAAAGAAGAAAAAGAAGAAAAAGAAGCAGAAAATAAGAAGAAAAAGAAGGAAAGATGAAAAAGAAGAAAAGCGAAGAAAACAAGCAGAAGACAACAAGAAAAAAGTAGAAGAAGAAGAAGAGAAGAAAAAAGAAGAAAAATAGAAGAAGAAGGAGAAAAGAAAAAAGAAGAAAAGGAAGAAGAAATAGAAGAAAAAAGAAGCAGAAAACCAAAAGAAAAAATGAAGAAAACATGAAAAAGAAGAGAAACGAAGAAAACAAGAAGAAAAAAGTAGAAGAAGAAAAAAAAAACGACGAAAAAGAAGAAGAAAAAGGAATGAAATGAAGCAGAAAACAAAAAGAAGAAAAAGAACATTGAAGAACAATGAAGAAAAAGGAGAAAAAAAGAGGAAAAAGAAGCAGAAAACAAGAAGAAGAAAAAGGAAGAAACAAAGAAAGAAGGTAAAGAAGCAGAAAACAAGAAGAAAAAGAAGAAAGAAGAAAAACGTAGAAAACAAGCAGAAGACACGAAGAAAAAAGTAGAAGAAAAGAAAAAAGGACGAAAAAGAAGAAAAAGAAGAAGGAAGCAGAAAACAAGAAGTAGTAAAAAGACGAAGAAAAGATGAAAAAGAAGAAGAAAAAAGTAGAAGAATGAAGAATGGTTTGTTTTGAAATTACGTCTTAACTGCGTTGGTGTTAACGTTTTCTGTAGATTATCTGCAGCCTGAAAAATATCTTCGTGATTTATGTCATTTGATCCTTTTGGGGTTTGTATTTGCAGAGAATATTCTTTGTATTAGATTGAAAAGAAATATTTGTTGTCGGTAAATTACTTTTAGCTTCTTGAGTTAAGTGAAATTTCACTCAACGATAAAGATAAAAAATTAAGAAAAAAACAAAAAAAAACAAAACAGAAATGAAATGATAAGAGGCAATAAAGACATGTCCAGATCATAATAATATTACAAATAAGGAAATAATAATAATAAAAAAAATAATAATATGGCAGTCCCTGAAGACTGCAGTGTATCTTTGAAGATCTTAAAAAAACTATCATAATAAAATACCTTGAAATGGAAATCTCAAAAATTGTGGCAGATGAGGACATTAACAATTCCAGGTGTAGTTGGAGCCCTCGGGTTGATTGGAAAAGATTCCTGAAGACTCATTAAAGGTATTCCTGGTAACCCATGCCTTAAAGAAATACAAAAAAAATATGTACCCACAAGTAAAGCCCACACTTTACGAAGGGCTTTATATATGCAAAATATGTGCGACTTTTTTTCAGAACTGCTGAGGGGAAAATGTCATGATGCCATTTTTGACCTTAGGTCTCTGGTAGGGACTCGGAAAGAAATGTGTACACGCCAGAAATCAAAGGAAATAAAAACAATAATAATAATAGGGGCATCAACAATCCATGTTGTAGTTGGAGCCCTCGGATTGATTGGAAAAGATTCCAGAAGACTCATTGAAGAGATTCCTGGAAGGCCATTACTTAAAGAAATGCAAAAAATTGTTTTCACAAGTACAATCCATCCCTTATGAAAGGCTTTATCTATGTAAAATACGTTTTTTGGGGGGGTGGGGAGTGTTTCTTTTTTAATTGGTCAGCGGAAAATGTCATCATGCCATTTCTAACCTTAGGCTCCTAGGCGGGACCCGGAAAGAAATGTGTACACACCAGAAATCAAAGGAATAATAATAATAATAATAATAATAATAATAATAATAATAATAAGGGGTATAAGCGACTACATGATTTGATTGGTAACCCACCTGTATATGGATAGAAAATGAGTTTAGCAGATATACAAAAATAGAAAGGGGTGTAAGACAAGAATGTGTCTTCTCACCGGACTTATCCAACTTATATTGTGAGGCAATTCTTGGAGAATTAGAAGTCCTACCAGAATTCATTATTGGCGGCCACAATCTTAAGAACATTCGGATGACACGGTGTTGATAGCAGACACAGAAAGGAAACTAAAAAAAACTCCTGCAAAGATAGAATCTATGGCTATTGGCAAAAGAATGAGCCCAAAGTGCGAATTTCAATTTGAAGAAATCAAAATCATTTCGTAAAATACATCTATTGGTTGTTTTAGTATACGTAGTCAGTGATGTTTCTAGCCGAGGTTCATTAGGGGTTTCGGGTCTTTCAACATCATACCCCACTCTCCACAGTGACTCATCCGATACTGATCGGGTATCGACATGTGTACCTTCCGTTAGCTACAGTTTTTTCCATTTTCAAAACTACACATCATGCGACTCTTCTTGGCAATTTATTGTTCAATCCTGGATGACTTCCGGATCACCAGCAGTATGCGCTCTTCCGTAAAAAAGGACGGAAAAGCAGCCACGATGTCCAACTGATCAGGAACATGGCAGCGTGTTTGGCACGAAGTGGTAAGAACTTAGACACGCACACACACACACGCGCGAGCGCGCGCAAACACACACACGAATACATACTTACACTCGCGCACCCACACACACGCGCACACATACACACGCACACACACACGTACACACACACACGTACACACACACACGCACACAGGGAGAAACGCACTCAAGCCTCACATTCTATTACACTTATCCCATTTTCATTTATGCTAATCATCCACCGAAGAAAAAGAAAAAAAAAAAAGTAAAAATTTATTTCCTTTTCTTCCTTCCCAATTTTTTTGCTTGGCTCTCCACCTATATGAGTTACACTTATGCACACACGCACATCAACGCCGACTCACACACAAACACACACATCTAAAAGAAAAAAAATACCGTAACCCTGGTGGGGGTTGCAAACAGGTACTAGATCCTAGCCAGGGGATTACCCGTAGGTAACAGTGGTTCGGGGTACCCTAATTCTCTCCCATAGTCGAGACTCCAGTGTCGGATGTAGTTTTAGGTCATACCCCAAACAAGTGCGCGGAAATTTAAATATCTGGGAAGTTTGTTAACAGAGGGACAGAAAGTGTGACATTGAAATCCGACGACAATTTGGAAAAGCTAAAGATTCATTCCAAAAGCTAAACAAAATAAACAGAAATAGACAAAAAAAAACAAAAAAAACTTCGCTTGAAATAATGAAAAAATTACTAAACTGTTACGTAATATCTGACCTCCTGTATGCCGTGAAGTGGTGCATAATATCCTCAAAGACGAAGAGGAGACTTGAAGCTGTAGAGAAGGGTGCAGGGAATACACTGGACCTATCATGTGAGCAACGACGACCTTTTAAAGAAAATTGAAAGAACTTAACGTTAGGAAGAGAGAGTTGATGTTTCTAGGGCACATAATGAGGAAATAGAGATTGGGAAATAAGATACTCACGGGACAGACGGAAGTTGTAAAGAGTCATAATCGCCTACGCTCTGATGGGAAACTTCACATAAAGAAGAAGAGAATTCATTCGGAAGAATGCCCTAAGATTGCCCTGTGCAAAAGAGAAATGGTATGAACATCTGCCAGAAGTAGTAGTTAGTAAAAAAAAAAATGATAGTCATAAGATATTATGGAAATACACAGTCCAAGGAGATCAGCTCATTAAATAACGAAGACCCGACTTTCCTGTTATGGTTAAGAAGAATAGAAAGGGTCAAAATTATTGACTTTGCTGTTTCATTTGCTACAAGGTTGGACTATAAAGAAACTGAAATGTCTGAAAAATATCAGGATCTGGTTAAGGTGCTGAAGAAGCTATAGAACACGACTGTATAAGTAATTCCTGTAGTAATGGAAGCACTTGGAACACCACCTAGAAAACGAAAAATGTGCTGAGGGATAACTGGAGTTTAGAACAAGATTGGCTGGCTTCAGAAAACTGTCATCGTTTATTCTGCATTGATTCTCTGAAAAGTTCTAGAGTTGTGAGTAATCTTATTGACACCATGCTTCAAAAACAAAATACCAATGTCGATGTGCGATAGCAAAAAAAATGATAAGAAGTATAAGAAAAAGAAGAAAAGAAAAAGAAGAAAAAGAAAAAAAGAAAAAGAAGCAGAAAGCAAGAAAAAAAAGAAATAAAAAGCAGAAAACAAAAAGGAAAAAAGATGAAAAAGAAGAAGAAGAAGAAAGAAGAAGGAAAAGGCAGAAAAGAAGAAGGAAAAGAAGAAAAAGAACGAAAGAAAAAGAAAAGATGAAAAAGAAGAAGAAAAATGAAGAAAAGAAGCGGAAAACAAGAAGAAAATGAACAAAAAAGAAGAAAAAGAAGCAGAAAACAAGATAAAGAAAAAGGAAAAAGATGAAAAAGAAGAAAGTGGGAAAAGAGCAGAAAACGAGAAGAAAAAAGATGAAAAGAAGAAAACAAGAAGAAAAACTGGAAGAAAAAGAAAAAAATGAAGAAAACAAGCAAAAAACAAGAAGAAAAAGAAGAGAAAGATGAAAACAAGCAGAAAACAAGAAGGAAAAGTAGAAGAAAAATGAGGAAAAAAAGCAGAAAAAGGCGAAAAAGAAGAAAAAGGAGAAAAAGAAGAAAAGGGGAAAAAGAAGAAGACAGGCAGAAAACAAGAAAAAGAAGAAAAAATAGAAGAAAAGATGCAGAAAACAAGAAGAAAAAGAAGAAAAAGAAGAAGAAAAAATGAGAAAGACGAAAAAGAAGAAAGAAGAAAAAGAAGTAAAACAAAGAAAAATGAAGAAAAATGAATATAGAAAGAAGAAGGAAAAAGAAGAAGAAGAAAAAAGAAAAACATGGAAAAGAAGAAAAAAGAAGAAAAGGTAGAAGAAAAATAGGAAAAAGAAGAAAAAAAAGAAGAAGAAAAAGAAGAAAACGAAGATAAAGAAGCAGAATCAAGAAAAAGAAAAGAAAAAAAAACAAACAGAAAAAAGAAGAAAAAGGAGAAGAAAGCAGGAAGAAAAAATGAAAAAAGAAGCAAAAAACAAGAAGGAGAAAAAAAATAAGATATTTTTTTAAAAGAAGCAGAAAAGAAGAAAAAGAAGAAAAAAAGATGAAAAAAGAAGAAAAAAGATGAAAAAGAGAAAAAAATGCAGAAAAGAAGAAGAAAAAGACGAAAAAAGATTAAAATGAACAAGAAAAAGAAGAAAAAGAAAAAAAAAGTGTAAAGAACAATAAAACAAGAAGAAGGTGAAGAAAAAGAAGATAAAAGAAGAAAAAGAAGATAAAAGAAGAAAAAGAAGATTAATAAAAAAGAAGCAGAAAAGAAAAGGAAGAAAATAAAGACGAATATAAAAGAGAAAAAGAAAAAGTAGAAAAAAAGCACCTAGATAATGTTCTAGTATTCAAATTACCGACACTGTAGTAAACGCCCGCTGAATCCACCTGTAATGGAGGGCGGACATTGAAAATTATCCGCGGCAAGTTCTTTTGTTCCTTTTGTATGCAGCGTTCAAACATTCCATCAGTAAATAATGACAAAGCGACAACAGCTTCCTGCAATTTTTTTCTGCCGATATTATTACGTGATTAGAAATAGCTCCAGCAGGTATACGCTCAATGTTGCATAGAAAACATTTTTGTTTTTCTCATATTCTTTTACACTCAGTAACCGCATTGCGTCTTAGTGGCTTTATTGCCTTGCTTTGGGTAAAATCCCAAAATAAAGAAAAACGTAACTTTTATAATGAGGTATTGTTATAATTGTTCTTATTTGTTAGTAGTTAATCTCTATTTTATATAATGAGTGCAATGGACTTAGAGTATTGGACATAAATATATAAAAAGCAAAAGGGGGGGTTTACATTATTCGAACTATTGTCCTCAACTTTGTCACCATACTTAATACAACGTTTCGGCTGTTCTTCAGGTGGTTGGAATGTCGAACTGGACCCTTTATTTTGCTCACTGTTCTACTTCCACGCGCCATGCCTAATGGATGTCAGTTATCAGTTATCTCCTGTTAATTCCACTCTCCAAGTTCTCCACCTTCCTTAACCGAGTATTGAACTCACACTCTTTGGGTCCTGTCACTGGATCTAACCAACGCCTTCATCCACTGTGCCATGTGTCCTTGAGAATTTCTGGTTATTATAAACCTAATGTCTTCAGCAATCATTTTTACCAGTGCTCATATTGCAAGTGATAATAACAACAAAAATTGCAATATGAGTTCTGGTAAAAAACATGCAATTATAACAGCAAAAATTGTAATATGAGCACTGGTAAAAATGGTCGCTGAAGACATTAGGTTGAAAATGCACAGATGTCCTCAAGGACGCATGGCACAGTGGATAAAGGTGTTAGTTAGATCAAGTGACTCTGAGGAATCGTGCATGGATTCCAACAATTTTTTTTACGTGCACACGCGCGTAAAAAAAATTGTTGGAATCCATGCACGATTCCTCAGAAGGACCCAAAGAGTGTGAGTTCAATACCTGGTTAAGGCGATGGAGAACTTGGAGAGGGGAATTAACAGGAGATAACTGATCCATTAGACATGGCACGTGGAACTAGAATAGTCTACCCCAGTTCAGAATGGACTTGAAGCAACAGAATTGGTTCTACAGAAGGATGCCATGATCGACGACTTCATGAAGTGACGCAGCATATAAAAAAATGAAGACATCTAGAAGCCTATGCTAACGCTAAGGAAGGTGGAGAACGTATCGGCTGAAATGTAATTGCCAAAATAATAATGCATATACTAGGTTGATAGGTAGGATATGCATTGTTTTCCTCTATCCCTCTTTGCCTTCAACTGTCTCTTCCTGATGTTAAGTATAAGTGTCCTTTTTGTTTCCATTTTCTCTAAAACTTGCTAGGTACATTATGCGTTGTTTTCCTCTATCCCTCTTTGCCTTCAATCTGTCCTGTGAGTATCAAATTTTCCAAGCCCTCTTTCCTCATTATGCCTCCTAGGAATTTGAACTCTCTCTTTCTGATGTTAAGTATAAGTTTCTTTTTTGTTTCCATTTTCTCTAAAACATCGTCGTTGCTCACCCGTTCGGTCTATGGCATCCTCAGCATCTTACTGTAGAACCACATTTCATCCTTGAAGAGGATGACCGATGTCGCGTAACAGTTCAGTAATCTTTTCTTTGTTTCTAACGAAATTTTCTTGTTTCGTATAACTTTGCTTAGATTCTGGAAGGCATTTTTCACTATTTCAAGAATTCAGTGTCGCACTTTCCATCCTCTGTTAAAACATTTACCATATATTTAAAATTTTGTAGTTGTTTGTTGATTTCGGTATCTCCAATTTGTAATAATGGATATAATTATATAAATGAGAACATAAGGATAATACTATGGCTGATGCTAACCACCAGGGAAGTGATTCGTTGCACCTGCTCGGGCTAACGTTCTCAGCTGACATGAATTGGAAAGATTATATTGAATCCATTGCTAGATCAGCTGCTAGGAAAGTCGGTACACTGTGTCATGCTAGACAGTTTTTCTCTGCAGAATCTATCTTACATATCTATAACTCTATCATTCATCAATTCCTAGCATATTGCTGCAACATTTGGACCGGTGTCTCTGCTATTTACCTTGAGAGACTTGACAAAATCAAAAGAAGAATCAGTGATATTATTGGTCCTGATCTGGCAGCTCGGCTTCAGTCATTTTCCTACCGCCGTAAGGTTGCCTCTCTGTGTCTTTTCTAAAAATCCTTTTATGTTACGTGTTCGGATGAGCTCTTCGATATGGTACCTAGACTGTTTGAATTTAAACGCAGTACTAGACTGGTCTCGAGATCTCATCAATTTACAATTGACCTGGCTAGATGTAACCTTAAATTCTATGCTAACAGTTTTTTTTTTTCTTGCATTTCACGCTTGTGGAACTCCCTTCTAGCTGCATGCTTTCCAGCCAACTTTAATCTGCATAAACTTAAATGCAATGTCAATCGCTATCTACTGTACTCCTGATTACTCTTTTCTCTTCGCGCTCATTAGTAATGATTTTGTTCGTAATTCTTCCACAACCTATAATCCAGTGTGTCTCAGTGGCTTTACTACCTTCGATGGTGTGATATCGATTAAAAAAAAAAATCTTAGACTATTCCGCAACAGGAAAAAATGTCCGTGGAACGTGACGACCCAAACAACGAATATGGGAATTCTAGAACGGGTGAATCATATAATAATAACATCATTTCACCTCAATAGGTTTAGACAACCAGGCGATTAGTCACGGCAGAAGGAGCAGGCCTACTTCTGAGCAGTTGCTCAGAACCGCACATTTCTAATGGAGATCATTACCACGTATTAAGATAGGCATTTTAGTTACGTATCCCCCGTCCATTGTAGGTAGCCTTGACATACTGACAGGCGCAAAACAGTCACAAAAAAAACAGAAACAAAACAACACTATTGTCTGCGAATTCAAATTTTAAACGTTTACCTTCATAAGTTTCAGAAAAAAAAAATTTGCCAAAAATATTCGTGAAGGAATCGAGTTTCGTTTTCACAAAATGACTTACGGCCGTATAACGTCGAAACAACATTTCTCGTACTATCTTATTTTATGTGTTGTTTCCCGTTAGAAGGCCGAAAAACTTTATCAAGTTGATAAAAAAAACAAAAAAAAACAGACGACACGCGTTGAACGGATGTCAAAATTTGTTGTAAAATGCACCCCTACCCTACCTAGTTAACCTCTTTTTCGAACGAAACCCATAATTGATACAATAATAGTTAATAAAAATGTACACGCTACCGCTCCTGTATAAATAATTGGATTTCTCTGTATCCTTGGAAAAAAAAATATGAATTGTATGTGCGTTTAAAACTCAGTAAATATAAAAATAAGTCATTCCAAAATTCGCTTGAAGATGAAACAGAACGAATGCTTTTAATTTAATTATATAAATAAATTGAAATTTTTAACTTCGTTTTTGAAACATGGCAATTCCTGTGTAGTGAAGGAACCATATTTATTAAATCCGATAATTTATAATATTTATGCTCTGTAAATTTACATTTAGCACTGTTTTGTAAAAATAAAAATATCAATAAGAACACCGGATTATATATCTTACTGTTCTTTCTTTTTACTATAATATATATATATATATATATATATATATATATATATATATATATATATATATATATATATGGTGTGTGTGTGTGTGTGTGTGTGTGTGTGCGTGCGTATAAAAGTGAACATTGTTAGAGGCGACAGTCTGTTTCATACTAGACACAATCATCAGGCCACGAGTCGTGGCCTGACGATTGCCAACAATTTGGACTCAAAACCGGCACTGAAGAATTATCTATCAAACAAAAAAATTCATCAAAATCGGATGAAAACTGTGGAAATGCATTAAAAACATCCGATCACACACACACACACACACACACACACACACACACATACACACACATGCTTACACACATACACACATACACACATATACACATCATTAGGCCACGAGTCGTGGCCTGACGATTGCGTCTAGCATGAAACAGACTGTCGCCTCTAAGTGTTGCCTTCAATGTTCACTTTTATATTTACACACGCTCTATCTCTGATATTGAGCACTTTATCCCATAAATATAGCACATCTTAAGACTATATTTTATTTATTTATATAAATATATATACATATATATATGTGTGTGTGTGTGTGTGTGTGTGTGTATATATACGGGGTAGTATATGCGCACCATCTTTGATACGCCACACGTCAAGACGGTAGTCTAGCTCCTGCTAAACACGCTGTAGCATGTTTTGCATAACATTCTCCAGCATCTCAGTGATCCTCGGATTAAGTTCATCTAAGCTTGTAGGAATAAGTTCAATAATGTTCAATACGCGCACCACACACAAACACATTTAATGCATTTTACAGTAAAATCCATTAGTAATTAATTTACATTATACATATAATGATCTTATGTAGTCTTAGTATACACACGTCAAGACAGTAGTCCAGCTCTTGCCAAACACTCTGTAGCATGTCTTGCGTAACATTCACGTGAATCTTGCAAAGTGTATCAAGCTTTGCATCACAAATGACGGAAATCATATAGAAGATGTTATTTTTTTTTTTTAATATTCAATTCAATAAAATGTTGAAAATTTAATTTCTTGAAAACATTTATTTTTGCTTGTAGATAGGCATTGAAAAACAAATGAAAAATACTAGCAGTATAACCCGTCATCGCCCGGGTGTTTCATTAATGGGAATTTTTGCCGTTCAGTTGGAGCAGTTTAAGTTTAAAGTCAGCTCACCCGAAAATCAATATTACTAACAACATTTGGGTGCAACTGAGGCACATCCCCAAATGGGGAGTAACAATTCCGATGTGGGGGGGGGTGCTGAAAAAGGCCGTTTTTGCGTTCTCAATGTTGCAAGGAAGGAACCTCTTCCAAGGAACGTCATAATAATAATATTATAATTTTTATTTAGAATGTATATTTTTTTTTTATAATTCTAATAATTTTTTGCGTTAGATTTCAACTCTCTAAATTGATTGTACACCGTTTTTTACAGACATTAAATTTTACCTTTGATTTTTGTGCAAAGTTTAGAAAATCAGTTTTTTCGACTTTTCACCTTGAAAGTTGTTTTTTTTTTCCAGCCAATTTGGACTCAAAACCGACCCTGAAGAATTATCTATCAAACAAACAAAAAAATTTCATCAAAATCTGATGAAAACTGTGGAAACGTATAAACAACATCCGATCATAAAACACACATACACACAAACACACATTTTAAGAATTATAGATATACAAAATATTATTGTAATAATTTAAAGTATTTATTTTTATTAAAGTTTTTTTTTTATGAAAGATATATTAGGCTGGTGCAAAAATAATGACGTAATAATGTCGTTTTTTACCTTAAAAAATACGTCAAAAAACGACATTATTACGTCATTATTTTTGCACCAACCTAATATATTCAAGAACTGATAGTAAATAGTAAAACGTTGCTGAGAGTTATAATAGAAGTAGTGCAGAGCCATTGTCGCCTGCAATTTATACTCAAAACCGGCACCGAAGAATTATCTATCAAACAAAAAAAAATTGCATCGAAATCGTAAATCATCGAAACTGTGGATACGCATAAACAACATCCGATCAGACACACATACACACACATATACATACATACACACACTCATACATACACACATACACACACATACACACACATATGTACACATACATAAACACACATACACACACATACATACACACATATACATACACACACATACATACACACACAATTTGAGAATTATAGATATAGATTTCAATGCATTTTACAGTAAAATCCGTTAGTAATTAAATTAAATTATACATATAATGAACTTATTGTAGTCTTAGTATAATTTGTAACCAGTAACTTGATTTTCAAAGCATTTTATAGTAAATCCATAAAAGGGGATCTATATTATACGTATAATATATTTATAATGTAAGTAAAATGTGCATTTATTCCTGACCACAAATTGGTATTTCGATTTCCAAGGCGCAAAATATAGATTGCATGATGGAAATTGCTCAAAGTTGGCGTGAAAATCTGAAATACCTCGTGCCGAGAAACCATTTTGTGAAAACCAACGCGAGGAAAATTGAGTTTCTGATGTCAGAAAACCAAACTTATGCCGCGGAACTGTAGAATAGTCCATAGATAGAGTGTGATGTAAAAAATGAAAATGTCGAAAGGCATCTTACCTACGCTTACCTAAGGAGAAAAGCACACACTGACACAGGGAGAAAAATATCCAATAATATTTCTCTCTCCTTTTAAAAAAAAGGAGAGAGAAATATTATTAGATATTTTCAAAAACGAGAAATAGTTTTGTGCCTCAATATATCTAACCTTTTTGATATATTTGTTTTATAATCCCCTCTTTACAATCACGATTTGTATCATGGGTGACATTAGCAACGAGAATACATTTTTACAAAACCGCAAAAGAATGATTTATCACCAACACTACTCGTAATCTGTAGACATTGCAGCGCGTACCGGTCTGGCAATTAGAGCTTTCGATAAAACGTGGTAGATAGATGGGAAGAGACTGAGATAGATAGATAGATAGATAGATAGATAGATAGATAGATAGATAGATATGAATAGACCAACATAGATAGATAGATAGATAGATAGATAGATAGATAGATAGATAGATAGATAGATAGATATGAATAGACCAACATAGATAGATAGATAGATAGATAGATAGATAGATAGATATGAATAGACCAACATAGATAGATAGATAGATAGATAGATAGATAGATATGAATAGACCAACATAGATAGATAGATAGATAAATATGAATAGACCAACATAGATAGATAGATAGATAGATAGATATGAATAGACCAACATAGATAGATAGATAGATAGATAGATAGATATGAATAGACCAACATAGATAGATAGATAGATAGATAGATAGATAGATAGATAGATATGAATAGACCAACATAGATAGATAGATAGATAGATAGATAGATAGATAGATAGATAGATAGATAGATATGATCACAATGACTTAGATATGAACAAACTGACATAGATAGATAGATAATGAACCATTCATAGCTGCATATGTTTGACTATAATTTGGTGGCTGAGAACACTAAAATAGTCACGTTTCCTGGTTGCCTTAAGGGCTTTTATCATGGCTCCATCAAAATGCTCTTTTACAGCCCATACCAGCCACATCGTCAGGAAGCGGACAGCGATTACGTCGATGTCTTCCCCTTCTGAAATCCATCATTGCCAACTGTATCGAAATATTAAAGACAATGACATTTATTTGGGGAACATAGTATTTTTCCACAAAGCCACTCTGCCAGAACGATGAACGCATTAAAAGCCAGCATCCATTTTTTTTTTGTTTTATACATTACGTTATTTTTTACATTCTGTCATTCATATTCTTTTATTCCAGAATGTAAATAGGATTGTCATTTGTCCCATATAATATTTGATGATATTTAAGAATTTTCCCTGCCTTATTTTTCTTTTCAGGAAATATCTACAAGAACATTTTCCGTCTTGGGTATGACGATAACCTACATCCGCGTACTGGGTAAGACGATAAACTGCGTCCAACAGCAAGGCCTCTCATCAGGAGGTTTTGGGGGAACCACCTCTTAATTACTGGTGTTCCCAGGTCCACCTTGACCGAGGGCAGTAAAACCTGTTAGGGGCCCAACTATGGGCAAATAGTTAACTCCCAAAGTCAAAATACTGTGAAAGTGTAAAAATAGGTTTTAATACTTGCAATTAATTTTTTGAAGGAAAATATTACCAGCAATACATTTTTGTAAATAATTATTACCAGCAATATAATTTTGAGGAAAAAAAATATTGCCTGTAATACATTTTTGAGGGAAAAAATATATTACCAGGAATACTTTTTTGTAAATAATTATTAGGTTGGTGCGAAAATAATATCGTTTTTTGACGTTAAAAAATACGTCAAAAAACGACATTATTTTTGCACCAACCTAATATTACCAGCAATATATTTTTGAGGAAAAAAATATTGCCTGTGATACATTTTTGAGAAAAAAAATATTGCCTGTAATACATTTTTGAGGGAAAAAATATTGCCTATAATACATTTTTATGGGGAAAATATTGCCTGTAATACATTTTTGAGGAAAAAATATTGCCTGTAATACATTTTTGAGGGAAAAAAATATTGCCTATAATACATTTTTGAGGAAAAAATATTGCCTGTAATACATTTTTGAGGGAAAAAAATATTGCCTATAATACATTTTTGAGGAAAAAATATTGCCTGTAATACATTTTTATGGGGAAAATATTGCCTGTAATACATTTTTGAGGGGAAATATTGCCTGTAATACATCTTTTTAGGAAAAATATTGCCTGTAATTGTATGTAATACATATTATATGAAAAATATTATCAGTAACAATAAATAATCCATTGATGTTGATATGCCATAAACCAAACCAAATCCAATTAATTTCTTTGAACTTTTTATCACGCCAAAGAATGAGAAATTTTTAAATGTCCGTTGGAAAACAGTCATTCGTTAACATGGTGCCTATTTCAAATAAATAAATTATTTATTTCACATTTCAGAAACTTTTTATTCATTTTCTGTAAAATGCGTCATTTCATGTGTGACAACCTAATAGAAATGTTACAAATAGAATTAAATGCCCTGTCGGCTAGGGGCTTCAGAATACGCCAACTGCACCTCTGCAGAAGGGTAAGACTTCCCCCCGCCCCAATGAAGCGTCTTGGATATGACGATAAACTACATCCGGCAGCAAGGCCTCTGATCGTAGGGGGTGGGGTTTGAGGAGCGTGGGACCACCTCTTAATTATTGGTGTTCCCAGGTCCACCTTGACCCAAGGTTGTAGAACCTGTAAATGTCCCAGCTATGGGCAAATAGTTAACCCCGAAACTGAGGTCAAAACGCTATGCAAAAATATGACCTCAACAGATAGTGTTATGGTTCAAGTTCCTTGTACCACAGTGATAGTCCAAGGTTAGAACCTGTTATGGTTCAAGTTCCTTGTACCAGGGGTGATGGTCCAAGGTTAGAACCAATGAAAGAATAACACGAACACAGGTATAGAATACAAATATATATTACAACAGAAATATAATACAGAATAAGTAGAAGTATTAGTAATGACTATCAGATTTGGTTAGAGTGAACTATGTTGTCTCGACAAGTATCACTATTCCAATGTCCTTACAATATGCTCTCAATTATCTCTCCTCGCATTACAATATCCTGATACCTCTTGAGAGGCGCAGTATTTATAATGTCAGGAATAGTCCATTATTATTATGGGTAAGTTTCCACAACACCCCCCTTCTGAAGCTTTTGCGTAGCAGGGGTTTTTAATATTTTTTCTCTTTGGATCTATTACCAAAGGTTCTGTGAACTTCCTTTTTCTGGACGATTTTCGTGAATACTTCTTCTGAACTGGGTAGAGAATAGTGGAAGTCTTTTATCGCTGCGTTCAAACCCGTTGAGAAATCAGCGCATACTCGAATCTCCCCTGATTTTTTTTTTTTTTGACGTAAACCGTGGGTGTGGCACATTGACTGTATTCTACTTTTGTCAATATGCCGGTGTTTTCGAGTCTAGCCAATTCTTGATCTATTTTTTCGATTGAAGCAAACGGTACGCTCCTTTTTTTCTTGAAGATAGGTTGAACGTTTTTTTTTATTTCTATATTTCCTGCCATTTTCTTACATCTTCCGAGACCTGCTGAAAATACTTCGGGGAAATTCTCTTTTAGTTTCTCTTTTAATTTATCTGCCTCGGTCGATAAACTTTTTGCGTACTTATTTGTAAATCCCAAAGTTCGAATTTTTGCATCCAGTCCGTACCGAATAAGTTTTCTGTATTTCATATCACATACATTTTCAATTTTTTTTTTGTCATTCTATTGAATGTCACATTTGTAATCACTTCACCCTCAAATTTTATTTTTCTCCCAGATACCGATCTAGCAATTTTATCGGTTCTTAACATGGTAGGTTTGTTCAGTTTTCTCCATGTTTGTACGTTAATAATAGTTAAGTCCGACCCGGAATCCAACTGTAGCCTGACTTTTCTGTTTTGCATTTCTACGTATTTTCTTACGTTAATCTCATCCGCTTGGTCAGTCCTCGTGATTCTTATTCTGCTTTTGCTTTCTCTTCTCATTCAACAATGACAACTTTTATGTCCTACTTTTTTGCATGATAGACAAGTTTTAAAACGGTATGGACAGTCTTTATATCAATGCCAAGTCCCACAGCGATAGCATGGACTGGGTGGTAGTTTTTTCTGATATTGACTTTTTGAAGTAGAAAAATTTGTTTTACCTGTTTTTGAGGAGGGAAAATGGGTTTGGTTTGTTTGTCAGGAGGGAAAGTTGGTTTGTCTTCGTACTTTACGTATGTGTGCGATGCCAGCTTCTTCTTTATTTTTTGAGTCTTTCTTTACACTTATGCATCTCTAGCAGTCTTCAGCCAGTTTTTGAAGTGTCAAATCTTGTTCACTCTCCAATTTTTTGCGTCTAATTTCCGAGTCTTTGGTTGAAACCAGGCCTTGGACGTATATTAAACATTTGAAATTGTCCGAGCTGAGTTCCGATAACTTGAAATCATCACAATATTTGTTTACAATGGAAGCGAAAGTTATGTAATGTTCGCTCTCCTTTTTTGTTAGATTCAGACATTTCCATCTTTTGTGGAAGAGTGAAATATTAGGGCTGAAAAGTTCTGTTAACAGTTTTATGGCTTCTTTGAAAGTTAACTCATTTGTTTTCCTCGGTAGGATATAATCTACAAATTTGGTATATTTGCATGTGCCTAATTTTCTTAGTAGTAGTCGTACTTTTCTTGCGTCTGACCAATTTCTGCAGTCAAATTCATATAGATCTTCGTACCTTCGGAAGTAAGTTGCAAAGGTTTTGTCTTCGTCGGGTGCATACGTGAAATCTTCGATAGTGCTCCAAATAGCGTCTTGTGAGAGAAGTGTTTCATTTTCGGAATTTTGCCCCTTATTTGACATTACACGTAGCAATAATTCTTGTAATTCAAGATGTCACTGTTCGTTTTTCTTTTGCTGATCCGCTTAGGTGAAACCTTGGTAGGTTTGTCTGGCTCTCTAGGTTTAACTATATATATATATAGATATACACACACACACACGCATATATATGTATATATATATATATATATATATATATATATATATATATATGAATCACCACCGTTATTCAAATGACATCGATTAATAAGTAAGTTACGGAATAAGATTCTTCGGTATGAAATATACGCTTCATGAAGTCAAACGGACGCCTAGTAATAGATTAGAATGACTTCCAAAGCTAAGAGAGATTTATCTGTTGGACACATGATAGGTTTGCAGTCAACAACACTTTATTGGCCGTGGGCGAGGTCCGCAGTGGACATTTTTTGCGCACATATGCGTGCATATCATTCTGAATAGGTTCAGGATTAAAAATATGTAAGCAACTCCATGGGGAAACATGAACATACGTACACTTATTCGAAAGAAGCCGATATCTAACATTCTAGTTTAGCTATCGATCAGAGTGTGTTCATATACATCCATTTCTCTATCAGTCTATGCTATTTTCTATGTTATTCTTTTTATATTTATATCTATCTATCTATCTATCTATCTATCTATGTCTACTCATATCGATCTCAGTCTGTTCATATCTATCTATCTATCTATCTGTCTACTTATATCGATCTCAGTCTGTTCATATCTCTCTATCTATCTCTCTATCTATCTATCTATCTATCTATCTATCTGTCTACTCATATCGATCTCAGTCTGTTCATATCTATCTATCTATCTATCTGTTGACGTCAGTCCGTTCATATCTATATATTTATCTATCTATTGATGTCAGTCTGTTTATATCTATCTATCTATCTATCTATCTATCTATCTATCTGTTATGGGAACTTACCCATAATAAAATGGACTATTCTTGAAATTATAAATACTGCGCCTCTCAAGACTCGAAAACACCGGCATATTGACAAAAGTAGAATACAGTCAATGGGCCACACCCACGGTTTACGTCCAAAAAAAATCAGGGGAGATTCGAGTATGCGCTGATTTCTCAACGGGTTTGAACGCAGCGATAAAAGACTTCCACTATTCTCTACCCAGTTCAGAAGAAGTATTCACGAAAATCGTCCAGAAAAAGGAAGTTCACAGAACCTTTGGTAATAGATCCAAAGAGAAAAAATATTAAAAACCCCTGCTACGCAAAAGCTTCAGAAGGGGAGTGTTATGGGAACTTACCCATAATAATAATAGACTATTCCTGACATTATAAATACTGCGCCTCTCAAGAGGTATGAGGATATTGTAATGCGAGGAGAGATAATTGAGAGCATATTGTAAGGACATTGGAATAGTGATACTTATCGAGACAACATAATTGACTCTAACCAAATCTGATAGTCATTACTAATACTTCTACTTCCTTGTATTATATTTCTGTTGTAATATATATTTGTATTCCATACCTGTGTTCGTGTTAGTCTTTCATTGGTTCTAACCCTGGACCATCACCGTGGTACAAGGAACTTGAACCATAACAAGTGGCGACATGAAACTCTAAAAAAAACAAAAAAAAAACGAACTCACTACGCAGAGGACATACCTTTTTTTGCTGTCTGTCGCACATAACAAGTGGCGACGAGGTAACCCAAGAACCCAACTCTCTACGCGGAGGGCAAACATTTTGATATCAGTCGCACATAACAAGTGGCGACGAGGTAACCCAAGAACCCAACTCTCTAGGCGGAGGGCAAACATTTTGATATCCGTTGCACATAACAAGTGGCGACGAGGTAACCCAAGAACCCAACTCTCTACGCGGAGGGCAAACATTTTGCTGTCCGTCGCACATAACAGTGTCGACGAGAAAACTGAAGAAACAAGTTCCACGTAGAGATTTCTAAAAAACAACTTCTACGCGAACATATAAAAAAAAAAAGGAAAATTTTTTTTGGAAATCAACTTTGTGGTAACAAAGACACAAGTTCTACACAGGGAGTTTTTTTTTTTTTTTGGCGTACACAGGTTCCAGAATATCAGGCTACACTAAAGGAAAATACTTACACAAAATTACGTTAATATGGAAGAGTTTAAGTCAAACATTGTGGAACTTATGAAAATCCTTGGTAGGTTTGTCTGGCTCTCTAGGTTTAACTAGACCTGCTCTACTTACTGTATCGAGCACTTTATTTAGTCATTTTGCCTTGACGTATCGGTTTTTTTTTTCTTTGGGCTTTGGACTTGGAAGCTGAACGATTCTTTTCGGCTAACGTACATGTTCTTGGTTCTTTCTTTTGTCCTTTTTGTACCTTTTTTTTCCTTTGCTATTGGTTTTATTATTTGCAAATCAAAACACTGAAGGTTTTCCGGACGAGTATAATTTCTTATACTTATAAGATTATTACTACTCCTAATATATATATATATATATATATATATATATATGCACACAGCTCTTGAAAATATATTTCAATTGAGCATTCTTGAATGACAAGCTAATTCTATAAACAATAGCCACCTGCGCTAATGCAAAGCTCTTCAGTAAAATGAATCGAGCCCTATGGCTGATTGGCATTTGTTTACATTCGTAAAAAGAATACGCTAGATTTAGCTAGCTCATTCTGTCGAATGAAGAAGATGGCTCAGTAGTAGAAACTCTGACCGACATCCAATCCTGGATGGAGGCATTCAGATGTCTAATCGCACTGAGGAGCTGTACTACAGCGAAACAGTACTGTTTGCGAATGATATATATATATATATATATATATATATATATATATATATATATATATATATATATAATAAAAAAGAAAGAAGGAATGAGAGAGAAAGTAAGAAGCAATGAAAAGGGCGGGATCTAAGAAATAGATAAGGAAGGAATGTGAGGATATATTAAGAATGAAATGGAAGAAGAAAGAAAAAACAAAGTGCCAATGTTAAAAAAATAAAAGAACAAAATTGAGAAAAATGGAAAAAATGAAAAAAAAAAAAAAAAAGAAGGAATATTGAAATAAATGACGCAAGAAAGAAAAAAAAATGACAAAGGAAATAAAGAAAAACTTGAGAAATATTGAAGTCAGGAGGGGAGAGAGAAAAAAACAGCGCATAACTTAATTCGTGATTTGAGTCAAATATATGGCAGAATATTGTTTAGCAGAGATAATTGACAAAATTCATTAAGAGCTACAAAGGATAGGAAATTATGGAGGGCCATAATCGCCAACGGTTGGAAGGGACACAAAAAATGCTCGTAAAAAAAAAATCGTACGAAAAAAAAATGGTTCTAAGACATTTGCGTCTCGGACATTTACGTCCCAACAATTGTGTCCTGGATATCTACGTTCCGGAAAATTGCGTCCCGGACATTTACGTCCCGGACATTTGCGTCCCGGATAATAGCGTCCCGGACATTTGCGTACCAGAAAATTGCGTCCCAGACAATTGAGTCCCGGACATTCGCGCCCCGGACATTTGCGTCCCGGATAATTGCGTCCTGGATAGTTGCGTCCCGGATAATTGCGTCCCGGACATTTGCGTTCCGGACAATTGTGTCCCTGGATCATTGCGTATCTCTGATAATTTTTGAAGCTTTTAAATGCAATCACCATAAATTTTGAAAAAAAAGCATGGGTAAGTTTTTGAAACAAAAAGAATAAAATAAAAAATAAAATTTTATTTTTGTTTAAAATGCAATGACAGATTAACAGAATTACAAGATCGCTCTACACATCGCCATTATGTTTTTGTTTCATTGGCATTTTTCTTATGATAGTAGTAGCTGTAATTTTCCTCGTCCCCATATATTTTTCCACCAGTGTTTGATTTTCGGAACTTAGCCATGGGTTCCAAATAAAAATATAATCTATAAAATCCAGAATCTATTAGATGTTTGTGGTACACACTGCTGGAGTGAACTGTAACTGCTAGCTTAATTTTCTCTTGCTTTAAAAAAGAAATTCTTCTCTCTTTTTTAAATTTATGGCAACTACCTTTTTTCTTGTTTAGAGTAATTAAAAGTATTTGCGTGCAAATTTCTATATTAAACAACTCTAAAAAAAATGGTAACTTCAAAAGATTATCAGAGACACGAAATTATCCAAGGGCGCATTTGTCAAGGGACGCAAATATCCATGGACGCAATTGACCGAGACGCAAATGTCCAGTATGCGACTGTCCGTCCACTGAAAAAATATATTGAAAATACACAAGAAAAAAAAGAAAGAAATTAAAGAAAACGTAAGAGAAATGAAAGAGAAGAACAATGGGAAAAGAAAAAATAAACGGAGAGAGAGAGGGAGGAAGAAAAAAGAAAGAAGAGTAAAAAGAAAAAAAGAAAGAAATTAAAGAAAAACGTTAGAGAAATGAAAGAGAAGTACAATGGGAAAAGATAAAATAAACATAGAGAGAGGGGAGAGGGAGAAAGAAAAAGAAAGAAAGAATAGAACAAAGAAAAAAAAGAAAGAAATTAAAGAAAAACGTTAGAGAAATGAAAGAGAAGTACAATGGGAGAAGATAAAATAAACATAGAGAGAGAGAGGCGGAGGGAGAAAGAAAAAAAAGAAAGAAGAGAACAAAGAAAAAGAAAGAAAGTATATAAAGGATAAAAAAGAAAGAACACAAACGAGAAAAGTTTGCCTTCTACACGATGAGCCCTGCCATATTTTGCGCAGACGGAAATACTAAACATTACGAACTGAACAATAAGTTGTGGGAATCCGTCCGACATGGCGAAAAAAAAAAAAAAGAAAGAAGCTGAAGACGTAAGTTAAATACTGAAGGTAACTATATAGGGTGTTTATGACACACCCCAACACAGGAAGTCAGATGTGGCAAGATGGAAGTAGGTGGGGATTATAGGAAAAGAAATGGCAGCATTTTTGAAAATGATACATGAGTATACAATTATCTGAAATGGTCCAAAATAATAAGCCTTCCACCGTACGATCATGGCTCTCTACATCGCCCTATTCAGGTACAATGAAGTATAGTGGCTCGGATTCTAGAATCGGAGAGCCGAGTTCGAATTCCACTCGAATCCGTTACATTGACTTACGTGCTAATACCCTTGGGAAAGGTAGCAATCCTCTTCTTCTCCCCACTCCAGCTATGGGTAAATAGCAGGACAGACCGGGCTCTATAGCCTTGGATAGCAACCTACTCTGGGGAAAAATCTGCCTCGTCAGTCATGTATCGAAAGATACATGATCGCTTAAGCGTGTATCACGCATGGCATATAACTGACTAACGTGCTATTACCCTTGGGAAAGGTATGAGTCCTCTTCTTCTCCCCCAGCTATGGGTAAATAGTAGGACAGACTGGGTTCTATAGACTTAGATGGCAAACTGTCTAGCAGGAAGTAACTCTGAATTCACAAAGCTATATGTATTTCTTCATTAATGTGTTGTTTTGTGTAAAAAAAAAATAAGTGTTTCCTTCTCGTTCTTTTTTTCTCTTTATGTGCAATTTCCTTTCAGGACGGAGACGATCATGGCTCTCCACCTCCCTCTATCCCTTGCAGCTATCAACAAGTTCCTTCTCTCTGCTTCCTCCCCCAAACCACGTTGTATCATACACTTGCTTAAGTCTCCCTTGTCTCTCTTTCCCTCTATTCGACTTGTGAGTATCAGATTCTCCAGGCCCTCCTTCCTCATTATGTGTCACAGAAACCTCCGAAGCCTCTTCCTGATGTTAAGTATAAGCCTCCTCCTTCTTTGTCTCTCTTTCCCTCTATTCAACCCGAGAGTATCAGACTCTCCAGGCCGTCCTTCCTCATTATGTGTCCCAGAAACTTCAGCTGCCTCTTCCTGATATTAAGTATAAGCCTCCTTCTTCTTTGTCTCTCTTTGTCTCTATTCAACCCGTGAGTATCAGATTCTCCAGGCCGTCTTTCCTCATTATGTGTCCCAGAAACTTCAGCTGCCTCTTCCTGATATTAAGTATAAGCCTCCTCCTTCTTTGTCTCTCTTTCCCTCTATTCAACCCGTGAATATCAGATTCTCCAGGCCGTCCTTCCTCATTATGTGTCCCATAAACTTCAGCTGCCTCTTCCTGATATTAAGTATAAGCCTCCTCCTTCTTTGTCTCTCTTTCTCTCTATTCGACCCGTGAGTATCAGATTCTCCAGGCCCTCCTTCCTCCTTATGTGTCCCAGAAACTTCAGCTGCCTCTTCCTGATGTTAAGTCTTTTTAGTTGGCTCGAAATATAAAAAATGACATCATGTTTATTTTTTTATTTTTTTTTTTTATTTTCGTGGATTTTTGTCACGCAACAAGCAAGGATTAGAAATGATCCAAGGTCCAGATCCAATCCACCATCAGTCATATTGGTACGTTAAACTGAAGTATCTTGCACAGCCATACACACCAGCAAAACAGCCCCTACTGAACATTGCCCCTTGCGCAAAAAACCTCATCCCTTGTCGAAATGTTGTGCCTTTCGAGCGAAATTTATGAAGGAGCGAGAGGTTTTCATGAAGGATTTGTTTCAAATATTGCTTGTCCCCCAACACACATATCAAGATTCTTCAGGGGCACCTTGACGTGGCGTAATGGTTAGAAAGCTTGTTTTACTAGATCAATTACGACTGAATAGTGAGTTCGAGGCTCGCTGGGTGCCCAATACTTTCGGCCTTGTGTCACATCTAAGCCGGGCTTAGAAAATCACTATCAAGATTCTTCAGTGTAAACATCAGACTAGTACAACAGTGAGAATCACAGAACTGCTCTTCACCCAGGACTACCACCATGGACACTAAGCCCACCAGGGACAGGCAGGTAGTAGAATTCCCCAACAGCAGTTACTCACTTATTAATATGTTTCGCTGGACATAGCACTCGAAGGACTCTGCGATATGCCCACGTTTTTCCTTTTGGTTAGTGCCCTTGACTCGCATTCGTAGCTGGCGATGGGGAAAGAAGTGACACATAGTAATTTCAAGTTTAAGCTGATGTGTATATTCCGAGTATGACAGGTGATCCCCGTTTTTGCCGTAGAAAAACTAAGGGAACGGTAGTACAAAAAAATAGCATCGCGATTGAACCATGTACTGCCACCAGTCTCGATGAATGGAGGTCCCCTCAGGGATGCTCTGTGCCTTTAGCGATTCTTGGTCCTTACTCATTCCAGACCTCAAGCGGAACTTGTACATACTATCCATCGCTAAAGAGACCGGAAAAATGGTCGTTTCCCTGTATCGTTACAGAAAGTCCCTGACTCCTCGGGCTATCCTCTACCTTTACAAGAGAAATATCAGCTCGAAAATGGAGTACTATTGTCATATTTGACAAGAGCTACCCAGTCTTCACCTTCCCAGTCTTGATAGAGTCCAAAGGCGTTTCCGGGTCCATGTGGGTGACAAATTATTTTCCACCCTGCAACACATCTCTCATAGACGAGATAGAGCAAGCCTCTCACTACTCTATCGCTATTTCCATGGAAATTGCTCAGACAAACTACATTCCACCAGTTCTAACCTTCACGGCTAGGACCCGCCATTCCACGCACATTCTAGCGAACCATCGTCATTCCCTTCGTATTCCAGCAGCTTCTTCCAGCGGCTCACTGCTCAGCAGAACCGACTCCCAAGAGGATGCTTCCTCGATCACTACAGTCTTAACCTGTTCAGGTCTAGGTTTAACCATTATCTAAACTGTACCTCTAACTCATGAACCCCTACCTAGAGTGGCTCTTGGGCCTTGTACAGGGTGAACCATACTCTAAAAAAATCGGGACGATTGGCCAGACATAGAATATGGTATCGGATAAAACAAATAAGAATCTCTTGAAGAATATATTATTCCGACATTTTGAACTTCGCAGATTGAGGATGGCCGTTACTATGCAGTTAAATTTTGGTCTGTTCTCACCGACAAAAAACCTTCGATTGAAAACGTGTTCCACAGACATGTGACCTTGTAGCATAAGAACGACAGAACAGTAAATATCAATAAAATTATGTGACTACCAAGTTAATTTTAATGAAAATTAAAATTTCCAAACGTCATTGCTTCCGGCATAAGCAACGTCGATGAACCAAGAAAAACTGAAGTGAGATGGGGTAAAACGATCGATATTATTTTTTAAAGAAAAGAAATTAGAAAATAAATTTATAAAAATGAAAACGCATTACGAACGTTCAGCGATTTTTTTTATTCATGTTTATTTTTTAATTTGATTTTTAAAGAATTTTTATTTAATTTTTTTTAATTTATATCTTTTTTCTTTCTTTTTTTTTCATTTAAATATCTGAAGATTTTAAGTCTTTCCTTCTTTTTTGATAAAGTCTTCATTTTTAAATTCTTTTTGAATGAGTTACTAACATATTTTTTACACCTGTTTTTTTAATTATTTTTTTATTAATAGCCAATTTAATTTTTAATTTGCTTCTCAAGCCCCAACCGTAATAGGGACGACGAGCAAGCAAGCATGTTATAAGGACTATTTGGTGCGTGAAGTGAGTTCAATCCGCAATAGGTGCTTTAAGTAGAGCGTGAAAGATTCGAGCGATAACGAGGGAAAGGTGTTTGAGGCTGACGATGTTCCCGAAACTTGTCAGACTAAAATAAACTTATTATTACCCTAAGGGTACCAAGCGAATACGTCTTTGTTTATTATCGGCAGACATAACTTTAACGGCATTAAGATACATTGATGACACTGTATAATTGAAAGAAATGTGAATGAAATTTATACAACTTATTAGAAGTAAGAAAGAAAAGAAAGAAAGAACTAACGAAAGAAAGAAAAAGAAAGAAAGAAAGAAAGAAAGAAAGAAAAAGAAAGAACTAACAAAAGAAAGAAAAGAGAAAAAGAAAAAAAAGAACTAATGAAAGAAAAAAGAAATAAAGAAAGAACTAACGAAAGAAAAAACAACTGACGAAAGAAAGAAAGAAAGAAAGAAAGAAAGAAAGAAAGAAAGAAGGAAAAAGAAAGAACTAACAAAAGAAAGAAAAGAAAAAAAGAAAGAACTAACGAAAGAAAAAACAACTGACGAAAGAAAGACAGAAAGAAAAAAGAAAGAACTAAAGAAAGAAAGAAAGAAAGAAAGAACGAAAAAAAAGAAAGAAAGAACTAAAGAAAGAAAGACTTATCGAAAGAAAGAACTAACGACAGAAAGAAAGAAAGAACTGACGAAAGACAGAAAGAAAGAAAGAAAAAAGAAAGAACTAGCAGAAGAAAGAAAGAAAAAGAAAAAAAGAAAGAATTAACGAAAGAAAGAAAGACAGAAAGAAAGAAAGAAAGAAAAAAGAAAGAAAGAAAGAACTAAAGAAAGAATTAACGAAAGAAAGAACTAACGAAAGACAGAAAGAAAGAAAGAAAAAAAGAAAGAACTAACTAAAGAAAGAAATAACAAAAGAAAGAAAGAACAAATGAAATAAATAAAGAAAGAAAGAAAGAAAGAAAAAGAAAGAACTAACAAAAGAAAGAAAAGAGAAAAAGAAAAAAAGAAAGAACTAACGAAAGAAAAAACAACCGACGAAAGAAAGACAGAAAGAAAAAAGATAGAACTAAAGAAAGAAAGCATTAACGAAATAAAGAACTAACGACAGAAAGAAAGAAAGAAAAAGAAAAAAAGAAAGAACTAACGAAAGAAAGAAAGAACTAAAAAAGAAAGACAGAAAGAAAGAACTAACAGAAGAAAGAAAGAAAGAAAGACAGAAAGAAAGAAAAAAGAAAGACCTAAAGAAAGAAAGAATTAACGAAAGAAAGAACTAACGACAGAAAGAAAGAAAGAAAGAAAGAAAGAAAGAAAGAAAAAACAATTGACGAAAGAAAGACAGAAAGAAAAAAGAAAGGACAAAAGAAAGAAAGAACAAAAGAAAGAAAGAAAGAACTAAAGAAAGACCGAAAGAAAGAAAGAAAAAAGAAAGAATTAATAAAAGAAAGAAAGAAAGAACTAATGAAATAAATAAATAAAGAAAGAAAGAAAGAAAGAAAGAAAGAAAAACGTAAGACCTAACGAAATAAACTAATGAATGAAAAAGAACTAAAAAAAGAACTAATGAATGAAAAATGAAGGAAAGGAATAAAGATAGAAAGAAATTACTGACTATTTTTGAGTCATAAGTAAATTCACTCTTTGGAAATCAATTTTAATAACGAATGTTAGGAAAATTACAGTAATGACAAAGTTAAAAAAAAAAACAGCTTTTCGAGTGATTCGTTTAGTCATTTGGGACTTCATCAGACTAAAATAATGTTTCCATTGATGTAACTACATATGCACGAGGAGGGGACGCTGAAATGCCAATCTTTTCAATTTATTTTTTTTTAAATATGTGTATAGCTATATAGAACACGTTGATTTAATAGTTAACAAGATTGTTTTGCTAGATCTGTTACAATTTGAGTAGTGAGTTCGATCCTCACTGGGTTCTCAACACTTTCGACTTTGTGCCACGACTAATCTAAGCTTAGTAAGTTTCGTGTCCTTCGATGTGGTGTAATGGTTAATAAGCGTATCTCACGAGATCAATTACCCCTTAGTAGTGAGTTCAATCGTCACTGTATGCCAACATACTTTCAGCCTTTTGCCACAACTAAACTACATTTACCAAATCTCTATAGTCTAACAAATTTTTTTGTTTCTACTTTTAACGCTGTTATTATTAAATATCCAACATTGATATAATAAAAAAAATCTCTTCATTTTTCTTCATCTTCTTTTTCTCTTTCACCTATGCTTATTCTTCTTATTCGTTTTAATCTCTTCTTTCACTTCTTCTTCTTCTTCTTCTTCTTCTTCTTCTTCTATTCCGTGTTTTTATTATTATTATTCTTTTTAATCTCGCCTTAATTTTTCTTCTTGTTTTCTTATTCGTTGTCTTCTCTTTCAGCTCTTCTCATCTCTTTTTCTTCTTTTCTCCTCCTCCTCCTCCTTCTTCTTCTTCTTCATTTCTTATGGTTTCTATTTTTAGTCCTGATTTCTCCAATATCTCTGCATTCTTAAGGTCGACTTTTGCCACTCTCATTTCCATGACGCACTTCTTATTTTTTTTCTCAGACATTACTACTAATACTACTACGTCATCGTCTTCTTCTTCTTCTTCTTCTTCTTCTTCTTCTTCTAATTATTATTATTATCATTATTATTATTATTATTATTATTATTAATCTCGACTTAATGTGTCTTCTTCTTTTCATCTCTTCCTCATTCTTCTTTTTCTTCTAACAGGAGACATCTTGAAATGTTATTCTTTTATTATACACGCCAGGGAACTGGACATATGTCCGTAAATTAACGAAAAAAAGGAAGAAAAAAAAAACAGTGACAATAACATAAAGTCTGTATCTGGTGGCATCCAGTGGTGTGGTATATGTTTTAAACGGGTCCTCAGGCAGGAAAAATAGCGTCAAGAATGGAGAGGGAACAGTTTCCGGTCGATATGACTTCCACATGTCAACAGAGGGCCAAAGAAAAACAATCAAAGCAAAAAGAAAAAGAAAACAAAAGAGAAAAGCTAAAAGAGCCTGAAACGAATAGAGACTCAAATATTTTTACCAGTTCCGACAAAGCTTAGAAATAACCAGAGATTAGAATTTATTTTAACAGGGAAAAACTCACGCATCAGTAGTAATCGAACTCCTTTCCTCGAGGTTAAAGTTGACCCACTATGTCGGCTGCGTGATGAACCACGACTTTTGCACTTAAAATGTCAAATTCACATTTATTGACCATGATATATTCCGTACAAAATCGATTTTTTTTCGAGATCATGTGAGCTCAATAAGATCATCGACACAGTTCACAATGGAGAGAGAAAATAGCAACAATCTACCATTCCTAGATATACTGATATCTCAAACAGTGTGGGTTCAAGACGTCCGTATACTGCAAGCCAACATTCACCAGACAATACCTGACCTTCAACTCTCGCCACACAGAGAGTGTAAAGAAAGGGATCATCCGCTGCCTACAGCATCGTGCAAAAGTCATAAGTTCTGACCCAGGGATATATGAACAAGAAATGGCCAGTATAAGCAGTACCGTATAACCTAATAACTACCCTGGGTATATGAGAGCAGCTCCAAAAAACAGGGATAGAATGATGCAAGAGGATAACAACGCTCAGAAAGCAGCTTCGGTCTTATGTGAAGGGATTATCGGAAAAAATACAAAAGATCTGTGGTCCATATAACGTCAGGACGACCTTCAAATGTGGTTCAACATTTCACAGATACCTCTTCCGAGTAAAACCGCCCATATAGGAGAACATGATTAAGGACTGTGTCTACGCCATCCCATGCAGCTGTGGTAAGAAATATAAAGGAGAAACAAGTCGCCTCCTTAAGATAAGACTGCAGGAACACCGTAAAGCTCTAGCCTTTGTAACAACGTTTTCCCCCTGCGTAGAATATTAATTAATTTGAAACTTTTAAAACCATTTATTTTACATTCAACGTCATCACTTGATAAGACACCGAAGGTGTTGAAACAAAATGGCTATTTTTGTAGGGATTTTATAACATATTTATGTTATAAATTTTTTTTTTTCTTTAAAAATAAATAATTATATATATATATATATATATATATATATATATATATATATCGTCATCATCATCCCCTTGACTTTTGTAATCATAGGGCGAATACGAATGTCGAAGCTACACTCTTTTCCACAACGGTCTATCAATGGCAGCCATCGGCAATTCGGGTACAGTCATACCTGTCCTTTGTTTGACATTGTCCAACCAGCCTTTGCATTGGTGCCCTCTCCTACGTCCACCTTCAACGGTGCCTTGCACGATGGCCTTGCACAGGCTGTCGTGCCAACACACATAAACACACAGACACACACACACACACACATATATATATATATATATATAGATAGATAGATAGATAGATAGATAATTTTCTAGATATTTTCTAGTTACTTATTACTGTGCTTAGATTTTGAAAGACCTCTTTCTCTGTACCGCTGCCTCTTCTTTTTTTTTTTTTTCCTTTTTTTCTTTTTTTACATTTTCCGTCATATGTTAGAACACTTTTTAAATGTCTGTACTTGCTTGACTCTGACTAGTTCAATGTGTAGTTCATTTGTTTTTAATCGTTTCATTCCAAGTAAGGCGGTAAAGCCACTAAGACGCAAATGAAAGAAACTGAGAAAAAGTTACTGAAGAGAAATGACAACAGAAGAACAGAATTTAAAAATAAAAAAAAGCCAAAAGACCAAAGATTGAAACAGCATTTAAACTTAAGATCATAGTTTCCAGGAAAGCAAGAAACCGGACAAAATTCCCCTAAGTGAGAAGTGCGAGTGAAGAAGCTGTTAGCATAGAACTTACGGTTACATCTAGCCATTTCAAGCATAAAATGATACCCGTTTCCGTACGATTACCGGAGTTAAGCAACGTCGATTCTGGTCAGTTCCGAGATGGGTGACTGCTTGGGAATATCAAGTTCTGTAAGCTTGGATTTACGAGTGATGCTATGGTTAATGGCTAGGAATTATTAATCGGAGAGCCGAGTTCCAATTTTAATCATGTTCGTTATATTCATTTACGAGTAAATTCCATTGGGGAAGACATGAATCCACCTCTTGTCCCGCAACTATGGGTTAATTAGTAAGACTTGTATCACTAAAAAAAAAACATTATTATCAAAAAAAAATTCTTATAATTTAAAATTTTTTCTGCCTTTAAATAACCTGCAAAGGGCCGATAAACCGTACAAAATCAACAAATGTAAAATGATGCGATTTCTGGCAAAATACACCTTTGTGCAAATTAACGAATAATTCCGTAATTATTTACTTTTTTTTCGTATTTTTCCAATGAAACATGTCCCAGTACACATGTTAGTACTTCGTATGTCCATTCCACGAAGTCATTCCTTGAAGATTGATCACAGATTCTTGATTGGATTTAAATCAGGAGAGTTTTCGGATCAATCTATAGTACTTTGATTTTCTCACTGGTAAGGCTTGCCAATGTGTTCGTGCAGCGTTACCATTTTCGCATGTTTCTTTGGAGTAACGTCCATCACAGACAATGACCATAAGACAACTAATCGACAGGTGAAGCAATAGTGTCTGACCGTGTTAAAAATCTGATGCAAACACGATGACGCAATATTTTTCAAGACCACAAAAATTTCATCATACACCTCGAAAATGGATTCATATTACTGCACACAACTGCAAATGATCTAATCTAAGTTAAAATAAAAATCGATTACACCCTGTCACTCCAGTGCGTCTAAAACTAACCGTATGGTGAGAGAAAGGAAACTAAAGCAGTTGTTTCAATTAATTTGCACAATTTTCACAAGGGTGTAGATGCTTATTTGTGAAATCGAGGTCCTAAAGAGGAAACATCACTAAAACAATTTTTATCTTGTTGCAATTGATAATTAGTCCTTTCTTCTCGCTTTCCTTTACTGACTTGTTTAGGAGACCGTGCAGTTTCCTTCTTGTGTCTCTCATCAACACGTTTTTATCCGTGTACCACCAGCGTTTGATTTTTTTTTCAGAACAGTTCGAATTAGCAAAAGATACCATATTTAGTGAATTATATTATCTTAAAAATATACAGGGTAGTCCGATAGTTACACTAGGGGAAAAAGAGCTGATAAAAAAAAAAGAAAAGCACCTTTAATATGCCCCAATAACTGTACTGACCACAGCGATAAAATGAGAAAAAAATCGTTATTCTTTTTTTATCTTTGTTCTTTTTCAAGAAGTATGTTTTAAAAAAATTAAATTTCATATTTTAGAGCCGTTGTCTCGTTTAACTAATGCAGTTTTGAGCACACTAAAAATAACGCCCGATGCTTATATAGCCGATCATTAGTGCGTGTCGGCGGCAAACGATACTGTATTCCCTTGGATCTTCGCAAGAAGGGGTAGCCAATCATTTTCTTACACGTCACAGCAATGACAACGCGTATTAAAAAAAAAACAACAAGCTGTGATGTAATGACAAATTACCGGTTTTATTTCTTTTAAATAAGATTTCATAAAGTGCTTTTCAAATTGGATCCTCTTCATGACGATGCAAAAGCTTCTCATATTAATATTAGCTTCTTTCTCTTTTTACTTAGGCGGTTATTCAGTCAAGCAGATAAACAAATATACGCGTAGTGTTCATAGCGAGAACAATACTACTGTTTCACTAAGATCAGGCTTTTCTATTGCCACACGCCGACAATTGCAGTAGATTTTTGTTTAATAAAAACATATACCTGCACTTTTTCACATTTAATATTTTATGGGAAAGGTTTTCAAAAGAACAAAATATATTTTTATTATTGATGCCTAACACCGAAACAACTGAGTCATCGCCGACCACGTATACTTAAATCTAATGACTCACTTTTGATCTGCGTCTCATATTATTTGGTTGATAGAAAATTTTCCCGTACTTATCTGATGCAAGATTTTGTATTTATATAATTTCGTAATATCATTTGGAGGTAGTGAATAGGATCTAGGATTGAGGAGTTCGAATTCCAGTTTGAATTCATTACTTTCACATATGCTTGTAATAAGGAACAGAACAGAAGAAGTGCCTTGACGAAGGTTTTAATATAACAGAGTGGTCCACGATGGGGAGAGGAGCAAACAAGAACACAAAGAATAAAAGCTGATATGTATATACAAGGGTGCCCGGAAAATGTATACACATTTTAAATAATTATAAAGTCAGTGTTTAATTAAATAGATTTCATTTTAAAAATTTAATAGAAGCTAGAGACATTATTTTATTGTTTTGCCAACGCCTGTTTTCAAACTGACGTCCGTTTTGGTCCAGGCATTGCTAACAACGCGAAGTAATGGAATCGCAAACATCACCAAACATTTCGTCTGGTATTTTTGTGCATTCTCGCTCGATGGCTGCTCTCAAATCAGTGACTGTTACAGGTTTCATAGCGTAGACTTTATCTTTTAAGTATCCCCATAAAAAAAAAGTCTAGTGGTGTGAGGTCTGGTGAGGATATTCTACGAAACCTTTTCGTCCAGTCTATCTGTTTTTGGCAAGATCTCATCAATGTAGCATCTAACTCAACTCTTCAGTCTGGATCACCGTCATTAATAAACATGGACTAATCTTGCAATGTAACTTTTCCATTGACACCGCTCCAAAATGCGTTGGACAGACGATTTTGAAAATACCTACCTCACGATTCGCTTGCCTCACTTGGACATTGGTGATACGATTCCAGTCCTCTTTCTTGCTTTGTGGGGGCTTATCGATGTCTGTAGTCTTCCGGGACGCTTCTTCTGCGCCTTCTGAACAGTTCCATCGGCTTCAAACTTATCTCCAATTCGATTGTTGGTAAGTCACGTTCGTGGATCTGTTTGAAACGCCCTACTAAACTGTCTTTGTACTTCATCTGCGTTTTCACACTTCCAGTATCATTTTAAAGTGAATTTCCTTTGTTCAAAGCTTAGTTTGACTCCCATCATTAATTCTAATGGGTTTAACCTGGACAGAAAAAAACACATCAATTAAGCTATCATCTGTTAAATCGTGTATACATTTTTAGGGGACATCATTTATATAGTACAGCAAAAGGTGGATAATTCCGGAAGAGTCCAAATTGAGGTAAGTTTATACTTATGACAATGCTAATACCCTTGGGAAACCAGCCCTTCTTCTCCTCCCCTCAGCTATGGGTAAATTGCGGGTCTATAGTATATAGCGACAAGACTAGAAGTATTACTCCGAATTCAAAACCAGCCTAAAGCGAATTGGCAGGCTCTCTTTCCCAAGACACACCACTGCTACCACAGCTGCAGTAGGTGTGGTACAGCTGTAGTAGCGGTGGTGTGTCATGGTTGGTTTTGAATTCAGAGCAATATTTCTGGTCTAGTCTCGTTTTGTGATGTCAACGAACACTTGTTTGACACTTCTGTAATGTCACTTTCGTAATGCTCGTTGTAGGTTTTTTTTTTTCTGTAAGAACTTCACGCAAAATTTAAGACCATATTTAAACGAAGCTTTAGTTGGTAAACCCGTAACGAAATTTAGTCATTGGTGTTCGAGCATTACCGCAGCAAATATCTTCCACTGGTATCTCTTGTGTCACATTTGGTAAGAATATGGCAAAAGCTCAAAAGTTGACAGAGTTTAAACGTGGTAGAATTGTCGAGCTGTAAAAGCTAGCTCTCTCTGAATGTGCCATCGCTGGGGAGATTGGACGTAGTAAAATTTCTGTTGCAAACTTCTTAAAAGACTCTAAGGGATACGGAACGAGAATTTCAAGTTAATCAGACGAAGGCAATTTTATCGGCGTCGGTCAGAAAGATTTGATGGGTTGTCCAGTAAAACATTAGCCGACCATCGAACGAGATTAAGGTCCTTACGGGTGCAGAATGCATCTCATGAACAATAAGACTGCATCTGTGAGAGAAAGACTTTAAAAACCCTAAATGCCTTCAAAGTTCACCCTTCCTTCCATACCAGATGGCTTCCAATGTTACTGGCACAATCAGAATATCCTACCCGAGATATTTGGGCAGAAGAGTTCCATCCTTTCCAGGAACAATGGCGTTTCAGGTTATACAGGGCCGTCAAACCACGTCTGGTTAAATCGACATGTTGGAGAGAACATCTATATTGACTGATGGCTATCACTTGTTGGAAGTAATTGGATCTTTCGGCAGGACAACGTTGCAATCCATAATGGCTGATTTGACAAAAGTCCTGGTCATGGCGAATATCGTGGTTCTTTTGGACCATCCAACGTGAACCCCATCGAAAATGCTTCGGAGTGGATTGCAAGGGCGTCTATAAAAATGGACGTCAATTCCAAACAGCGAGTGATCTTCGTGAAGACATCTTTACCGCTTGTAATAAAATTCAAGCCAGCATTCTGCAGACGTTTATATCGGTCAAGCCAAAGCGAATTTTTTAAGTTGTTCACAAAGACGGCCATGCAACGCACTACTGAGATGCCTTGCTGGGCATTCCCTACTGTCTGAGGTAGGATTGTAAACCTTTGACCAGCTAGTATTTAGCTTAATTTCCCATTATTCAAATTTTCTCTATTAAATGCTACAATTTTTTTTTAATTTTAATTTTTCTTATTTCATTTTTAGAAGCCCTACTGAAATAAGTGTTGAATCTAACAATACAAAGGTATATTTTTTTCTTTATTTTCAATATTTTTAAGATTTTAACCTTCAGTACATGTATATATATATATATATATATATATATATATAGAGAGAGAGAGAGAGATATAGATATAGATATAGATAGATAGATAGATATAGATAACTAGACTCGTTTCGAAAAACCCTCGAATTTTTGATTTGCAAATAATCAAATCAATCTCGAGGGAAAAAAGGTTTTAAAAAAGAAAGAGCTACAAACATGAACTACTGTCGAACAAATCGCACAGATGCAGGTCTGAAGCCCAAAGAAAAAACCCCGATACCAGTAGACAGATTTTTTGATTTTTTTTTTTTACTTTTTGTTGAATAAATTTTAACACCCCCCAATCTACTTAGTTTGTGGTTCTTCGGTCACGTTGTATGGTTTTAATTATCGCCTATAAATATGTGTTTCTCTTTACCTCGTTAGCCATACTTTCCCTGACCATCCGTTTAGGTGAAACCTAGGTAGGTTTGTCTGGCTCACTCGGTGTATCTACCTATCTATCTATATATATATATATATATATATATATATATATATATATATATATATATATATATATAGATACTTATGCATTTCGGCAGCACACAAGTTTCATTAAAGACAATTGAAAAGGTGCTAAAGAATATGGAACAAAAATTTCAGTTGATTGTGCCAAGCCAATTTTTCTGGTGTTGAGCAGGAGGATTTGATGAGGTTGCCCAGCAAGACACCAGCCAATCTTCAAACCAAATTAAAGTCATTACAGGTGCAGAATGAAATTCAAGAACAATAAGATGCTATCTCTGAGAGAAAGGCTTTAAAAATCAAAGTCCACACCTTCTTCCACATGACAAAACAGCTCGGTTAAACTTTGCTCGGGAGTTCCAAACATGGGTAAGAGAAAAGTCAAAAAATTTTAACCTGGATATCCCAGATAGCTTCCAACATTACTGGCATGATAAGAATATTCAAGAGATATTTTCTATACAACACAGTAGAGGAGGTTCCATTATGATCTGGGGTGTTATCTCCTTCCAAGGAAAAATGGAGTTTCAGTTTATACAGGGGCATCAAACCATGACTGGTTTCATTGGCATGTTTGTGAAAGCATTGACTGAAGGTCCTTATTCGTGTGAAAAATGACTGGATCTTTCATCAGGACAATACTACAATCCAAAATGTCTGCAGGACTAAGAACATTTTCATGATGAATAATGTGATTCTTTTGGACCATCCAGCAAATGTTTGAAGTTATTCACAATGATGCTCATGCATTTCATTACCGAGAAGTTTTTTTTTTGGAGGGGGGGGGGGCATTTCCTACCAAGTTGAAAACTTCTTTCAGGTAGGGTTTTAAACTTTTGACCAGCTAGTATTAGGTTGGTGCAAAAATAATGTCGTTTTCTCACATATGTTACTATGTGAGAAAACGACATTATTTCTTGCACCAAACTAATATTTAGATTAAATTCCCAGGAGTCAATTTTTACCTATTAAATGACACAAGTAAGAATCCTGTATTCAATATCAAATTATCTAACGACAGAAGGAATCCGGCTGACAGTGAAGAAAAATGAATACACATGAAATATTTTCATTATATTTATGTGTATGTGTGCATTTATTCAATAAAATATTTTTTGATGGATAATGTTTAGCACAAGACGTGTTCCTTTACATATATATATATATATATATAATCTAAGCAAAATAAGAAAGCACATTTCTGGGTTATTTTAAAGAAGAGCAATTTGGGGTAAATTATTTTCACAATATGGCGAAAAAATGATAAATATTTTTTAAGGCTACGGGATAGCCATGAAAACTGCTGCTGCACTCATATAAAGACATAACAATCTAAAATTATATATATATATATATATATATATATATATATATATATATATTAGGCTGTATATATATATTAGACTGTATATATATATATATATATATTTATTAGACTGTATATATATATATATATATATATATATTTATTAGACTGTATATATATATATATAATTTATATATATATATATATATTAGACTGTATATATATATATATATATATATATATATATATATATATATATATATATATATATATATATATATAGGGACAGAGAGGGGGGATAGAAATTTCGACAAATTTTACCTTACCAAAGTTTTTCACTTTTATTTTTCCTTTTCTTCTTTTCATGTTTTCTTCTCCAATAAGTGGTTGAATCTAACAACACAAAAGTGATATTTTTTCTTTCTTTTTTTTTTTTTTTTGTCCTTGAGATGTTGCCCAACAGTGTACAAAGAAAGAAAGAAAGAAAGAAAGAAAGAAAGAAAGAAAGAAAGAAAGAAAAGAATACAGTCTAAATGAAACGTCAACGGGAACTTAAATGGATGTCAATCTGAAAACCAAGTACATTAATGCACGCATGCGTATCGTACTTTTGTTTGACGCTTTCAAATACTTCTGATGATTCACGGAGGCGTGTATATATATATATATATATATATATATATATATATATATATATATATATATATATATATATATATATATATGATTCAGCAAATACTAGAAGCATAACCTTCGCGGTGCATTATATATTTAAAGTTGACTAATCTTTATTATTTTTTCTGAAAGAAATATATGAGAGAAATAAGAAAATAATGGAAAGAGTAAAAAGATAGAAATAAAAATTATAATGTATAAAAGAGAAAGAAAGCATAAAACTGAAAGAAAGAAAGAAAGAAAAAAAAAATATACAAAAATAAAATAGAAAAAGTAGAAATAAAAAAATATATATACAGTCCATCTGAAATTATTATTTATCACGTAAATCTGATTAACCTTGAATTTGCTTTGAAAAATATTTGCCAAATTTGAAACGATTAATTTAGACATTAAAACAAGGCGTGAGTTACATTTTTATGTAATTTCAACATCTCTTATTAAAGTTATTGGATTTATCATATAAAAAAAAACTGATGTCTGAAATTATTACTCAGATTAAACTAATCTCAGTTTAAGGCCTCTGAAATCTAATACAAATTATTTTTCCATATATTTTGAAACATGGGTAATAGAAAGCAAAGAGAATCCTTTAAGAACTTGTCTCCTCGGGGAAAAACTTTTGACCAGGGCTCCGATCTTTGGACAGGCCGGGAGTGAAAGTTAAGAATGGCAAAATATGTAGGATATTTCTCAAATTGGTATCTGTAAAGACATCTCCTCGGCAAGCTCCTGTAAATAAAACAAATATGTTAAAACTTTAATATAGGTCCAAGAAATACATGAAAATTGAAATTACTAAAGTTATTTTCACGGATGAAACTCGGGTGAGACACGATGAACTTGATGAATGGATTGACCAAGCGATGTAATTTATTCGATGCATAGATGTGGCAGCAATGAGACGGCAATGTGATCTTATGAGCTGGAATTGTCGACCAAATTATTATTAGGCCATTCAAAATCAATGAAACTGAAGAGCGCTAACTATTGCAATTTCATAAACAAAACTTTCTTTGAATGGTACAAGTCCCAGACTCAAAGTTTCAAAGTGAATCGGCTATTTATTCATGACAATGTTGTTTTTCATGTCTCTACGGTTACCTGTGAAAGGTTTACAAGAGAGAAGATAAAATATGGCCACCATCAAGTTCTGATCTGAATCCAATTGAAAATATATGGTCAATTGTGAAAATGCAATTATATGAAGATGGCAAACAATATGATATCAAAGCAGACCGATGAGAAGCAATTAAAACCACTACGTTTTAAACTGAACCCGCTGAAATAAGAAATTTAA
>OZ010586.1:31767639-31780139 GCA_963932145.1 Acanthosepion lycidas
ACGTTGATTAAATTACTGAGTTATATTGCAGAAAAAGACTTCCAAGAATGTTTCCAGGAAATGTTTCTCACGAAAGGCGGCCATATATCGAGTGGATATTTGCAGACCCAACTATAATCTGGACTTACGAGAGCTGATCTAAAAGTATCGGGACTGAGGCTATAAAAGGACATTTAATCTCTTTTGAAGTAGCCCCCTTCTGGAGCCACACACTTTATTCAGTGTCGTTTCTATCAAGGGAAGCATTCTTGGAATGGAACCTGTAATCGGTTCCGTATAGAATACAGGTTCGATTCCTGTCGGAGGGCACATATTTTCTATGACAATTTCTCGGACATTCAGGCCGGTAAATATTGTTAATACTGTTTATTAGAAGCAGAGCCTTTGCTTAAATATTTGTATCTATAAAAAAATAAGAATGTATAAACATAAAACTTTGTCCATTTCATAGTATATATATATATATATATATATATATATATATATATATATATATATATATATATATATATATATATATATATATATATGGTATGGTTTTAATTATCGCCTATAAATATATGTGTTTCTCTTTACCTCGTTAGCCATACTTTACCTGACGATCCGTTTAGGTGAAACCTAGGTAGGTTTGCCTGGCTCCCTAGGTGTATCTATCTATCTATCTATATATATATATATATATATATATATATATATATATATATATATATATGTATTTTTTTTTCCATGTCGACAATATAGTTAAATTCCCAGATCAAGAAAAAAATCCCTTACTATAAAGGTAATTTACATTAACCAGAAAAAAAAACGGCTTAGACAGAAGCGTCTATCTTTTTAAATTTGGATTTTTTAATGTAACGATAACAACAAAAACACTTCGATTTCATTTTTGCCTTGAAAAAGTCGGAAGACGACGAAACGCGTCGGCAAAATGTAAGATTTTTTTTTTCCAATTGTCATTTTATACCAATCTGTCTTGTCCACAGAATTGATCTGGGAATTTAACTATGTGTGTGTGTGTGGTGCGGTATTGCTGTATTATTAAAGGTAAAAGAATGCTTAAAACAGGAAGTAAAACGATCATTAACTGTTAGAAACAATATTTTTTATTACTTTATGCAATACAAAGGCTTAAAAAAACAACTTAAAATAATATATACTTACTATCGTGAAAGGGTAAATATGCAACTATATATAAAGAATGCACGGAGATCATCTTGAATAAGTTGGAAATTATCGTGATATATATATATATATATATATATATATATATATATATATATATATATATATATATATATATATATATATATGAACTTTATTTCAATCCTTCATGAGCTTCCGATCTTTGCTCAAAGTAGAGTCTAATAGTGTTCTGAAAATCTCGGAGAATTCTAGTAAGATATCTTTAATCATTTTAAAGACACAATGGTTCAAAGCTTAATCTAACTATTTGATACATTGGCCTTACACGATGTGGACAATTTTGCTGTTACACCCGGTATATACCCGGCCTAGGAAATGAAAGTCTCAATAAAGAACTGAAGTGAGGGGGGGTCTCTTTATTAAAACTTTTGATCTCTAGGACGGTAGTCATTAATTTTACTGTCCGGATATTTAACGAAACACGAGTCTCCATTAAATATTACGTTTAATACGGAAAAATATAATTTAAATATCTGTGAAGTGTTTTGAGAGAGGAAGGTAAGTGCGACGCTGAGATCCGAAGATGCATTGGGATGCACAAAGACGCATTCCAAAAGCTAGGCAGAGTCTTATTAGGTTGGTGCAAAAATAATGTCGTTTTCTCACACAGTAACATATGTGAGAAAACGACATTATTTTTGCACCAACCTAATATCTGTATAGTATTACTGCTACCATTGTGCTTTGTTTATATATGAGGTTGGTGCAAAAACAATGTCGTTTTCTCACATAGTAACATATGTGAGAAAACGACATTATCTTTGCACCAACCTAATATTTGTATAGTACTACTGCTACCATTGTGCTTTGTTTATATATTAGGTTGGTGCAAAAACAATGTCGTTTTCTCACATAGTAACATATGTGAGAAAACGACATTATTTTTGCACCAACCTAATACAAGAAAGGAAGATTCCTTTGGTAACAAAGAAAAGATTAATTAACTGATACGTGATATCTGCCCTCCTTTACGACAGCAAATATTGGACGGTCTCCTCAAAGATGAAGAAGTGGCTTGAGGCAATGGAGCTATGGTTCTACAGAAGGATGCTAAGGGTATCATGGACCGAGCGAGTGAGCAACGATGAGGTTCTGGAGAGGATGTAAACTCGGAAGAAGTGTATCTTAACATCAGGAAGAGGCAGTTGAAGTTTATGGGACACGTAATGAGAAAGGAGGGCCTGTAGAATCTAATATTCACAAGTCGAATAGAGAGAAAGCGACACAAGGGAAAGAAACATAGGATATACCTGGCAGGCTTAAGCAAATAGATGACAGAAGGTGGTTTGGGGCAGTTAGCAGAGGGGCGAAACTTACTGAGAGCTACAAGGGATAGTGGGTAGTGGAGAGCCATGATCGCCCACATCCTGAAGGGACATGGCACGTAAAAAGAAAAAATATGTATTTCGCCCTGGGTGCTGCAATGTCCTCAGTCGGACACAAATTTGATCAAATGATCAAACATATTTTTTATTGGCGGTGGAGGATGGAGGACTATTTGTTCTCGTCCAGAACTTTTCTGCACCCTCTTCGTGGAGTCAAATCAGTGTGGATCTTTTTCGCTACCCGAATTCATCCATCATCCACATGTGTAAAGGGATATCTGTCTGCACGTGCGCGGAATATCTGAAGACAGAAAGGATTACTTTTAGTCACGCTTCCAGCCCCGGACATGTACAGGCTCTAAACGGAAACAATTCAGATAAAAACAAAACAAATATATATATATATATATATATATATATCAATGACAATGATATCCTTGTGAAACATTCCTCTACAAAAACAAACAAACAAAACAACAACAAAAAAAAACGATAAACAAAAACAACCTTCTCCCCTTTTAGCGTTCTTTCGAGATAAATATATTTGTAATGTTTTTTTGTTTTTTTTTTCAGTCCCAGAAAAAAGTGTCCTTTTAACATCGTCGTTGCGTTTTTGCATCTGATATATTATGTTGCTAGTCGTGTCATATTAAGGTTTTTCCCAACTGAATATTGTACTTCCTTATGATGTATCGTAAACGGTTCGACAAAGCTTTATTTTTTCATTTTTTTCTTTTTTTTTTTTTTTTTGTTAATGACTGATAGTCATATGACATTGATACCTACGCTTAGTTTACTAATAGGATTTTTTCATAAAATCATATAGGCTAATATTTTTTGCTCTTGTATTTATTAGGTTAGACTTTCTCTGATTTTGCGTCAAGTCCTTTCGTTGCTTTCTATCACTCTTTGTTTCAATCTATATTTTCTTGTCTTCAATTTTTCTTTTCCTATCGATGTCTTACTTTTTTACTTATATTTCTTTCTCTTTCTTTTCTTCTCTTTTCTTTCTTACTTTCTTTCCACGTCCCTTCTCATATGTGTCTTTCTTTATCTTTCTTACCGACTTTCTTTCTTTTTATTGACTTGAGTTCGAAAAAACAAACGGGATTCAGTGGAAGAAACGGACAAGCGACACAATGGTGAATCAGACTGGTAACTATTTACTGATATGAAATATCCCCTAAGCATGAAAAGTGGAATGAGACCAGCATGTTTAACTTGATTGTTATACTGGCAGTTGTCAGTTCAATCCCTGGGACTGGTAGTGCTGAAAGGTCACATATTGTGGTTCAGTGGAAGAAACGGACAAGCGACGCAAAGATTAATAAGATAAGATTAACTGATAAGAGATATCTCCCCTCAGTATGGAAAGTGGAATGCGAAGAATCCAACCCCATGGATCGAATAAATTTTTTATCTTCAAATTCCAAGTACGTTATCGTATACAAGGACAGGTACGTGAAGTCGGCCTGCTAAACATGGGCCGTGATTATAACAATCAAGATGAACCTGTTGATTCAAGCAGCAAGGTATATAATAATGATATAATTCCGTATCTAAATAATTTCGTCATAAATTATCCCCAAAAAAGAAACTATTTTCTACCATTTCTTCAGTCTCTGATTTTCGCATAAGTGTGCTGTGAACTTTTGCACATACGTATATATATATATATATATATATATATATATACAGAGTAACCCGGATATAAGAGAGTTGTCAGGACCCGAGAAGAAGTCTCTTATATCTGGGTTTCTCTTATATCCGGGTTTGGTCTATTTTATATACATTAACACAGGCTCTAATTTGGGACCAGAGAAAATCTATCTTATATCCGGCTTTCTCTAATATCCGGGTCTCTTATATACGGGTTACACTGTATATAAGTTATAAAGAACTTGGTAATCCCAAGGAGGATGAAATCCGGCGTCCTTTAAAAGGGCTCTGATGAAATAAATTATTATAATGGTACCTTAAAGTGGTCTGTTTTCCTTTTGAACATATATATATATATATATATATATATATATATATATATATATATATATATATATATGTGTGTGTGTGTGTACAATAGAAATTAAGAGAATTTGAGATAATTATATAATTAAGTAATTCATGGAGCCGAGAAGAAACCTCAACAGAATACACAAGACGGCCGTTTCGTCGTATATTTGGACTCTTCAGCAGTGCGCATCCACTAACGAGAATTGAAATTGGGACAGTTGCGATAGGAGGCAAACGCCATAACAACTGTTCCAACATATAGCGCCGCTCGATCACATATTTCGTGGTGGAACTCATCCGAGTTTCTCTTTTACCCACTGGACTGTGCCCCCTACCCCAACGAGCCACGACTACTATCCCCAAGCCGCTCAGTCCAAATAATTAGAAGCCGGTTCAAGCAAGGATATATATATATATATATATATATATATATATATATATATATATATATATATATATATATTCTAATGCTCTGGGCTAAGCAGTTTGGGGATAGTAGTCCTTAAATGCTTTCTGCACTCTGTTGAGATTTCTTCTAGACTCGATGAATTAATTAAATCTTAATCTCGGCGATCCCATTAATCAAATAAGTGGATCTCGTGACCATGGGAGAAACGCATAAGTAGGATGTAGCGTGACGTCGAAACGATCACCATTTCTATTCTATCCTCTATTACTATTCTGATCCCTATTTCTATTCTATCCTCTATTACTATTCGGATCACTACTTCTATTCTATCCTTTATTACTATACGGTTCACTATTCTCTATAGTATTCACTATTTCTACATTATTTCTCTCTACTGATCCCTATACGGATTCAGTGGTTACTTTTCGATCGAGTATTATCAAGCAAGTACTATTAGTACGATTGTTATTCGAAGGCGTCTGACACCAGTATTGTTCAACGGCGTTACTATAGTTGTACCTACGATTACAAAGTCTCTACTACAACTAGCTTTACGAAAGTGACAACGGAAACAAAACAAACCGGTAAAATGGGATTGTGATATGGATGATACCAACCTCAGAAGATATCAGCATCGACAAGATTATGAAAATAATAATTGAAATATACGACAGCGGTGATATACCGGAAGATCGCAGCGCAAAAGTTAAGTGCGAGTTCCATCTTAATGCACGACATAAGTTATCTTATCATCTGAATTCTGAAGAATAGGGTGCTAAGCAGAATTAGCCCCAAAATACTACAACAACGGTGTGCTTTCGCTAAAGATACTGGAACAAAGAATGCAATTTTTTCCGTCAAGCAAGCCAATAAAGCAACTAAGACGCAAGGCGTTACTGAGAGAACAATAAAAGAACAAGAATGAAGAAGACAAAATATGACGATTGACATTGCATTTATATTTCTGAAGATCAGAATTGACTGGTAAGCAAAAAAGCCGGAAGACAGTTCCACAAGCGAGAAGTGCGATAGAAGAAATTGTTAGCATAGGTTATATCTTGCCATGACAACTGTAAAATGATGAGACCTTGTTGCTAATCTAGCCCTGCGTTTAAATTCATGAAATCTACGTACCGTAGAGGAAAGTTTATCAGAACAATTGAATGTATTTACACAAAAGATACCGGGAATTTTCAGAGGGAGCAGTATATTATGTAGAAGAACGCTTACCAATGCTTCACAGCCTACGAGAAAAAAAGAGGCCACCCAAAAGCTAAGTAAAGCATCAGGAAACGGGAAAATTTCGTTAGGATCAAAGAAAAGAGTACTGAATTGCTATGTAATATCAATCCTCCAATATGGCAGTGAATGAGGAACGCATATGAAAGCAAGTCCCGTAGCAACAGAAATGGGGTTTTACAGAAGGATACTGAGAATACCGTGGACTGAACATCGGAGAAACGATGAAGTTTTAAGGAAAATGGAAACAAAAATGACGCATATACTTACACTCACAAAGAGGCAATTGAAATTTCTCTGACTTGTAATGGGGAAAGAGGGCTTGGAGAATATGACAATCACAGGACTCCGAGGGAAACAACGAGTGACCTATCCAACGATCTTTTGTAAATGGATGACTAGATGCAACCGCCACTTCTACTCTAACAGTATCTTTTCTTGCACTTCCCAGCTGTGTAACTCCCTTCCGATTGTTTCCCTAGTAAGTACACTCTTCAAAATTTTATATTTAACCTCAATCAACATCTGCCGTTTTCTTGAAGTCTGTTCCTTTTTTTGTCCTTTTCTTCAATCCTCTTCAATCTCAGTCTTCTCATTCTCTTTCATTTTCGCTCTGTAACCCCCGGCATCTCAGTGGCATTATCGCCTTGCTTGGAGTGAAATGATAAAAACAAGAGGATGTATAGTAAGGAAGCAAACATTGCTTAGGACTAAAAGCGGTTGGGAGTCGTGGGGAGCCATGATAGCTCACTTCATGAAATGGACTCGAGGGGTGAGAGATACTTTGAAATAAAAGCCGTAAAGACAGGGGGGTCACATTATAGTGCCACAAAAACATAGACTAATGAAGAACATGAACAAATTTAAATAATATCGACTGGTTGTTGTTCATGGCGTAATTGGCAAGATGGGTTCCCAACAGTACCTCCCCCACAACGATAAAATAAAACTGCAAAACTTGGTTCACTTCGAAATTCCCTGTAGGTTACCCAGACCGATATAGAAATGCGGAAGGCACCGAAACGATGCGATAAAAAAAACAACAAAGATGAGAACAATAGTCCGAATATAAATAATGTAAATAAAGTTTAGTGAATTTCTACAGAGACACATCACAGAGAAAAGGCAGTGCTGCTGAGGACGTATACAAATATCAAGCCCTCAAATGCAGAAATCATTTATCTCTACGTATAGGGATCGACGCACATCATATATATATATATATATATTGAACAAAAAATATTAAAAATTAAAATTTTCAGACACACTGGGTTGTATATTAATATTCTTTAGTTTTATTATTATTTCACTTAGATTCCTCGACTAGTTTCGACCAACATGGCCATCATCAGGAGAGAAAAAAATCTGCTTGCTATTAGCAGTGAACTACAAATATATATATATATATATATATGTTTTAAACAATTAAAAATATTGAGAAATTAAAATTTTCATACACAATATTTTTTATTATTATTATTTCAATTAGATTCCTCTAGTTTCGGCCAGCATGGCCATCATCAGGAGAAAAAGATTTTGCTTGTTAGTTGCAGTGAACTACAGGAATTAATTACTTTCTGAAGAAAATGAACTTTATCTGTAGTTTTCATTGGGGTTTTTTATCGTTAATTTTGGTCAGGCCTTGTGTTGGTCAAACGGCCTCTTTTAAGTTGTTAATTTAAAGATAAAGTCTGGATAGATTCATGTGACCCTGAATTCTCTTGGTCATTTTGACGGTTTTATTGGTGGGAGCAGAATGTAGCAAAGCAATAAAAGAAAAGAAGAGGAAAGAAAAAAAAGAGGAAAGAAATCCTTTTGAAAAAATCATTGTCAGAAAATGGGGGCGGGTACGGAAAAAATAAACTAGAATAAAAACGTAACAAAAAATATTAATAATAATGATAATGACAATATAAAAAAAGTGGGGAATAAAAAACCTACAAGAAAAATGTGCTGTGAACATGATTGTATCTGATAGTGTATATATATATACTAGCGTCCACAGTCCTTTAGGGACAATAATTAGTTGTTTGTGAGTGGTGAGGAAGAGAATGTCTAATCTTGTTTGTGTAAGTTTCTTTAAGTTATATCCATGTTGTCTTCTAGCGTTGAGTTAAGTGTTGTCAAGGTGAGGCAAGTTCCTTTAGGTTATTTTCATTTTTTCTTTTGGCGTGGATTTGAGGGTTGTCATGGTGAGGTTCAAAATGCATGATCAGAAAAAAGAGTCTACCTATGCTTCAAATACTTATAAAGTAGAGTAGATAAGTTAGTCAATAAAACAAACGAAAGGGTACCGATGAAATCAGTACGAAAAACATTTATTAATATTAGCCATGTGACAAAAATCAAGTACGGAGATTGAGGTTCATAGTTCGGAGTTTTCGAGCAGGCCTGTGTTCTTCATCGGCGGATGCGTGAAATCAACAGAGTGACGGTGGAAACTATCTAACATTAGTTTATTGAGGTGGGTAGAGTCCGCTTCATCAAGGAAGGTGCCGTAGTTGTTTTTTTGTTTTTGTTTTTTTTTTAACCCAAGTATTTTCGGCCTTTTCTAAGATCATCTTCAGGGGTAAATTACAAAGACAAATTTATTGTAACTGCGATAAAATCTACATTCATTTGTGATGGGCATTTTTGCTGCTCCCCAATCTTCACTTTCCAGAATTCAAAAATATTTGCGCGGCTTTGTGAGTGTCGAATAGTTTTCCACCCTACCACCTCTTTCCCTACACACGAAACGTTACTAGCTTATCGCTACTTTATCACTACTTTCATGGCAGACTTTGGATCGAAATATATTCCTTGGTTCCATCAGTCCAGACATTCACAGCTCCGACCGGCCATATTACTTACACTGAGTCGACTCATCCTGCTTCTCTTTATATTCCATTGGTGAGGAGAAAGTTCCATTCAGACAGCTTCTTCTCCAAAACTGTTGTAATATGGGACGGACTCCCGAGGGGATGCTTCCTCGACCACTAAAATCTTAACATCTTCAAGTCGAGTGTCAACCTTTATCTATCCTACATATCCTCTGCAACAACCTCAGACAGTAACATCTTGGGTGGTTCTTCGGTAGGCACCTCCACTGAGTTTCTAAAAAATTAATATGCCATGATGAAAAAATGCCCCAAACTTAAAAAAAAAACAAAGTTTTATGAAATTATAAATTTTTATTCTTTTTTAGAATTTTGGAATGTTTTTTGTTTGTTTATTTATTTATTTATTTATTTTTTGCATCGTTAGTATAGGAAATTTGAGCGTCTTTTTTGCGCTGAAAAACACATTGATTTGGAAATTCTTGCAAAAATCAAATAATCGGATTTTTCATGAAACTTTCAGGACTTATTGACAAATGAATGGGATTATTTTAGAAACGTTTCTTTTTAGAAAATCTTGCTAATTTTTTTTTTTTTACATCTGTTACCCGCCATTTATATAATTTAATGAAATTTCGACAAATTAAATTTTGTAGAGCTTAATTTTATATTAGTTAAAGCACAAATTTTCACTTACTTTTTGTAAAACAAGTAACTGAGAATCTGCTTAGAATCATAAAATAATGTCATGAAACTACGATATTACTGTAATTCTCCATGTATAATACGCATTTCTTCTAAAAAAAGCAAAATTGGGGGTGCATATTATGCACAGCTACAAAACAATCTTTAAAAAATTACCGTTTCATAGTTCGATTTCAGTTGCGAAATGACTACTCACCACAAACATACGACACTTTGACACTAACATTCGGCGATTGCGACCCCATAAGGATGTCAAATACAATCATATGTGCCTAACAATGCTTACAAATGTAAAATAAAATAAGAATTATCATAAAACTAAATTAGAATAATATTATTCTATGTTTAAAACTATTCTTATAAGAGCAGGAAACGCTAGCCATAATAATGATGGAGAGGTACAATTCATAGCATTTGATTATCAAACAAAGGGGTGCGTATTATGCGTGAGTAGAAGCATTTTCCCACACTTTCAGAACAATTTTAGGGGTGCGTATTATGGATGAAGGCGTATTATACACGGGGAATTAGGGTATTTAATTATAAAAGTTTTTAATTACTATTATAAATAAGATATGTTACGGACACTATTGTCTTAATTTTTTTCGATCAATAATGAATTTTTACAGGAACTGTTTTCATTTTTTAATTTTATTTATGTTAATTTATAGTTTTAAATCTTTTAAAATTCCTACATTTTATAGATAAGGTGATATTGTTATTAAATAAAACTATATTTACTAATCATAAATGGAAAAGCTTACCACAGTTTATCCAGCCAATATCCTAAAAAGAATTTGTGTGTGTGTGTGTGTGTGTGTGTGTGTATAAACGTGCTGATTTTTACAAATACGGACGTCCGTCCGAGACGTTATCAGAAAAATAAAGGCGGTAACTATAGTAAAATTGAAGCAAAGTACCTAAAATTCAATTAAATATTAGCTTACGGAGAATATTTTCCTAAATTTTTAAGATAAAATTTTAAAATTTTATAAAAAAGGCGCTCACGTTATATTCCTCAAATAAACAGCTGCGATATTTTAAATCATATTAATTAAACTTTAAATCAGCTATTATTCCTCAAATAAACGTTCAGAAACGTATATTCTATTTTTAAAAGATTTTTTAATAAAGAGAATTACATTGCGATGACAGATGGCTAAAAATGGCGCTTAAATTATTGATGTCAAAACGAAAAGTCCTACCAGCCAATTTAAATTAGTTTTGGAATACAGTAAAGTATTTTGCTTATTACTGGAACGATACAGAGAAGATTAGCATGGCCCCTGCGCAAGGGTGACACGCAAATTCGTGAAGCGAGCCATATTTTTTTCATTTTTGAAGGAAAAAAAAAATACTACCAGTAAAAAAAAATCTTGTCGGCTTTAAATAACTCATTGGGGTTGATAAGCCGCAAAGCAAAACGAACAAAGCAGCAATGAATTTTTGAAGGAAAAAAAATTATTACCAGCTATACAATTTTTAAGTAAAAAAAAATACAGTGTAACCCGGATATAAGAGAGTTGTCGGGACCGGAGAAGAAGTCTCTTATATCCGGGTTTCTCTTATATCCGGGTATGGTCTAATTTATATACAGTAACACAGGTTCTAATTTGGGACCAGATAAAATCTCTCTTATATCCGGGTTTCTCTTATATCCGGGTTACACAGCAATACCATTTTTGTCGACATTATATAACTCATTGAGGTTATATGCCGTAAAACAAAACAAACCAAACCAATTTTGCTTATTGGAAATATTAAATTTAATCTATTAGCTTGAAATTAGAATTAAAATAAAAGCTTCAAGAGAGGTTTTTCATTTTTAAAAACTCATTTTAATTATCAGGTATCGCATTTTTTAGAGGTACTTATTCTTGGCCCTTGTGTTGGGTGAAAAAACTTTTTGAAAAAAAGTGAATTGAAAAAGAAGGACGGCTCAAAATTTACTTAGGACAACAAAATACTGGAAGCTGTGGAGAGTTATATCCTGAAAAGGCCACGGCACATACAAGAAAAAGAAGATAATTTCGTATAGCAGAGTAAATTTGTATATTCAGCTTGTTAGTACTACGACACATGTAAAGAGCTGTCAAAAATTCTTTATATGTGAAAAAAAAAGGCCCTTGACACTCGAGAACTTTGCAGGTCGATAGTTCATGAGGAGGGATGTGATGTGGATGTGCAAGGGTGGGTTAGTTCTACGGTGCTCCGAGTTGATGATAAAAATGGCGGTAAATAGAATTTAGGGTAAAATCTGGGTGACACTGCACGCTAGATAAACTCCCTAATTGTACATGACCTTACGGGCGGCGCGCGCTGTTAGCAGAGCGGAGGATTACTGAAAAGAAGACTCAAGAGAAATGGAAACGAGGCGAGTTTTATAGAAACAGAATGCTGAGGTTTTTAGATTGAGAGGGACGGGAGGGAGAAGGAGAGAGAGAAAATGAATTACAAATTATCGCCGGTACCATTTCTTTCTTTCAATAGATAGACAAATAGATTTCAAAAAGAGTAAGCGACATATGAATACTGAAATAGATAGATAAAGATAGAAACAGGTTGGGATATATATATATATAAATAATAATTAATGACACATGAAACACAAATATATTAAGACATTTTTATGTTTATACATTCTTTTTATAGATACAAATATTTAAATAAACGCTTTGTTTATAATAAACAGTATTAACAACATTTACCGGCCTGACTGTCCGAGAAATTTTCACAGAAATTCGAACCTGCATTCTATACGTAACCGTCATTTGGCTTGACGTGCCT
>OZ010586.1:31785139-31872639 GCA_963932145.1 Acanthosepion lycidas
TGCATTTTGCTATTTCAACAGTAAACAGATGGGACCTAGATGCCAATCTAGTAGCACGCTTAAATTCATGCAGTCAGGGCACCAAGGGAAAAAGTTCGCCAGAACAGTTGGCATGGAAAATTTTGTAGAAAAGACAGTAAGGAAGCCACGTCTCGTCCGTGAAAATGTTTAAGACAAAAATCAGTGATGTAAACCTAATCAGGCGTAGCCATTAAAAACAGCGTTTTTGTAATAAGAACATAGAAACGATATATATATATATATATATATATATATATATATATATAGTCATTAACAGACAGAATGTTTCGCTGTATCACAGCTCCTCAATATGGATAGACGTCCGATTGCTTCAAGCCGGGATCGAAACCCGACTGATTTGAAATAAGAGATCTCTTACCTCTAGACCATCGTCGCACGAGATAGATAGATAGATAGATAGATAGATAGATAGATAGATAGATAGATAGATAGATATGAAGACTGCAATAGATAGATAGATAGATATGAAGACTGCAATAGATAGATAGATAGATATGAACAAAGATAGATAGAGAGATAGATTTGAAGACTGCAATAGATAGATAGATAGATATGAACAAAGATAGATAGAGAGATAGATATGAAGACTGCCATAATAGATAGATAGATAGATAGATAGATAGATATGAACATAGATAGATAGATAGATAGATAGATAGATAGATAGATAGATATGAAGACTGCAATAGATAGATAGATAGATAGATAGATAGATAGATAGATAGATAGATAGATAGATAGATAGATAGATAGATATTTCTTGGAATACTTGATCATTCTTATGACAACTATGAATATCTGTGTCATCTGCATAGCCCGCCCCTCATCAGTCCTGTGAAACGCAGTAGGAAAATAGGAGCACTGTCTTTACTTAATAGATTCATTTATGATATGGCATAGAATATACGACAATCCCAAACGAATCCATAAACGAATCCATAAACGAATCCATAAACTAATGGAAATATCACCAAATTCGCACCTGCGCTTGTACACGAGCGTTACATAGTCGAGGAAGAAAGACGACATTTTTCTGTCATTTTAGACTCATTCATTGTTATATATTTCTTTAAAGTCCTTCTTTTCCTCATTTCTGTTTCAAGGAATCCCTCGTCTAATATAAAAACAAAGACGTCACGGTAATCCGGTACAAAGATACGGTTATCGGATGGGTAAAGCAATAAAAAAGATGGCGAAGCGACAAATACAGTGGCGCCATCTGAATTACCTCCCTTGGTGACTGACAGTTATGGTTGTTTAATTTAAATGAACGTAATGCATGAGACTGCTGGGAATGTTCTCAGTGACCTGAAATTAATCTATAATATGTCAGTGCGTTTGCCACGTTAATGAATGAACTAACAATGACTATGCTTTTGTTTCTGTCAGATGTTTACAAATAGATTCCATTGAAATCTTTTCATATCTACCTGATTAACTATTGCAATCTATTTATATCTATCGTCTATCTCAGATTATTCATATCTATCTATCTATCTATCTATCTATCTACCAAAGTCTATTCCTCTCTATCAATTTATCGCAGTCTGTTGATATCCATCTATCTATCAATCTCACTTCTTATCTAAGTCTCTTCTTATCTATCTATTTATTTCTATATCTATCTCAATCTCTTTCTATCTATCTATCTATCTATCTATCTATCTATCTATGTCTTTTTATATCTATCTATCTATCTATCTATCTATCTATCTATCTGTCTGTCTATCTATCTATCTTCTTATCTATCAAAGTCTATTCCTCTCTATCAATTTATCGCAGTCTGTTGATATCCATCTATCTATCAATCTCACTTCTTATCTAAGTCTCTTCTTATCTATCTATTTATTTCTATATCTATCTCAATCTCTTTCTATCTATCTATCTATCTATCTATCTATCTATCTATCTATCTGTCTGTCTATCTATCTATCTTCTTATCTATCAAAGTCTATTCCTCTCTATCAATTTATCGCAGTCTGTTGATATCCATCTATCTATCAATCTCACTTCTTATCTAAGTCTCTTCTTATCTATCTATTTATTTCTATATCTAACTCAATCTCTTTCTATCTATCTATCTATCTATCTTCGTCTTTTTATATCTATCTATCTATCTATCTATCTATCTATCTATCTATCTATCTCTTCCCACATACCGGCATAAATCTATAACCATTTACCTCGAGAAAACCCTTTGACTGAGTGAATATCATTATAAAGAAAATGTAAACATTTGTTCTTTAGATAAAAAGCTATATAACCCTTTGATCTTTATTTAAAAGAAATATTTTTTTTTTTTTTTTTTTGAAAAAAAGAAAAGAAAATGTCTGTTTTTGTATGCAGGACATAAATACCTCTGTAAAACATCAGGGTGTACTATATCGATATTACAAATAGGGCCCCGCCCCGTTTTAAAATGTTCAAAATATCATTATTTTTCAACGAGGATCTAAAGAATGCTCATAGTTAATAATTATTTCCGTGAAAGATTTTCACCATTTGTTAATTTAATTATTGGTTATTTTCTTTGCTGCCTGAGGTACGAATTTTTTAAAACACTAACCGATTTTTGTTATCTAAAATTCACAAGAAAGCCATTAGCCGCCATCTTTTTTTTTCTCTTGGTTTGTCAAAGAAATAATATAGCTTACTTGTTGCATCAGCAAAAAAATAAAAAACTCTCAGTGAATTTTTAAAGACACTTCTAAGATGCCCCTTGCATCGGGCATACAAAATACAAGTCTACCATTCATCCTTGCTCTGAATACTGCTACCACATCTGGACCGGTTCTCCTGCTATATGTGTAGCGACTATTAATAAAATCCAAAGAAGAATCTGCAATATTATTGGCCCCGATCTGGCACCTTCAGTCACTTTCCCGCCACCGTAATGTCGCTCCTCCATACCTTTTCTATAAATTCTGTCATGATAATTTTTCTGATGAACTTTCCTCCATGGTACCTAGATTTTATGAACTTAAGCGCAATACTAGATTGTCGATATCATCACCGAAGTTAAGCAACGTCGAGCCTGGTCAGTATACTCTCCATTAACCACCATAGATATCCTTACCTGCCCCCCTTAGAATGTCTGATAGTCAACTTCTTGAGAGCGACTCCCTGCGTCTGCTCGGTCTCACGTTGACTGCTGACCTGAGATGGAACAAATACATTGAGTCAATTGCATCGTCCACCGCGAGGAAAGTTGGCTCTCTGTGCCGCGCCAGGAAATTTTTCTCCCCTGTCAAATATACAAAACGACCATTCGCCCTTGCATGGAGTATTGCTGCCATATATGGTCTGGGGCACCTTCTGTTTACCTCGGAGTTCTTGACAAGATCCAGAGACGGATATGTAATGTGATTGGCCCTGATCTGGCGTCTCGCCTGCAGCCACTATCTCACAGACGCGCCGTCGCCTCTCTCTGTCTCTTCTACAAATACTTTCATGGCAATTGCTCCGATGAGCTGCTTTCCCTGGTCCCCAGTCTCCATGAATACAAGCGCCTTACGTGGCTGGCATCCCGCTCTCACCCTTACACTGTAGAAACTTTAAAATGTAGCCGTCTCTTCTACTCCAATAGCTTCATACCTCGCACCTCTCGCCTGTGGAACACCCTTCCCAATTACTGTTTCCCTGATAGCTATAATCTCCAATGTAATGTCAATTGACATCTCCAGTTACCTTGATCTACACACTATCCTTCCCTTCATCCTTTCTTTTATCACTCCTATCTGCTCTTGCTACAAATCTTCTGCAACCCCCCTGCATCCTAGTGGCTTCATGCCTTGCTCGGGGCACTAAGCTGAAAAACAAAAAACAAAAAAAAAACAAAGTATCTAGATGAGTGGCTTGGGAATACCAGGTGCTGCAAACTTGGATGTGCGGGTGGTGTAATGGATAACGAGTCTGAATTGTTAATCGGAGAGCCGAGTTCCAATTCCAGTTGGGTTCGTCATATTCACTTCCGCGCAAATACCGTTGAGAAAGATATGAATCCAATTCTTATCTCTCTCAGCTATGGGTTAATTAGTAGATATTAGTAAATCATTATTATCTCCAAAAGATATTTTTAAAATCTAAGAATATTTTCTGGCTTTAAATAACCTGCATTGGATTGATAAACCGTAAAAAATGAAGACAACGAGGAGAAGTAGTAAAGAGACGACGAATTAGAGGAAAAAAGATGAAAGAATAACATCAAACATAACAAAACTGCACCCTGTTAGTCAGCTGATAGATCTCTTTCTGCCTTCCATCAATATGGCTGATGCTAACCTCCGTTGCACCTCCTCTGGCTAGCGTTTTTTTTTTTTTGACATGTTGCATGCTAGGAATATTCGTTCACTGCATTATGCTAGACAATATTTCCTTCCAGGATATATTACATATATTGATGAGTCCACCATTCGTTCATTCTTTCTATATTGCTATCACATATTGTTTTATATGGTCTGGTTCCACTGCTATATATTTAGAGATTTTGATAAGAGCCAAAGAAGAATCTGCAATGTTATTGGCCCTGGTCTGGCATCTCGGCTTCAGTCGCTTTCTCACCGCTGTTATATCGCTTCACTGTGCCTTTTCTATAAACACTTTCATGGTAAATGTCCAGATGAGCTCTTCGCTATGGTACCTAGACTTTATGAATTTAAGCACAGTACTAGACTGGTAACAAGGTCTCATGAATTTACAGTTGAGTTGGCTAAATGCAACCGTATGTTCTATGCTAACAGTTTCTTCTCTCACACTTATCGGTTGTGGAACACATGCTTCATGCTTTCCAACTAACTTTGATCTTCAAAAATTTAAATACTGTCTTCTTGATTCCTCTTATTTTATTGTTCTATCTACGTATTCAGTTAATTATGTGCCATGCGTGATACACAGGCGATCATGTATCTTTCGATACATGACTGACGAGGCAGATTTTTTCCCGCAGTAGGTTGCCATTCCTTTCTGCGGTAGACTAGTTGCCATCCATCTGTCCTGCTATTTACTCATAGGTGGGAGGAGAAGAAAATTCATACCTTTCCCAACGATATTAGCACGTAAGTGAATATACTCAGAAGTGAATTCGAACTCGGCTCTCCGATTCCCCAATCCAAGACGATATCCATTACTCCACCGTGGAGTCTAGGTAGCATATTACTCTTCTATTTTTATTTTCTTATTCTTTCACACTCAGTAACCTCTTGTATCTTAGTGGCTTCATTGTCTTACTTGGCACTAAATTATTAAAAAAAAAAATTACCATTATTTGCATTGATCCTGCCAATAACTGAGGTCAATGAAGTTCTAAAAATCAAAGAATTTCAAGAATCCCAAGAAGCAAACCAAATGTAAATAAGAATGCGGTAAAGGTTGCAAGGTTTCCATCGAAGTTATCGCCTTGAAAAAAAAGAAAATGGATGTATTAGGTTGGTGCAAAAATAATGTCGTTTTCTCACATAGTAACATATGTGAGAAAACGACATTATTTTTGCACCACCCTAATAAATCAAAAATTTAAAAAAACAGAAATAGAAAGCGTGTGTGAGAGAGAGATGCGCAGAGGTGTATGATAAACTCTCTCTCTCTCTCTTTCTCTATCTCTCATTCTCTTTATCTCTGTTTCTCTCTGCGTGAACGGGGATGTTGGGGAGGTCGTAAACTTTGAAAAGCAGGAATTTTAGGCGTCAAAGTTACGGCGGATTCCCGGTTCGCAACGGGTGAAGCAAAGCGTCTGCTGTTAATCGAAAGCAGGTTGAGCTTATCTTCCTAACACAAGCCCGTTCGGGCGCCAGACAAGACCCACCCTAACCCGTCTGTTTCGAGTCACGAGCTCTAACACCATTAAGTCATGTAGGATTGGTGATGTCATAAACGCGACACAGTGTTTATCTCCCTAAATATAATTTCATACACATGCTATTGAAAAACAAACTAACACCTCTACCGCCAATAAAGCCATCAGCAAATGATGGTCTGGTGTCGAGCATCAATTCCAGCACTGAAACTTCATTACTATGAACTGACGGCATCCCAGCAGTACCTTACGATGCCACCAGATTTTGTTGGTCTCCTGTCATAGATGAAAATGTAGCCTTGTCATATATATTTTGCCTTTGTATTAATATACCCTTGTGCAAATTAATCGAAACAAAACGAAAAATCCGTTATGTACATTTATGTTAGTACTTCCTATGTCCATTCCATATTGACCATAGATTCTCGATTGGATCGATTTGGAGTATCCGGGCCAGTCGAAGGTTTGGTTTGGTTTGTTTTGTTTTACGGTATATCAACCTCAATGGGTTATTTAATGCCGACAAAATTTTTATTGCTGGTAATGTTTTTCTTCAAAAATCTATTTCTAGGAATATTTTTCCTTGAAGAAATCTATAGCTGGTCATATTTTTTCCAAAGAATGTATAGCTGTTTGTATTGATATTATTTTTTAAAAAGTATTGCTGATAATAATTTTTCCTTCAAAAATTATTGCTGCTAATAATTTTATTATTTTTATTATTATTACAAAGTATTTCTGGCATTAAAACCTATTTTTAGACAAGTTGGAGTGTTAACTATTTGCCCATAGCTGTGACCCTAACTGGTGCTACCACTCCGGGTCAGAGTTGACCTGTGAACACCAGCGATTAAGAGGTGGTTCCACACTCTTCAAAACCTCCTGATCAGAGGCCTTGCTGTTGAATGTAGTTTATCGTCTTACTCAGGACGTGGATGTAGTTTATCGTCTTACCCAGGACGGTCGAAAGTATTAGGTTGGTGCAAAAATAATTTCGTTTTCTCACATAGTAACATATGTTAAAAAACGAAATTATTTTTGCACCAACCTAATACTTTGATTTGCTTTGCCATTGTGTTCGTACAGCGTTAAAATTTTTGCTTCCTTGAAGTAACGTCCATTGCAGACAATGGCCATATACAACTAATCGACAGTCAAGACAATAGTGTCTGGGCGTGATGAAAATCTGATGCAATCACGGATGACGTAATATTTTACAAGGCCAAATAAATTTCATCATAAAACCCGAAAAAAAATCATATTATTGCACACCACTGCAAATGACCTAATCTGAGAAAAAAATAGAAATCGATTACAGCCTGTCACCCCAGGGGGTTTAAAACTGACCGTATGGTGAAAGAAAGGAAACTAAAGCGGCTACTTCAATTAATTTGCCCAAGGGTGTATTTCAATCTCATTTTGTTAATCTTAATCGTTAGCCCATCATTGACTTTTTAAATAGAATTTCATACACATACTATTGAACAACAACCTAACACCTCTACCGCCAATAAAGCCATCAGCAGACGATGAGCTGAAGTCAATCATGGTTTCTGAACTGAGGCATCATCACCACACAGGGCGTCCCAGCAGCACCGTTCGATATCAAGAGGCTTAGTTGGTCTTCTTTCACTGACGAAAATATGTTAACATAACTATCTTCTGTTAAAAGCTCAGCCTAATTTCGACGTCCGAGATGAGACGATAAACTGCATCCGCGTCCTGAGTAAGACCTTAAGCTACATCCGCGTCCTGGGTAAGACAAAAAACTACATCTACGTCCTGGGTAAGACTTTAAACTACATCCGTGTCCTGGGTGAGACGAAAAACTGCATCCGCGTCCTGGGTAAGACCTTAAACTACATCCGTGTCCTGGGTGAGACGAAAAGCTACATCCACGTCCTGGGTAAGACCTTAAACTACATCCGTGTGCTGGGTGAGACGAAAAACTACATCCGCATCCTGGTTGAAACCTTAAAATACATCCGCGTCCTGGGTAAGACGAAAAACTACATCCGTGTCCTGGGTGAGACGAAAAACTTCATCCGTGTCCTGGGTAAGACCTTAAACTACATTCGACAGCAACGCCTTTGATTAGGAGGTTTTGAGGAGCATGGAAATACCTCTTAATTGCTGGTGTTGCCAGGTCCACCCTGACCCGATGTAGTAGCACTTGTCAGGGTGCAAGCTATGGGAAAATAATTACCCGTAAATGGGATCAGAATACTATGAAAGTGTAAAAATAGGTTTTAATACCAAAAATACAATTTTTTTGATATATTACCTGCGATACATTTTTGGAAAAAAATATTAACATCAACAAAAATGTTGTCGGCATTAAATAACCCATTGAGGTTGATATGGCGTAAAATAAAATAAACCAAACCAATCTAAACCAAAGAATACATATTCTATTCATACGAATCTATCCTAAAGATGTTGTCGGCATTAAATAACCCATTGAGATTGATATGGCGTAAAATAAAATAAACCAAACCCATCTAAACCAAAGAATACATATTCTATTCATAGCAATCTAACCTAAAAATGTTGTCGGCATTAAATAACCCGTTGAGGTTGATATGCCGTAAAACAAAATAAACCAAACCAATCTAAACCAAAGAATACATATTCTATTCATACGAGTCTATCCTAAAATGTTGTCGGCATTAAATAACCCATTGAAGTTGATATGCCGTAAAACAAAATAAATCAAACCAATCCAAATCGATTTTCGATTAACATCAAGCACCCTTATTTCCCCCCGACTGGGAATCCACCGTAACTTTAACATCTAACGTTCCTCCCTTTCAGAGTTTTAGAACCCACCCCACCTCACAATCCCCGCTCAGGCAAAGAGAAAAAGGGTTTTCATATATTTTCATATATATTTTCGACTTGTCATATCAACCTTCCAGCCAATGACTATGAGTACTGAAGCGACATATGATGATAAAAAGTATCGGGACTGTTGCTTCACTCGGCGTACTTTTTACCTCCGTTCCCATGAACGGAGGTAAAGTAGGCTGAGTGAAGCCTCTTGGCACAGATCGACCTTGAACTCTGTCACGTATACGCACTAAGTTATAACGTTTCCGCTCACCTCCGTACTTTATAAAAGTTCTTGGAAGGAAAGTGTGTAGAGTGTGGTCGTCTCACCACACCACAGAAGTTCCATCAGAGACTATGGTTTGTGCAGCAGTTTTGGGCTAAGACAACATTCCCCAGGTCCGACAACCCAACCACCATATTCACCAGATCTCACTCCTTGCAACATTTAACTTCAAAAAACAAATCCCATTTGAAAAGAAAATGCAAAGACATCGAGACAATCCAAGAGAATGTAACACGGCAGCTGCTCGCTATCCCCAAAACGGAGTTCCAGGAATGCTTCCATCAATGAGAAATGACGTTGAATAAAGTGCGTGGCAGCAGAAGGGGACTACTTTGAAGGAGATTAAATGCCGAATTAATATATGTTATAGTTTTCTTTTTATAGCGCCAGTCCCGATATTTTTTGATCAAAAATATGATGCCATTTTTGACCTTAGGTCTCTGGTCGGGACACAGAAAGAAATATGTACACACCAGAAATCGAAGGAAATAATAATAATAATAATAATAATAATAATAATAATAATAATAATAATCTGGGACATGCCAATTCGAGCTGACAGGGAAATAAATGCCAACACACCTGATATTATCATAAAAGACAAGGAATTTACTAAGTGTATGCTTATTTACATAGCAGTACCAACTGAGAGAAACACCTCCATGACAAATTATCCAAATACAAGGACCTGTAGATCGAGATTAACAGGATGTGGCGAATGAAGACTGAGACTGTACCAATAGTAATCGGAGCACTGGGCCTCGTGAGGAAGAGGAATGGACAATTATACTAACAGTAACGAAAGGTAGCATGAACATACACGTTGCCCAGAAGATCGCCCTAAGAAAAATGCTATCAATTAAATGACAATTCTCCTATAGGGCCTAAGAACCATAGTTTGGACCTGGCTCTACATGACACAAAGCAGGAAACATAACATACACAAATAATAATAATTATTATTCAAAATACAAGGACCTTGAAATTGAAGGGCCTTAAAGAAATACACAAAATTGTACCCATAAGCACATTCTACAATTTACGAAGGGCTTTATCTATGCAAAATGTGTGTGATCGGAGGGTTATTTTTTTCTTCTAAAAAATGTTCAGTGAAAGATGTCATAATACCATTTCTGACCTTGGGTCACTGGTTGGGACCCGGAAAGAAAAGAAATGAGTAGACATCAGAAATCAAAGGAAATAATAATAATAATAATAATAATAATAATAATAATAATAATAATAATAATAATAATAATAATCTAAACGGATATCTTTCTTCATTCTTTAGAAGAAATACAACGGTGTGTTCAACAATTTTTATAGGTAAAGTATTCCAAGTAGAACCCATCTTGCATATTTATAAAATTATAACATTCGCCCATGCATTGAATATTACAGTTATATCTGGTCTGGAGCTCTTGTAATATATACCGTATTTTCCGGCCTACAAGACGCACTTTTTCCATAAAAAAATACCCTGAAATATATGTCTGCGTCTTCCAAGACGAATGTAAGGCAACGCCCAGGTTCAAATAAGTTTGGACGATCACTTGACTGGGATGGACGTGGAATTACTGTTGTTTTGTGGTGTTTTTTGTTTCTTTTGTCTGTTTGTTTTAGTTTTTGATGGGTACAATCCATTTCTCCGATATACAACATTTTCACGCATTACACAGTTTCTGCAAGTTCATCCAAAGTCACTATCTGCCCTCCTATATATATATATATATATATATATATATTAGGTTGGTGCAAAAATAATGACGTAATAATGTCGTTTTTTGACGTCAAAAAACGACATTATTACGTCATTATTTTTGCACCAACCTAATATATATATATATATATTTATTAAAGACATTTTTATGTTTAACGTTATTTTTATAGATACAAGTATTTAAGTATTAGGTTGGTTCAAAAATAATGACGTAATAATGCCGTTTTTTGACGTATTTTTTAACGTCATAAAACGACATTATTACGTTATTATTTTTGCACCAACCTAATAAATACTCTGTTTATAATAAACGGCATTAAATAAGATTTACCGGCCTGAATGTCCGAGAAATTTTCATAGAAAATATTCGTCATTTGACAGGATTCGAACCTGCATCCTATACGGAACCGTCATTTACTTTGACGTGCCTAACCGCTCGGCCACAAAGGATCGTTCAGTTGGCAAGGTCGAATTTACTGCTTATAAACTTCGGCTAATTTACTAGCCGTATTCAAATAGTTTATTGTTAGAATATTTCCAGTGTCTAAAGTGTACTCCATAAAAGTTGTAGTAACTCTAAACTGTGTTGAATGCGTGTTTTTGATGCTTACCTATAACTCAATACCAAAGTATTAAACACATACTAATATTTCCCAAAAATCCACCAGCAAGAATTCCAGCCTCCTCATTCATAATAATAAATGCACACAAAAATATAAAATAGTAAAAAACAAATTCTTATAAAAATTAAATGGCACCAATACTAAAATACAGTAAAATAAAACATTAATACAGCACAAAAATTATAAACGAAATGAATTTGCCACGCGAAGGATCATAAAACATTACCGTCATAAAATAGTGTCGTCATAAAACAGCACTGTCATAAAATATTACCGTCATAAAATAGTACCGTCATAAAATAGAGCTGTCATAAAATAGTGTCGTCCTAAAATAGTACCATCCTAAAATAGTGCCGTCATAAAACAGCACCGTAATAAAACATTACCTTCATAAAACAGCACTGTCATAAAATAGTACCGTCATTAAATAGTGCCGTCATAAAATAGAGCTGTCATAAAATAGTGTCGTCCTAAAATAGTACCGTCATAAAATAGCACCGTAATAAAACATTACGTTCATAAAACAGCACCGTCATAAAATAGTACCGTCATTAAATAGTGCCGTCATAAAATAGAGCTGTCATAAAACAGCACCGTCATAAAACAGCACCGTCATAAAATAGTGCTGACATAAAAAAGGTGCTGTTATAAAACAGTACCGTCATAAAACTGTGCCCCCACGAGCCAAATACACACACTCACACACACACATACACACACACACACACACGCATATATATATATATATATATATATATATATATATATATATATATATATATATATGTGTGTGTGTGTGTGTGTGTGTGTGTGTATGAAGTGTCTGGTAGCAAAGTTGGAGTTACTGTTCATAAACACACACCTTTGACGATATTTCAATGACAACATATTTTGAAATGGATTAAGTCCGACAATTATTTAATATATTTTCCGTTCTTACGTTATTTTTATAGATATAATTTATTTAAGTCAATGCTTTGTTTTTTGTTTGTTTTTATTAAACAGTATTAATGATAATTACAGACCTGAACATTCGAGAAATTTTGTAGAAAATATGCACTGTCCGACAAGAATCGAACCTGTAACCCTTGTGAGACTCGTCATTTGATCCGATGTGCTGCTAACCATTCAGCCATAGAAAAGCGTCTGGTTAACAAATGTTATAATCACACACTTAATCCATTTTATATGCTGGCAATGTTTACGTCAAGTTATGTTTCATGAGCAGAAATGATCGTCGAAGGCGTGTGTTTATAAACAGTAATTCTTACTTTGCTAGCTACACGCTGCTCTGTGGCTAAATGATTAATAACACGTCAGATCATATATATATATATATATATATATATATATATATATATATATATATATATATATATATATATATATATATATATATATATATAGAGAGAGAGAGAGAGAGAGAGAGAGAGAGAGAGAGAGAGATCATATCATTCATCTACAGGTTCGGGGTTAGTGTACCTTATTGAAATTGTTAACGTACACTAAACCCGAACCTGTATATGAATGATATGATCCCTGTTTATAAATTCCAGTTGCATAAGGTCTTTTTTAGTTAGTGTACCTTATTGAAATTGTTTGCGATGTATTCCCGCCATTTAAATCATTAACCTCTATATTTGTTTTTTGTATGAATGATTCATGTAATTATAAATTGAACTGCACCTATAATCGAAATTAAAATAACTGATCCAACGTGCAACTTTCGGATAATAAGTGTGAAATTCCTCTAATTATTGAACAATATAGTTCATGCCACATGGACGGGAAACCTACCAGTTCAAAAGAATTCTCTTATTACTATATTTGTTCAAAAAAACACAAGTTTAAAATTTAAAATTCAAATTCAGCGTTGCGACCGGACGTTCCAAAACAATAACACATTTCTCATAGCATTTTTTCGGATTACATCTCTATTTTCGTTGTCCTCTTATTACTGACAAGTAAAAAACAAGAACAAATCTTTTTCCATACCTGATGATGTCGGTAGGAACAGACGAAAGCTTGTAAAAACTAAAAAAGACCTTATGCAACTGGAATTTATAAACAAGGATCATATCATTCGTATACAGGTTCGGGGTTGGTGTATCTTATTGAAATTGTTTGCGAAGATGTATTCTCGCCATTTAAATCATTAACCTCTATATTTGTTTTTTGTATGAATGATTCCTGTAATTATATATATATATATATATAACATGACAAAAACAATGGACACAAGAACAAGACAAATCCAAACAGATAACTAAAAGTTTATGCGATCAGTTTTAAACATGGTCACGTTTGCGACGTTGTGAAAATTTCTTTCATTTTTCTTTCATAATATTCAAATTTAGGATTACATGGAGACAGAGATAGCTAGTTATAGATAAAATTATATTGCGTTGCCTGTTGATGGGAAAAGCGTGAAAGTAATTATTCATATCAGTATCAACACACGTATGTGGTAGAGTCAATCAGTTTGTCTTGTCCATTTCAGTCTGGTCGGGGGTCCCGGTAAAAATGTACGAGCCAATCTTTTTCTCTAATACGATGTCATAAGCCCTGTCATATTCTTATTTATCTTTCTCTGGTCCAAAGATAATGCCGATAGGGGTCAGTATAGCTTTGAAAAATTACGCAAAACTTTTAAATCGAGAGTCTGCGATGATCTGTATGATATTTCGATCATGCTACCATTGACAAATACTCCGCAATTCCTATATATATATATATATATATATATATATATATATATATATAATTATTTCTTTAAAAAATGATTTTTATATGTAGATGAGGGTAGTATGCTTGTATTTTCTATTGGTAAGTTTCGGATGGAGTCTGGTAGATGTGTGCGTGTTTAAATGAGCTCTAATAGAGCTATGGTTGGATAAGTTTAAAGTAAGTCGTCTGGATAGGCATGTATTAGTGTGACCAATGTAATTATTTATAAGTTTGGTTTGATCTAACTACCCATCTCTCTCTCTTTCTCTCTCTCTCTCTCTATATATATATATATATATATATATATAGAGAGAGAGAGAGAGAGGGAGATTTAAGGTATGCTATATTTATGTGTAAAACTCAATGTCAAAGAAAGATAGAGTGTATGTAAATATAAAATTCTAAAAGTAGGCACTGAGCTGAACATCAACCATTGACAATCTGTTTCATGCTGGAACGTCATTTTTACAGCTTTTGCGTTGTGCTTTGTCCCGACTATTTATATATGCTAGTCACCTTACGTTTATTGGATAAGAGGTCACTGTTATGTCTCTAATTATTTTAGAAGCTTTTGAGTAGAAATAATTGCAAGTTCGAATGCGTTTATTTCTAGGTATTCATAGTGTAGTTTGTTAACCATACAGACACTTTCTTTCCCACCATCGGCATGGTTCATGCTAGATTGATGGAGAGCAACGCATGCGCCTGCGTGGCCTCACGTTTACAAATGATTTGAAGCGAAACGCCTACATCAAATCAATGGCAGCATCTACTGCAAGAAAGCTGGGTCACTGACTCGTACCAGAAAGTTTTTTTCTCGTCAGAGTCCATCTTGCACATTTACAAATCTACCATTCGTCCGTGCATTGAATACTGTTGCCATATCTGGTCTCGTGCTCCTGCTATTCATCTCGGGGTTCTTGATAAAATCCAAAGAAGTATCTGTAATATATTCGATCATGACATGGCATCTCGACTTCAGTCACTTTCTTATCACTTTGAACTCACAACTTTTAGGGTCAAGTCCACTGGATCCAACTTAAACTTTTAACAGATGAACCATGTGTCCTTGAAGATTTTTCCCAAAAAAAAAAAAAAGGCTACTGCAGTGGTGAACAAAAAAAAAACAACAAAAAAAAACCTTGGAGGGTTGAGTTAAATGAAGATAACTGAGACACCCGGAAGAGGCATGGCACGTGAAACTAGAACAATCTACCCGGTGAACGATATAAATGGGTCCAGTTTGAATTTCTAATCACCTGAAGATGGCCGGAGAGTGCAACGAACGAAACGTTGTGAATATGGCAAAGATGAGGACAACAGATTGAATAATGTAAATAACGTAAATAAGAATATGCTTGTGAGTGTATATGTGCGTATGTGTGTGTGTGCGTACGTAACAAGCGTGTGTGGGAGACTACCAAAATCAAGAAAGAAATCCATGAAGATAAACTTTTCCTAGTGGGACACATTTTACGGACGTACCACTACATCTAAAGGTCAGGGCTAAAAAACTGTAAAAGGGAGAGAAATGCACCCCTTTTTATAGACTTAAAGAGCGCCCCCTGGTGGCGGTCTTTTGGCAAAGTCAAGTGGGATAACCCACACTTTCACGCTGGAACAGTCTTCCCATTACCTCCTTGGCAAATCGACGATGACATGATTGGAATCCGTTTGTTGTGGCTGAAACGCTAACCACGCGTTGTATTATGGTCTATATCCTGCTTCAGGCGGTTCACTTGTGTACTTGTAAAATCATTAATCTCACAGCATACACAAACAGGCCTCCAAATAAGCCGAAGCAGATAATTAACTCGACAAATGACGACTTTAATGAGTTGCACTTCGGGTAATTAAACACGTCGTTGACATGTTTCCGAGAAAAAAAGTAAGTTTATTCATCGATTAATATAAGGATTTTTCCACGTGTTCTCCAATCAAATGATTCCATTCTGGTGTTAATTCGAATATTTATTGTGAATGTCTGTAGCGTTGTTTTCATTGGCCGAAGATTTGAAAACAACGATTTATTAATTTATGAAAATGAAATGGCGGCTTCAGAAAGCACATGTCATCATCGATTTTTCTTTCTTTCCAGCTTTTTTTTTCTTTTCATTCGTTCTTTCTTGTTTTCTTTCTTTCTTGCCTGCATGCTTGCTTTTTTTTTTTCTTTCGTTATTTCTTTCGCTTTTTCTTTCTTTCTCTGAACTTATGCATATGCACACACACGCACACACACATATAATTTATTTGTATTTTTCTTATTTTTGAAGTTGTCATACATTCAAATTACAATTGTAGATAGAAATAATGGCTTAAATTACTCGAAGTATGTGTATTTGAAGATCAAATCAACAGAATCTTATCAATACATATATATATATATATATATATATATATATATTAGGTTGGTGCAAAAATAATGTCGTTTTCTCACATATGTTACTATGTGAGAAAACGACATTATTTTTGCACCAACATAATATATATATATATATATATATATATATATATATATATATATATATATGATTGAATAAATGGAAAACATGTTTGCTTATTTTTGTCATAATCTTTTCATATTCGCGAATATTTTCCGTATATTAAAATTGCCTAATTCAGTTGTAATATTGAAAAATATTCGTGAATATGAAAGGATTATGATAAAAGTAGGCAGGCATAATGTTTGTAATTCATTCAATCAGACATGACTAAAAGAAAGTTTGCTGCATAAATACGCACACACACAACACACACACACACACACATATATGTATGTATGATGTTGCAAGACCCGAAACTTGTCATGACCCCAAGTCATAACATGACTGACGAGGCGATCATGTGCACTCGTTGGGGTGTTTTCATGACAATATATATATTACTGGAAGATTACTTTATTGATAATGAAAAAGACAGTCGGACAATCATCTCAATCGCTTTCATATATATATAGATAGATCAGGCTAAGATTGCGTTCGCGTTCGACCCTTTGGGAGTTGACCTGAATATCCACTTTACATATATATATATATATATATATATATATATATATATATATATATATATATTGCAGTATAAATTTTCAAAATGTTGCAATAGAGGATCTTAAATATTTGTTCTTTTTACTTATGTCATTTGTTAGAAAGCAGATATGTCCTCAAAATCAAATGTAGATGAAGAAAACCATAATCCAATTTGCAAAGTAGTAAGAGAGTAAAGATCAATCAGGTGCCTGAGTAAAAAATAGCTGCATCGAAATCCAAAACTGAAACCATTGAAACGGAGCTGCAATGGAGAAAGTAAATATGTAAGGCATAATGCATAAGTTGAGACATACTAAAGTGGTTAGAAATTGGTCGCCTGTCGATCGATACGGATCCTAGAGTAAGCTCGACCCTCCCGCCCCTTCTCTCTCTCTCCCTTTCTACCTCTCTCTCTCCCTCCCTATCTCTCCCTCTATCTTTCCCTCTCTCTGTCTTTCCCCTCCCTCCCTCCCTCTGTTTTCCCCTCTCACTTTACCGCTCTCTTTTTCCCCACTCTCCCTCCCTCCCTCTCTATTTCCATCTCTCTTTCTCCCTCTCCCTCCCTCTTTCTTTCCCCTCTCTCTTTCCCTTTCTCTTCCCCCTCTCCCTCCGTCCCTCCCTCTCTATTTCCCTCCCTCTCTCTCCCTCTGTCTTCCCTCTCTCCCTCCCTCCCTCTCTATTTCCCTCTCTCTTCCTCCCTCTCTCTCCCTCCTTCTCCCTCTCTCTTTCCCTCTCTCTCTTACCCTCTCCCTCCCTCCCTCTCTATATGCCTTTCTCTCTTCCCCCTCTTCCCCCTTCTCCCTCCATCTCTATTTCCCTCCCTATCTCTCCCTCTCTCTCCCTTTCCCCCTCTCCCTCCCTCTCTTTTTATTTCCCTCACTCTCCCTCCCCCCCCTTCTCTCTCAAAATTGTTTTCGAGGTGCATATGCCTCTTTTCGCTATAGCTCAATTTTGTAATATTACAATTTGTAGAAATATGGAAACAGTGCTATAGAACAAAAATGCAAATATTTTTTCCTTTTTTTCTTTTTTTCTTTTTTGATTTTTAATCATTTCACCCCAAACAAGGCGATAATGCCTCTAAGACGCAGAGGTGTTGAGTATGTTGATGGAAAAAGAATGAGAAGATTTGAGTGATGAGAAGTCAAGAAAGGACAAGTAGAAGAAACAAGATTTTACTTCTTACTTTTTTTTTTAAATACCCCACAGTATTAATATTGTCACGACACCCTACCACAAATGGATTTTCTCATTACTACAAATGTTTAATACGCCTTTGTTCCCTTTTCTTGCGTTTATTAATGTTATGGTCTAGGTTAGGACCAAGGAAGAACAACACGAACACAAGTGTAGAAATAACGAAGGTATATTACACGAAATAATAATACAAGCTGTGGAAGGTGTTAGTATGACTGTCAGTCTGGTTTGGAGTGAACTACTATCGGCTCGACTCGATTTGACCCTCTCTCTTGAGAGGCGTAGTATATATAGTGTTATGAAGAGTTCATTCGGTAGTTATAAATAAGGACCCATGACAATTAACATATTAGTTTTATTCCTTACAAAAAATCCTTACGTCTGAGAATTCGGTAGTCGTTGTATGAGTTTGTGTTTTTACAGATTAGCTTTTAACCCAGACCCTAATCCTAACCTAAAAGTTCAGTAGTGTCATGGATGCTTGACAGAGTTATAGTTTTTCGATGAGGTGCTTTGTCATTCAACTAATATGGTTCCTTTGGTCAGTGGAGCAAAGCACCAGGCTTATTTCCACCCACGACAAAAGGCGGCATTACAAGGACAAATAGCAGATGTGTGATTAGAAAGGAATTTTCACTTGGCAATGGAGGCGATTTGTTCTAAAGGAAATATTAAGCTTTAGATAATAAAAAAAACAGAGATTTGAACATCGAAAGAAATAAAGAACAGATATAAAGAAAAGATATATATTAATACATTGAGATAGATAGATAGATAGATAGATAGATAGATAGATAGATAGATATAAAGAGATTGGCATAGATAGATAGATAGATAGATAGATAGATAGATAGATAGATAGAAAGATATGAAGAGATTGGCACAGATACCTAGATATAAAGTGATTGGCATAGATAGATAGATAGATATGCACTGACTAAGATGGATCGACAGATATTATTATTAGGTTATTATTATTATTAGGCTGGTGCAAAAATAATGTCGTTTTTGACGCCCAACTTCAAAACAAAAACGACATTATTTTTGCACCAACCTAGCAGACTGAGATAGATAGATAGATAGATATGAGAAGACTAAGACAGATAGACAGAGAGAGCCAGAGAGGAAGGCAGCAGATTTTTAATTCCCAGTCGCTATCACATACACCACCCACACATCCACAAATGGAAGGAAAAAGAGACAGATTCATGCCTTTTTCCACGAGCATTTGTGCTAAATCGAACGCAATGAAGCGGTTAGTATTCGAACTTAATTCGCCAGTTTCATTTTCCGCGCCAATAATTGTCGCACTAGGTGAACATCCCTCTTGTAACTTTAAGGCGACAAATACTTCCTGAGTCCTATAAGTATACATTAAATGAAAATAGGGCAACTCGACGTGACGCTTAGTACCGCTAGCGACGCGTAGCTTGACGACTGAATGAACTTCGGGTGTGGACACACTAATGATCATTATTGCGCCAATATTGCTCCACAGCGCGATGTTCAGTCTATGGGCATGTTGCGGACGTCTGTGATGTCTGTTGGAGAGGAATAGAAGGTTTGAATTATCAGAAGGCTTAAAAATTGTGTATGTTCAATAATCTTCCATCCCCAACAATTAATACAAGACATAGAATAATTATTGAAAAACATCTTGTTTCAAAAAGTAACAATTGAATTTATTAATATTTGATATACATGCATGAATACTGAGTGAAAAACTTAGACAGAGTTGTGTCTCTTAGATTAGGTAATATTTGTACCTAAGCTCATAAAGTGAAAGTAATTATTAAACTGTAGTCTAGGAAGAATAAAGTTTCTTTAGCATATTTGGAATTGTGTATTGTACAAGTTGGTAAAAGTTCAGAAGAGATTTCAGAGTTCGTACTTGTGTGAATGTTGGTAATGGTCTTTAACGTCTGACTGCATTAGTTAAGACGGGAGTTCTTGAAGATTACATCTTGGTACTTGATAGCAAGGAATGAGACGCAAGAGAGAGATGAATGAAAAGAAACTACCAGGGAGTTTACACGTGTTCTGTTTATATAATGGTTGTGTATCACGTGGGAGGCTCCGAGCATATTGAGCGCGAAAACAGATTTGTCGCATGCAGGCAGTTCGATTGGTCGGAACTGACCAATCAGCGAGCTAAATTGAAGGGGATTAACCGATGAATGCTTGTTATATATTTGTAAGATGGTGATAGTGAAAATTATAACAGGAATAGTGCATTTCCTAGCAGGGGTTAACTAGCTTGTTGTGGAAGAGTCCACAAGCACACTTAGCAAAAGACAACAAGTTTTGGATATCTAATGATAATTAGATTCATTAAAATTATAATGAACCACGTGAACTACTTTGAATAAGACGGAGATACTGGAGATATTTACAAGCTTAGCTGCATCTGGTTCGAGGTTACATCTTCTAGACTTATATTATGGATCAATCTCACGTCACTAATAACGGAATACGATACTAGCTTGCATTAGTAAATACCAAACACTTCAAACACCTCGTTGTATGGGTCAGTTATAATAAATTTAGTATAGGAGAAAATGTATTTGAACATCGAATGAGCTGCGGTAGGATTAGTTTCACACAATACCGCAAGTTGCTACAAAACCAAAACATCAACCTGAAAACTCGAGTATATGTTCTGAAATTCGTCCTGGGTATGAGGATAAACTACATCCGCGTCCTGGGTATGACGATACACTACATCCGAGTCCTGGGTATGACGATAAACTACATCCGCGTCCTGCGTATAACGATAAACTACATCCGCGTCCTGGGTATGACGATAAACTACATCCGCGTAATCGGTATGACGATAAAGTACATCCGCGTCCTGGGTATGACGATAAATTACATCCGCGTCCTGGTTAAGACAATAAACTACATCCGCGTCCTGGGTATGACGATAAACTACATCCGTGTAATGGGTATGACGATAAAGTACATCCGCGTCCTGGGTAAGACGATAAAGTCCATCCGCGTCCTAGGTATGACGATAAAGTACATCCGCGTCCTGGGTAAGACGATAAAGTACATCCGCCTTCTGGGTATGACGATAAAGTACATCCGCGTAATGGGTATGACGATAAAGTACATCCGCGTCCTGGGTAAGACGATAAACTATATCCAACAGCAAGGCCTCTGATCAGGAGGTTCATTTCTTCTTCAAACCTTGTGGACTGGCGCTACAGAATCACAATCAAACATCTGTATCAGAGAGCAGAAACGATATCACTTGAGGACTACCAACAGCGGCAACAACTAAAATGGATAGCAAATGCAACTCGAAGAGAACATAATGACATAATCAAGATGTTGACGTTCAATACTACTTCAAACAAAAAGTCAGAATGGAAATCCCCATTTATACTAGAAAGAACGATAACAGCTACTGGATATGAGATTTGTTTTGTTCCTCCCAAGCAAGGTGGGAGAGCCACTAGCACACAGGGGTTTACAGGGGGTGAAAATGAAAGAATAGACTGGGCAGAGGGGGACTAAAGGAAGGATATAAGATGAACGGGGTTCAAGTCAACAAAAGATGGTGGTTGACGCTACATTTTCATTTTTGAAGATTGTAGTTATCAGGGAAGCAATTTAGATGAAGGGAGTTCCACAGTCGGGAAGTGCGAGAAAATAAACTGTTGGACTAAAAATGGTTGTTACATTTAACTAATTCAACAGTAAAAGGCTAGGACCTAGATGCCGATCAAGTAGCACGCTTAAATTCACATAGTCCGGGCACCAAGGAAAAATGCTCGTCAGAGTGGTTGCCATGAAAATATTTGTAGAAAAGACAGAGGGAAGTCCCATCATATCTGACAAGTTGAGATGCCAGGTCAGGATCGATTACATTGAAGGTTCTTTGGATTTTGCCGAGAATCTCGAGATGAACAGCAAGAGCACCAAACCAGATAAGGCAACAGTATTCAAAGCACGGCCGAATGGTAGATTTGTAGATGTGCAAGATGGACTCTGACGTGAAAATTTCAATAGATGCAGCTATTGATTCAATGTAGTTGTTCCACCTCAAGTCAGTCTTAAACCTGAGGTCAAGAAGGTGCAGCGTGTTTCTCTACATGTGTCTAGAATCAGCCATGCTGATTGCGGGCAGAAAACTTCCTCTATGGTGGTTACATGAGAGATGATTAGTTTGGGAGGCATTCAGATTTGCAAGCCATTTCCTGCCCCAGTTAACCACTGATTGGGGGTCCTTTTCGAGAACAGTGCCTCGTTTAATTTTGTCAGGACTACCGGTTTTGCTATTGAGATAAGAGTAAATGGCCGTGACGGCTGCATATATACCTACTTTGAGAACTGATGACATCAGGAAGATCACTGATGAAGATGAGAAACAGCGTAGAACCCAGGATAGAGCTTTAGGAAATAACTATTTTTCTGAAAAATTGTTTTAAAAGAAAGGTTTTTAAAACAATGAATGTCAAATATTTCCTTATAAAGAAACGGTTAATATCTTCATTACCATTATAGCAAGATGGCACATTTTAATTAATTTTAATGTAGAATTCGATTGTTACGAAAATCAATAATTACTTTAAGGAGAAGTGCCGAGTTCGAATTCCACTCGAATCCATTACATTCACATACGTGCTGATACTCTTGAGAAAGGTATGAATCCTTTTCTCCCCCACCCCCCAGCTATGGGTAAATAGCAGGACGGACCGGGTTCTGTAGCCTTGGATAGCAACTGGTCTACCGCAGAAAGAAATGGCAACCTACTGCAGGAAAACATCTGCCTCGTCGAAAGATACATGATCGCATAAGCGTGTATCACGCATGACAGATAACTGACTGATGTTACGATACACTTTAAGCCCACTGGATGACAGAAGAGACACAAATCTCTCCTCATTAAGAAATATATTAATTGTTTAGCTTAGCTTGATAAATATTCACAAGAATGGTGCGGCTAGCAAGGATCGAACTCAATACATTGTAATGATTTGTGGACCTTGCCTTGGGAGCATTAAGCGGTGGCATAGTTTTTTTTTATGGATGGCAAATAGTTTCCAGTGGATTGAACGGGATTTATTTCTGTTATTATTTCATCTTTTTCTTGTATTCAGAAATTATTTGCGCGGAAAGATCGGCGGGCTTATGCAAAAACGCCAACATTTGACGACCATGATTTGACATTTACCCAATCAACTGTTCAATATTTGACCTCTTTCTGAGTAAGAGGTTCTTGCTCTTGAAGCTTAGATAAAGAGTTTTGCAATTTTTACTTGTTTTATTGTGTTGTCGAACGAATTATCTCTACAGATATTATAATCGTTAAATGTCTTTGTCATTTTTCTTTCTCCCTAATTTTTATTTGTTTCGTTTTTTCTTCTTTTTCTTCATTGTATTAACATATCATTTATATATATATATATATATATATATATATATATATATATATATATATATATATATATATGTGTGTGTGTATATATATATATATATATATATATATATATAGTTATCTTCTTCATATTTGTCTTCTTTAATTTCCATTGAACTATTTCCGTTTCTCCTTCATCATTATTTGTATATATATATATATATATATATATATATATATATATATATATATATATATATATATATATGTGTGTGTGTGTGTGTGTGTGTGTGTGTGTGTGTCTTGAACAATAAAAAATATTAGAAACTTAAAATTTTCAGAGACACTGGTTTGTATATTAATATTTTTTTGTTTTATTATTTCAGTCAGGTTTCTCGACTAGTTTCGGCCAGCATGGCCATCGTCAGGAGAAAAAAAACCTGCTTTTAATAGCAGTGAACTACAGAAGTAAATGACTTTTTTTTTTAAGAAAATGAAATTTATCTGTAGTTTTCATTTGTTTTTTTGTCGTTAATTTTGATCATCATTGTGTTGGCCAACGGGCTTTTTTCAAAGTTGTTTTATATATATATATATATATATATATATATATATATATATATATATATATACGAGTTCTGATCAAAACGTATTTGGACTGTTGCTCTGTTAACGTAGCTAAAATACGCATGGTGAAGCAGCTTAGCACAGATTGACCTTTTGAACTTTTAATTTTAAAGTTCTCACTCGCTCGCTCGCTCGCTTCTTCTTTTTTTTTTTTTTTTTTTGTAATGCTTGGAATAAAAGTGTGTACAGTGCAGTCGACTCAACACATTACAGAAGTTCCATCAGTGATCATGTCTTGCGCAGCAGTTGTTAGCCAAGGACGACACCCCCAGATCTGACAGCCACCATATTTCCCAGATTTCACCCCTTGCGGTTTTTTCCTCTCCAAGGAAATCCAAGAGAATGCGACGAGGCAGCTTCTCGCTATGTCCCCACCCCCGGCCGCCAAAAGGCGTTCTTAGAAATGCCTGCATCAATGAAATAATGTGTGTGGCTAAAATGGTCTATCTTAAATGCGGAAGTGGCATGTGTCGATGCTATATTCTGCCATTGAACACATATAAAATTCTACTGAGAATATTTTCATTTCAAACCTTGCTAAGGAGGCTTACGGATGCTGTGACTTGCTAAAAGGCAACTCTCATTACAGTTTTTAATTTCTCTCCTAGACTGTTTGCCATTCACAACCTGCCATTGGAATATGACTCTTTGGACTTATACAGGGTGAACATTATATATATATATATATATATATATATATATATATATATATATATATATATATATATATAGGCAGTATACATTCATTCAAACATTTCTGGTTAAATAATTTAGACGTATTATGTCTATTTATTTTAGATGTAATCCTTTCAAGTCCACGAATTAATTTCTTGGTGTCTGTAAAAAAATTGATTAAAAAAACTCCCAAAATTTTCTTTCTGATAATTTCATTTTTCACAAGAAACTAATTTCAGGCGTTAGAATAACTGTGGATGTGTATACAGTAACTCCGTAAATTCAAAATATTTTTTCACTCTTGGTTTACACTGTTCCAAATTCGAATATTCAAGGTGGCAACTTTTACAATTTTTATTTTAATATTTAAAAAATTAAAAAGATTTTTATTTTTTTAGTTACATACTTACATATATATATATATATATATATATATATATATATATATATATATATATATATATATATCCAGATGCATACACAAAGATACACAATAAATCCTACATAGTCATCACATGTAGTGTTTCATGTTATGTTCATGCATAATTTGGATTTCATATGGATAAGTCTCCTAAAAATTTGGTGTAGTTTGTGACTTTGAGTCGATGTTTGTCTCTGCATTTGAAGATAATCTCATTGCGGTGGTTTAGCAATTCATCAAGTCTATTAGATTTAATTATGAAGATTTTCTCCTTAATGCAGAGATCGCATCTCTCTCTGAAGTTTCTTGGAGTTCGAGCCCTAGATATGATTCTCTTAGACAGTGCTGTTTGATGTTTAAGGGATTTGTTGTTCAAGGGATGGCGATGGGTTGTTATTATTATTTATATATTTTTTTAAAATATTAATGTTGAAGTGTCATAATCCGATTGTAGGCATTTTGGGTCTGTCTCGATGTATGTTCTCCTTTTTCTTTTTTCCCTGTCTAATTTCTCTATTTTTCTTTCTTTCTTTCTTTCTGTTTATAAGCCCCGCTTCCTCTTTTCTGTAGATATACTTGATAAATAGGTCAGCATGTCTACCCCCACCACTATTGTTATTATATGTCTCTTTATTAAGATGGATGTGAATACAACTAGCTCTTCTTTATTTTTTTTTCTTTCCTAATTTTGTCTGTATATCTTTCGTCTTGCACTCAATCACCTTATCCCTTTCGAGATATATATATCTCTTTCAACTCCTCCTGCCACCAATTTAAACCTGCTTCCTCAAACAAATGTGTGCATAAATTAAAAATGATAATAAATAATTCTTCTTACGCCTGGAATATTTGTCACCCATTTGTTTGTATGAAAATGGTCAATCTGAGGAATTAGGATCGAATTTCTATCGTAAGGAAATAAATTATAATCATCATGAAACTTTCAAGTTGTCTGTTTTTTAATAATAATTAATATCTGCTTTGTTTTTACATTGAGCTCTCTGGATTATATCCGCCGTGGAGATTTCCATGCGGATTACCAAACACTACAAAGTGGTTACTTGGGGATTATTCAAAGCTGAAAAATATTTTGGATTGTAAGAATAACTTTTTTGTTACAAGTCGATATTACATTAATAGTTTTTTGAGAATAACATTATTTTTTCAGTGGATTCATATCTTTCCAATTTTTGTATCAGTGAATCTAACTAACACGACTGGAATTCGAACTCGAACCGGTGATTTCACATTTCGAAAGCAAAAGAAAAAGAATAATAATTATTTTGTTTTGAATAGCAAAAGACAAGAAAACGAAGAGAAAAAAAAAATTGGGTTCAGAGAAAACACGAAGGCAGGTCAGAGGAAAGTAAGGCATGCTAACTGATCCCAAATTTGTGTTTACCCATAAGGTCAGACGTCGTTAATTAGCGACAAGGTGTGAAAGAGAATGTGACGTCAAAGTGGACGAGTTGGAATTCGTGAAATGACCGCTGCCGGCTGCTGTACAATGAACAGAGTCGTAGCGGCAAATAAAAAAAAAAAATTCTGCCCACCTGTTGTCTATTATTAAAAGCTTTTTTTCACTTCCTCTCTATCTCTGTTTACGATTTTCTTTTTATTTCCCCCCACCCTCTTTCACTAGGTTGGATTCTTTTTTCTTTTCTTTTTTTTCGAGACTCTCTTTGTAATTCTCTTTCTTTCTAATCTCTCTCTCTCTCTCTCTCTCTCTCTCTCTCTTTGTCTTTCTTTTCCTCATTTCTCCCGTTTGAATCCTCCTCCAACTGTTTTCGTTTAAATTTCTTCTTTTTCTAATTTTCGTTTTCTTTCCTTTAACTCTTTCCTCTCATTCGTTTTTCTGTCCAATCTTTTCTCTCCTTCGAGTTTTCTTCCTCTAATTTTCTATCTTTCTCATTCTCTCTCTCTTTTTTTTTACCACATTGCCCTCTCTTTCTCTTCCTTTTCTTTGCTTTTCTTTCACTCTCTCTTTAATTCTTGTTCGGATTATCTCTTTTTGTGATGTCTTTTAATGTTCACTTTCGATTTTTAATTTCTTATCTGATTATTTCTCGTTTCGTAGATGTCTGAGAGAAAGAACACCAGACAGCTTGAGTGACTTGAGGAACTAAATCGATTCTGAACAGTTCTAGAAGAATCCTATATCAGTTGATTTTGTGCAGCTGAAGAGCTCCAGAACGTTGCTGCAACTGTTTTGAACTTATTTATTTAATTTGACCATTTCCGGATTCTTTTTGTCGATTGCTGCTTTTAATTCGTCCAAATAGGAACAAAACTTGACCGAATTCCACGTGTGATTTTACGGAAGTGATTCTTAATACACATATACTTCCAGTCTTACCAGATAAACAACATTACCTTCTTCGGATGCAAACCGGCCTTTGGAATGGTTAATGTCGACTCATTTAGTATTCCTAAGGAACCCTGACTTCGGACATTTCTTTCTGGCTAAATGGTTAACAGCACATCAGATTAAATGGACGGTTCAGCATAAGGGTTACAGGTTCGATTCCTGTCGGAGAAGCGAATATTTTCTACGAAGTTTCTCGAAAATCCAGGCCGGTAAATGTAATTAATACTGTTTATTTAAGAATTAGAGATTTAATTAAATAAATTATGTATGTATATATATGTGTATGTTAGAAGCGCCCACGTAATTCTGACATTAATGACAAACGCTTCGCACCAAGGTATTTTATATATATATATATATATAAAAGAAAAACAGACCACTCTAAGGTACCATTACAATAATTTATTTTACCAGAGTCCTTTTAAAAGGACGCCGGATCATCAGATAGTACTTCCAATTTTTTTTTTTTCGTTTCATTTCGTTGTTGGAAATACTACCTGATGATCCAGCGTCCTTTTAAAAAGGACTCTTGTGAAATAAATTATTGTAATGGTACCTTAAAGTGGTCTGTTTTTCTTTTAAATATTAGCTCTGGATTTACATTGAGCTCTCAGGATTTCATCCTCCTTGGGATTACCCATACGGATTACCAAGTTCTTCATAACTTAACTATATATATATATATATATATATATATATATATATATATATATATATATATATATATATATAAAGTTCCCATAGATTTATATTTCCTGATAACCCTTGACGAGTTTACGGTTGGGATTTTCGGAAGGTCCGTCTACGAAACTCTAATTGAAGATAACATCAATTAAGTGGCATATTTCACTTGTATTTTATTTATATATATATATATATATATATATATATATATATATATATATGTACGATGAGTAGAAAAATATTATTTATTTTAGGATATTACATGTTTTCGGTGTAATATCCCTATATATATATATATATATATATATATATATATATATATATATATATATATATATATCGTTTAGCCCGGTATATATATATATATATATATAGTTAATGGATTTTATCTATCAATTCGATAAATTTTTATCACTAGAAACGTTTTTTTAGTTGATACTCATATTTGAGTAGACGCTCTATTTATTTATTAAACGAAGAGCGCAATTTTTTCTTTAAGAAAATTAATCGAAATTGCAGGTAGGTGAAAATAAATAAATATACTAATAAATAAACGGAACGCCTATTCAAATAAGCGTTTCATTAAATATGACAGACAACGTACTTTGATTAAGTTGTCTATAAATGTTTTCTTTTCTTGTCATAAAGTGCGTAAAATTGTCCAAATATTATATATATATATATATATATATATATATGTGTGTGTGTGTGTGTGTGTGTGTGTGTGTGTGTGTGTGTGTGTGTGTATGTATATATATCCGATGGCTTTCGTCTATTATGTTAACCATTATCAAGTATGTTTCGATTTAACTTGAATAGAATAACGTATCTATACAGATAGGAATTTTTTTCAAACACGGCCAGTACGTTTTGGCCATGCTCATAGTTGATATTATTGAGTGTTGGCATTTATTGTTCTTATTAGTTAAGCCTCCATTATTTTTTTTGCCGCTTTTTACATGTGGATGAGGCTATTATGACCGTATTTTTTACGAGTATGTCAGTCGTCTTTAACGAAACTTGTATAAATGAGGCATTGCTGCTCAAATACTCAGTCATGGCTATTATATTTGGCCACCTAACTCTCCAGACTGCAATCCCCTTGATTATTATGTATGGACACAGTTTAGCGAGATACCAATAAAATCTTGTAACACCAAAGATGAACTGAAGGCAAGGATTATGGCAGCATTCATGGTCTTAAACAGAGAGACCACCCAGAAGATTTGCAAGAGATTCCGAAGTCGTCTGGAGGCTGTGGTGGGAGCCAATGAGGTGAGTCTATTGAATAAATTTACTTATTGAATATGTCAAAATACTTTTATGTAAATTTGGTACATATACCTTTTAAAGCAAAATGTTAGTTGTTATTTTCATTTTTGCGTAATTTAGACAGTAGTTCATCAATCGCTGCCTGTACTTGTGAAAACAATTTTTTTAAATTTTTTGAAGGGATTGGCTATCAGTAATTGCTTCAATAAATTAATAATTTTAAATTTATAAATTTATCGGAACCTTTTTTTCTTTTTTTTTAATAAAACTGATGGCTCTAACTACAGCTGGAACTATGGATGTCCCCATATGCCACATTTTTTTAGATTTACACTTCAATATCCTTGAATTTTGATAGTGTTTAAAGATCTTCAAAGACACATTACATTCTACATGAACATTATTATTTTTTTATTTCCTTTGATTTCTGGCGTGTACACTTTTCTGTCCAGGTCCCGCCCAGTGACCTAAGGTCAGAAATCGTATCATGACATTTTCCGCTGACCAATTAAAAAAACAAAACAAAAAAAATCAAAACAACACATATTTTACATCGATAAAGCCCTTCGTAAGGTGTGGGTAGTACTCGTGAAAACAATTTTTTGTATTTCTTTAAAGCATGGACTTCCAGGAATCCCTTCACTGAGTCCGCTGGATCTTTTCCAACCAATCCGAGGGTTCCAACAACAACAGGGATTGTTTACATTTTTTGAGATTTCTATTTGAAGGTCCCTGTATTATTATTATTATTATTATTATTATTATTATTATTATTATTATTATCATCTTTGATTTCTGGCGTTTACACATTTCTTTCCGGGTCCCACCCAGGGACCTAAGGTTAGAAATGGCATCATGACACTTTCCACTGACAAAAAAAAAAAAATTACATAGATAAAGCCCTTCGTAAAGTGTGGGCTGTACTTGTCAGAACAATTTTTGTATCTCCTTGAGGCATGGACTTCCAGGAATCCCTTCAATTAGTCTACTGCAATCTTTTCCAACCAGTCCTAGGGCTCCAACTACAACAGGGATTGTTGATGTTCCCATATGCCACATTTTCGAGATTTCTATTTCAAGGTCCTTGTATTTTGACAGCTTTTTGAATATCTCCAAAAATACATTGCAGTCAAGGAGGCATTTTTTTTTGTTTGTGGTCTTTAATAAAAATTTATTATTATTATTATTATTATTTGCTTGGATTTCAGTTGTATAAACATTTCCTTCCGGGTCCCAACCGGAGACCTAAGGTCAGAAATGGCTTCATGGCATTTTCCACTGAACATGTTTGTAAGAATACAAAAAAAAAAAAGAACAACGAAGATCACATACATATACAGTTTGCATAGATGTAGCTTTTCGTAATTTGTGAGTTTTACTTGTGTGCAAAATTTATTATTCGTTTTTTTTTTTATTTCTTTGAGGCATGGACTTCCAGGAATCCCTTCATTTAGAACACTGGAATCTTTTCCAACCAATCCGAGGGCTCCAACTACAACAGGGATTGTTGATGTTCCCATGTGACACATTTTTGAGATTTCAATTTCAAGGTCCTAATATTTTATTATTATTATTATTATTTGCTTGGATTCCACTTGTATAAACATTTCCTTCCGGGTCCCAACCGGAGGACTAAGGTCAGAAATGGCTTCATGACATTTTCCACTGAACATGTTTGTAAGAATACAAAAAGAAACAAAAAAAAAAAAACAACTAAGATCACATACATTTTATATAGATATGGCTCTTCGTAATTTGTAAGTTTTACTTGTGTGTACAATTTATTATTTGGTTATTTAAAAAACGTTCCTTGTATAATTACAGACTGCTCCTTTGGCAGGGCTTAGCACCCGTTCAGCCACCATAGCAGTGTATACAGCGCAGTCATAGCATGACAGATTGTGAAGAGGCAACGGAAAGGAGCTCATGTGACCAACAGTGCTTCTAAATTTGGTGCTGATCAGAAGAATACTAAAAAGACAGCGGTCAGGATTACCGTGCTCTATCAAGAGAGTTACTGCCATGCATCTATAGCGACAATATCTATGGTTGTGTAATCAGGTAATTAAAGATTCAATATGGCTTAATTCCTCTGCCCAGCCAAATATGGTTAACAATAGAATTGGATGGCGACTGAGAGTTGTAGTTTGAAAAAAAAAAACTTACCTCATGGACATCCGTACGTAAAAAGAATCTCGTGGGGAAGCCATATTGTTTTTATGCTGACAAATTAACGTAAAATCACGGCGACCACGAGATTTGAGAAAATATAAATATGCAGTGTTCGAAAGATGGGGGAGGGCGAGAAAAGGAAGTTAGTCTACGAACGACCAGGCAATACAAGTACATATACACTTTATCACCCAGGATTAGGGCCTACTAAAGGAATTTAGGCCAGTCTCTCGAATTTAAACAAGCAGTGCGACCAGATGAGTCACAGATAATTTCCGTTTTTATTTCTCAACTTTATTCTTCTAAAGTACATTTTATTTCAATTATATATTCATCATTATTTACAATAACTTGTTCGCTCATTCTTTCGTTCTTCCGTTCTTCCGTTAGCTGGCTCTTGCCTGTTGCACACTGTTCCTCGTCGTTGTCGTTTCTGCCTGAGTCGACTTTCTACGAAGGTTTAAACAATTATCCGCACAAGCTTCCATTGCCGTGCGCGAAGCCTCGAGACATGGCTGCCGGACACTCTTCTCCAGGAAGAAAAAAAAGTCCCTTAACTCACTCCTTCGCATACTCAGTCTGCTTTCGATGTCCCCTTTACCGATCTAATTGGAGAGAGGAATGGTGGTTCGATAGGCAGAGGTTAGAACTGTCCTGCCACCAGCAGTTTTTCGCATGCCGCTCTACTTACCAATGAATTCGACATCTTTTAACAGTTCACCGGTTGACAGCACGTTTGGTGCAAATTCAGGGTTTAATATGGCAGTTCGGGTGGAACAGTCAGTTAAGTGTCATGCATGATACATGCTTAGGCGATCATGTGTCTTTCGATACATGACTGACGACGCAAATTTTTTCCCGAAGTGAAACACTAAATACACATTTATATGTCCAGCAGCTGCAACGTGTCCATAAAGATTTTGGCATAAAACAAAAATGCTGTTCTCCTTGGTGACAACGCCAGGCCGCATATAGCAAGCAGGTTGCTATTTCTTTCTGCGGTAGACCAGTTCCCATCCAAGGCTATAGAAACCGGTTTTTCCTGCTATTTAACCATAACTAGGGGTGGGGATAAGAAGAGGATTCGTACTTTTCCCAAGGGTATTACCACGTAAGTGAATGTAATAGAATCAACTGGAATTCGAACTCTGCTCTCCGACTCCTGAATCCGAGCCGCTATCCATTGCTCCACTATGTCTCCTCTACCAACCGAATTAAAAAAAAGAAAAATGTCTAGTTATTCTTGATGTATACGGCCTGGAGTTGTCATAGAGGAGAACAACATTTTTCCTCAGGACGAGCGCAGGGAGCTTTTAGACCAAAACATTTATGGGCACGTTGCAGCTGCTGGACATATAAACGTACATTTATCCTTTCACTGCATTTTAAGAACAATACACCCGCCTTACTTCGAACTTTGGTGTCGGATGCGGAGATATATTCTTTTTAATCCATTGCCTTTTCTGCTGAACATTGTCGTATGCAACCCACTTTTCATCGCTTTTTTTTTTAATAATTGCACCCCAAGCAAGGCGAGAATGCCATTAGTACGCAGGGTGTCACAGAGAGTGAAACTTAGAGAAAAGACTGAGGATTGGAAGGATTGAGGAAAGGACAAAAGATGATTAGGATTCAAGAAGATAGAAGATGGCGATTGACGTTGCATTTAAATTTATGAAGATTGTAATTATCAGCGAAGCAAGTAAATGGGAGGAAGTTCAACAAGCGGGACGTGCGAGAAAATAAACTATTGGAGTAGAAGTGGCAGTTACGTTTAACTATTTAAACAGTAAACGGGTAGGAGCTAGATGCTTTAATTCACGTAGTCGGAGCACCCGGGGTGGGGGGAACTTTTCGGTTATGATATATTTAAGGAACGGTACATTAGTCATTGAAATTGGTTCCCAAAAACGGCAATGATTTATGACTCAAACTAATCTTATTGTTAAAGCTCTTAATATCGACTATTATTATTAAAACGTATATTACCTTGAATAAGTTATTATGTTCCGTGATTATTGGGGTCGACAGATTTTGGGCGTAGTACGATATTTGTTATTGTTGTTATATATATATGTGTGTGTGTGTGTGCGTATATATATATATATATATATATATATATATATATATATATATATATATATATACATATATATGATAAATATATAGTTCATAGAGCTTATGTCAAAAAATAGACATTAAGGTCAACAGCCAGAGGTCACAGACTGACGATTACGCAATCATCAGGCTGTGACCTCTGGCTGTTGACCTTAATGTCTATTTTTTGACATGAAACAGACTATATATATATATATATATATATATATATATAGAGAGAGAGAGAGAGAGAGAGAGAGTCTGTTTCATGCTGAAACGTAATCGTCAGGCTGTGACCTCTGGCTGTTGACCATAATGTCTATTTTTTGACATAAGCTCTATGAACTATATTTTTATCATATATATATATACATATATATATATATATATATATATATATATATATATATATATATATATATATATATATATATACACACGCAGACACACACATATATAGCAACAATAACAAATATCGTACTACGCCCAAAATCGGTCGACCACAATAATCCCGGAACATAATAACTTATTCAAGGTAATATACGTTTTAATAATAATAGTCGATATATATATATATATATATATATATATATATATATATATATATATATATATATATATATATATTACAATGAATCATTCATACAAAAAGTAGATTAGTAAAGTTAATGATATAAAATGGCGAAATCCTTTCGCAAACAAAATTTTGAAGTTTCATTAACTTACGAATCACTCGATGAATGTTTTTAATAACTATAATCTGTATGTCGTTTTTTTAATATGCAAGTACTTTCAACAGTACATTCAGTCATCCTCAGGCATGGAAATTATTTTGTTTTTATGTAAAATCCAGGTAGTATCCGAGACTAAAAAAATTAAATGCGAATCGATATATATTTTTTTTTTTTTTTTAATGTGTTACTGTTAACGGATACAAACTTTTGGAGCGTGCAGTCGCAACGCTAAGGTTGAATTTTTTTGAAAATTTAAGAGAGTGCGTTTTTTACTAATATGGTAGGAGTTTATCAGCCAATGGGACATGAACTAAATAGTTCAACAAATAAAGTAATGTCTCAGTTGTAATCCCGAAAACTTGCACGTCGGATCAGTAAATATATATATATATATATATATATATATATATATATATATATATATATATATATATATATATATAATATATATATATATATATATATATATATATATATATATATATATATATGCTTTTGAATCCGGTATGAATTTTAAAAAAATCAAAGCAGCATGTTATAATTTTGGAAAACAGCTTGTTAACCATTACACAGTGACTTGAGGCTAAAATTGTTATTTACTAAACATGAATTAATTTTCTCACAAGACTACAATTATGGGGCACCAAAGAAGCATTAAACTTATAAAGACATAATATTGATTTCGGAAGCCAGCTTGTTAACCATTACAACGTGAAGAGACACTCGAATAATTACTTCTAGTCTTGAGCCAAATCTAATCTATGCTTACATAGATTAGATTTGGCTCAAGATTACAAGTATGGGTCACTCTGTGAGGATCACACAATGAAATAATAATGATTTTTGGATCCAGCTTGTTAACCATTACAACGTGAAGAGACACTCGAAAAATTATTTACTAAGCGTAGATTAGATTTGGCTCAAGACTAGAAGTATGGGTCACCCAGTGAGGATCACACAATGAAATAATAATGATTTTTGGAACCAGCTTGTTAACCATTACAACGTGAAGAGACACTCGAATAATTATTAACTAGGCATAGGTTGGATTTGGCTCAAATCTAAAAGTATGGGTCACCCAGTGAGGATCACAGAATAAAATAATAATGATTTTTGGAACCAGCTTGTTAACCATTACCCTGTGATGTGATGCAAAATTATTACATTACTAAGCATATATTAGTTTTCGTACAAAGTTAAATATAGGACACCCAGTGAGAATCCAACTCACTACTTAGTAACAATTGCTAACAATTATCCAAATGGTGCCCTTTATTTACTAAGTTTAGTTTTGGTACAAATCCACAATTACTGAGCAGCTAGTGATGATCGAACTCACTAGTAATGGATAACGAGACTCGGTAATCATTACTCCCCTGCTGAGGCACTTGTTTTTATTGTAGCAGTTTTAACTGGTAACCTGTTTAAGCCCACATGGTCACGTCGCCTTTTCATTTCAATTTTTGACGAAGGGTGTGTAAATAGTGGTTGAAAGCGTTCAGGCTACAGTTTACTCGTCCTTGGTATAAAGAGTCAGCAGGTGTGCACTAAGATGCCGTTTAAAAAGATTACCTGCTAATGCGGGGGCGGGTCTCTGTTACGGACTTTCTCCTCGGAATTTCTTATTAAGATGCGTACAACGTTCAATGACTATCTAAAGTGTAATCACGTACAGAGCATGCGAGAAACGAGACAGTTTTAAAGAGATGAGGAAATACAAAGAAACTGCTGCTAACAACCAGAAAGGAGAGAAGCAACAGAGATGTAGTCCTCTCTCTATTTATATACCGTGTCCCCCTCATGACGACCACGGCTCTCTACAATTTCCTGTCCCTTGAACCTCTAAATAAATCTGTCTTCCCTTTATTTCTAAACTCTGTTCCTCCATCCATTTTCTTAAGCTCGTCAAGTATGTTATGCTCTGATTTTCTCTATCCCTCTTGCCCTCCGTCCGTCCTGTGAGTAACAGATTTTCTAAACCCTCTTTCCTCATTATGTGCCCCAGAAATTTCGACTTTCTCCTCCTGATGGTAAGTATTTGTTTCGATTTTCTCTAAAACTTCGTCATTGCTCACATGTTCGGTTCATGGTATTCTCAGCATCCTTCTGTAGAACCACGTTTCTATTGCTTCAACTCAGTTGTGGCTTTGCTGGGGCCAGAAATAAAAACACAAGAGAAGAATTGAGTTAAACAAGTATATTAACAGAAACAGTAACAAATGTCAGAGCTGACTGCTGGAAACTTCCCTCTCCAAAAAGCAATACCTGCTCCTATTTATAGCTAGGAGAGTCCATGCGTGCGTGGGTAAATTACCGTAACAATGTCTCTTCTTTATCTTTGAGGAAATTGTCCTTCGTATACTACCTGTATGGAAGACAGATATCACGTAACAGTTCAGTACTCTTTTCTTTGTTTCTAACGAAGTTTTTTTTTTATCTTTTCTACTAGAGGAGATTGAAAATACCATAGACAGAGCATCTGAGAAACCAGGAAGGTTTAAGGAGATAAGGAAATACAAACAAACTGCTGCTCACAATCAGAGAGAGAGAGTTGGGTGAGAGGGTGCTACAATTTTAGAGGCTCATAATAAAGAAAGAAGATCTAGAGAGTTTAACACTCATGGGAATCACTGAAGTAAAAGAAACAAAGTAAAAGTTGAAATAATCTACTTGAACACTTTGAGTGAATCGGTCCAAGCTAAGTACCGTTCTGGTTATGACGATAAACTATATCCGCGTCCTGGGTAAGACGACAATCTGTATCCGCATCCTGGGTAAGACGATAAACTACATCCAGCAGCAAGGCCTCTGATCAGGCGGTTTTAAGGAACGTGGAACCACCTCTTAATTGCTGGTGTTCCTTGGTTCACTCCGCCCTGCGTATGACGATAAACTATATCCGCGCCCTGGGAAAGACGATAAAATACATCCGACAGCAAGACCCTTGGTCAGGACGTTTTGAAAAGCGTGGAACTATCTCATGATTGGTGGTGTTCCTAGGTTCAACTTGACCCGGGGTGGTAGCTCCTGTCCCAGGTATCACCAAATAGTTAACCCACCAAAAGGGGTCAAAACACTATGAAAGTATAAAAATAGGTTTTAATACCAGCAATACAACTTTTTTTGTGGTGGGGGAAGTTATTACCAGCAGTAGAATTTTGAAACAGAAAAATATCCCCAGCAATAGAGTTTTGGAAATAAGTTTTTTGTTTGTATTCTTTTGAAAAAAAAATATTAACAGAAATAAAATGTCAGCATTAAATAACCCATTTAAATATTCATCTAGTAGAAGGCCCAAGAGTCAGTAAAGGTAGAGTTGTACTGAATGTTATTGCATGAACGTAAAAAAAATAACTAAGTTCAGATTATGATGATATGTAAGATAGAAAATGAATGATTCTATACTTAAAAAAGTTAAGATTGTGCTAATCAGGGAAACATCGTCTCACAAAGTAACGGTTGTAATGATCTAAGAGTGATCCTGGGGAGAGCATCAGTATCAAGTAAAAAGAAGGCTGGACCGATGAGAGAGCCTTGGGGAACGACTGCATTGATTTCATGGGTCTCAGAAACTGGCCATTGACAATGACCTTCACCGGGCTACTCGGTAGGAAAATTTTGATAATTGCAAAGACTCAGCCAGAAATGCCATGGCTGGAATATTTGCATAGCACTCCCCCACACCATGACGCACCTTGTCAACGACCTTTTAGATATCTAAGGTAATCACTTTCTTGATGGATTTATTATCGAACGCGTCGCTGATTCTGTGAAAACAGGAGGTTGTAGAGAGCCATAACCGCCCATCTCCGCGCGTATAAGGTGGTGTGGTTAGCGGCTCTGAATGAGAAATCGAAAAATCAAGTAAGAATTTCAGTCGGGTTCGTAACATTTACTTACGCACAAATACCCTTGGGAAAGGTAAGAATTAAGCTCATTCCTGTCCCCAAGCTAAATTTAAAGAGTACGGCTTGCATCTGGAGTAATCACTGTTATTTCTCAAAAAAATTGTTATTCGCTCGCCAAAAATAAAATTTATTCTTGTAATTCAAAATATATTACAGCTTTTTAATAATTAAATAATTTTTAATAATTATAATAATTTAAATAATTTTAAATAATGCAAAATGGTTAATAATCCATAAAAAAAAAAAACAGACAAAAAAAAAAAAAACAAATCAGTTAATCAAAAGGCGAATATATAGTAAATTTCGGCGTACAAGTCGAGTTTTCAAATCTAAAAAATCTCTCCAAAACTAGGTGTCGACTTATACGGCGGGTATAAAATCCGAACCTTTCTCATTGTGTTGTGAACAAGGGGGACAGTGCTCTTAATAAATACTATACACTTAACCGTACCTCCAACAGGCTACCAAAAATACATTAAAAAAAATTTGAATTAATATAAAATATTAAAAAAGTGAAATTCAGTACTTGCATTATTTACATTACTCGGACTATTATCCCCTTCAGATGATTGGAATCTCGAACCAAACCCTTTATTTCGTTCACCTGGGTGGATTGCTCTAGTTCCGCGTGCCATGCCTCTTCAGGATGTCTCTGTTATTTCCCTTTAACTCAACTCTCCAAGGTGGCTTGGTATTGAAATCACGACTCGTTGGGTCTAGTCACTGGATCTAACCAAAGACTTCACCCACTAGCCCATGTGTCCGGTTCGAAACTCCAGTCACCTGAAGAAGGCCAGAGCGTACAACGGCCGAAACGTTGTGAATATGGCAATGAAGACGAGGATAATAGTTCGAATAATGTAAATAATGCAAGTAATCATAATACCTCATCTCAGTCAAGTGATAACGATTGCTGTATGAGTCGTACGATTTTTGAATCAAGCACGGGCAACGCCGGGCCATGCTGTTAGTATATATATATATATATATATATATATATGAGTTGAACATTGAAGTCACTACTCTGTCGCCTCTGAGTGTTGACTTCAATGTTCTCTTTTATATTTACATACGCTCTATCTCTGATATTGAGCACTTTTTCCCGTAAATATAGCATACCGTAAAACTATATATATATATATATATATATATATATATAGGTAATTTAATATAAACTCAACCAATGGTCCGATGGGCACTATCGTAGACTTTAATGAAATTTTAATACATCTTACCAACCCATGAGAAACTAAAAACCGTAATATTTTAGCTGCCTGAATCTTTTTTGAGGACTTTTAGCCTCTTGAAATTTGTTCTCAATTTTTGCTGATAACAAAATAACAAAATTTACATTCTAATAAGGTATCTGTATTTTGTCACCCGGAGAAGCTAAACTATTAGCAACAGAATAAGAAATAAAGTTGATTATAATCCTTTGATGACTTAACTTTCAAATATTTGAGTTAAAGAGTTACATGATTCCTATTTGACAAAAATTTGCAGCCCCCTCGTAAAAGAGTCAAATATTAGTCCATTTTTAAAAACTTGCCAAGTAGCGTAGACATTTGAATTCAGAATTTACAGAGTGCCAGAAAAGTAACTCCCTATTAAAATAGTATGAGTGGACTGCTAGAACTTTTTTCTTTGGGGTTGGTTAAGGGAGCAAGTCTACTATACCAAATCAAGACTTTGAAGGGCGAATACAAGAAGTTATGTTTTCTATCCCACAAGAAATCGGTTGATGAGATTCCTGAGCGGCTCGAGAAGGTGGTAGCGATATCTGGTGCCCATATCGAATTTTAAATAAAACCTCATGCTAAACACTTTCCTTTCATATGTATCTCTTGTAAAAATTATAGTTAATAAATTAATAAATGATAAGTATTTTAAAATGGCGAGTTTTTTTTTTTTTAACTCACCCGATATATCTCGATATACAGAGTGGGGAAGCAAACTTTACAAAGGTCTTTCAATACCTGTCTCAAAATATTGTAAATTTTGCTTCCCAACTCTGTAAATTCATTCTTTATTTTTCACTCAAAATTAAACAGAAAATACATATTCGATGCTAATTTCGTAAATACGCAATACAGTCTTGGATATGATACCGCATTTATTTTTGACTAGTAGGCTTCGCCCGCTCGCTATCTGGTAATTTTTCTAGCAAAAATTGGTTGTTTTTTTCTATGGGGTTAATATTCACCATTTATGAAATGTTGAATGTGTTGTGGATGTTCAATATATTTGTTCAAAGAATATGACTGTAAAGATAGAAGAAATTAATTGGTCGAGAGTGGGGGGGGGAGATTTGTTATTGTCAAGGAAAGTTTTACAAATAGATGCCAACTTGTTGAAGGCCAAGTAAAATGCAAATTTGAAACAATCTTCTGCACTATTTAAGACAATATTCCTAAACAGAAATATTTTTGATATGAAAAAACAATCTTTTTTTTTAAAAATCAATATACTAATTAGTTAGTATCTGTCTATATTTCTGAGTTGAGGTATTATGTACATTATTTACACTATTCGGACTATTGTCCTCATCTGTGTCGCCATATTTATCACAACGTTTCGGCCGTTGTACGCTCCGGCCTTCTTCATGTGGTTGGAATGTCGAACTGAACCCTTTATTTCGGTTACTGTAACCAGTAATAAGGAGTGCCAGAGAAAAGCGATAATAACAACAAAATTTGCAATATGAGCTCTGGTAAAAACATTAATGATAACAGCAAAAATTGCAATATGAACACTGGTAAAAAATTGTTACTGAAGACATTAGGTTTATAATACCCAGAAACTCATACAAGGACAAATGGCACATAGGATAAAGGCGTTAGTGAGATCCAGTGACAGGACCCAAACAAAGAGTGAGTTCAATACCAGGTTAATGCAGTGTAGAACTTGAAGAGGGGAATTAACAGGAGATAACTGATAACTGACATCCATTAGACATGGCACGTGGAACTAGAACAGTCTACCCCAGTGAGCGAAATAAAGGGTTCAGATCGACATTCCAACCACCTAAAGAAGTTGTAATAAATATGGCGACAAAGATAAGGACAATAGTCCGAATAATGTAAATAATGTACTAACTAGTTAAACTTGAAAGGTGATATCACCTAGAAGTAGATAATATATAAGTCAGAGATTGAGCATTTTGTGTATAAATTAATGCCGGGTACGTTTTTATCATCTCTCAGTTGGGCAGAGTGCGACTGATTTGCGGCTCCGTCGGAGGACAGAGGCGTAACAGGGGAAAATCACACTGTGAGGCGCCCAGCCCTAGGAAACAGATGCCCGAGGCTGCACCCTCTCATAGCACCTGAGAGAAGCTCGATACACGCACGGAGGCCAGCGCAACGGGGCTCGGGGAATTTTTGTACATGGCCCCAGTGTACGTCCTCGGTTCCCCTCCCGACACTTTAAAACCGACCTTGTGTCACATCCCACCTCATCGGGGAATCCAGGGTAAATATCTACGATAAAGTAGAGTTGGGGACCTCAGAATTCGTGGGAGAATTGAGCTCCCATTTCGCATTTATTCATATAGATAATTTTTTTGTTTGTATTCTTTCTTGCAATTTTTTTTTTCTGTTTCTTTTCATACTCGCTCTTGTCTTTGTCTCCCTTTTGTTTACAACGATAATAATTTAAAATAATCTTTATCTAAATAAATACAAACAGTTTGTGACGGTTACAAATCAGTGTTAATCCCCGGCAATGTTTGTTTATTTTTCATCCTCCCATTCACGTTTAGTCGCACGTTTTCTACTGATTGATCGAGTCATTCAGCTAATGAGTATTTGGCCTTCTCGCCACAATTGCAGACGCTTGCAAAACAGCGCTGAATGACAAATACAGTGTTTTGTCTGGTTTGAAATTGCTAGATACTTGTGTATGTGCGTGTGTCTGTGACGCTCACACAACTGATGATTGTAATATAATCAGTTTGATAATTATTACCTGTATTCCAAGTTGTAATAGCTTAGGTTTTCTCATCTTTTTCACCCCTTTCTTTATCGTCGATGATGACCAGCGTCCACCTCGTCTGAGCGTTAGGATTTCAGATAGGCGAAAGACGTTCATTAAAAGTTCGTTTTGACCTGTGGAAATAGAAGCAGAAAAATTGGTACACTGACTGACCCTTCTCCACGATGACGGGCCCTCTACATGACTGGCTTAAAACGCGCACATTTAAATTTCAAATGAGCGCTAAATGATTTTATCGGTGTCTGAAGTGTGTTGTGCTTTTATGACCGGCAGTAAAGTCTACGAAGTAGGAACTTCAAAGATCCTACCACCTACTTGACCAAAATGCGATAAAGTATATGAAAACGTAAGTAAAAGTCAAAAGATGATATAAAATATGTTATAAAAAATAAAAAAATAAGCTATAAAAAATAAAAATAAAATATAAATATCACATAAAAATATAATATTCTATATAAATAAAGCGCAGTGTATGTGTGTCCGTCCGTGTGTCTTGGCAAACCCTAAACAACCTGAAGTAAAAGGTAGTAACTACCTACAAATAACTAATAAATACCTCGTTAAACATTAAATTTAAATATCGAACAGAGTGAAAGGGTTTAAAAAAAACAATTCTTTATTAAAGATTTAATTTTTATTTTGCTTTTCGTTGGCTAAGTAAACCGTAATTAAAACCGGGGCACGGTATGTTGCTCATCTAGTTTTTTTTCTAGCACACGTACTGTGATATATTCGAAATATTACATTATTTACATTACATTTTATTTATTACAACGTTTCGGCCGCTGTACGTTTTGGCCTTCTTCAGGTGGTTGGAATGTCGAACTGAACCCTTTATTTCGCTCGCTGGGGTAGACTGTTCAGTTATCCGTTATCTCCTGTTAATTTCCCTCCGAAAGTTCTCCACTGCCTTATGGCACAGTGGATAAAGGCGTTGGTTAGATCCAGTGACAGGACCCAAAGAGTGTGAGTTCAATACCCGGTTAAGGCAGTGGGGAACTTTCAGAGGGAAATTAACAGGAAAGAACTAATAACTGACATCCATCAAACATGGCACGTTGAACTAGAACAGTCTACGCCAGTGAGCGAAATAAAGGGTTCTGAGTCAACATTTCAACCACCTGAAGAAGGCCGGAGCGTACAACGGCCGAAACGTTGTGATAAATATGGCGACAAAAATGAGGACAATAGTCCGAATAATGTAAATAATGTACATAATACCTCATCTCAGAAATATAGACAGACTCGAAATATTACATCGTTCGGGCTTGACAGAGGACGGTAAGGGCGACACCGAGATCCGTAGAGGTATTGGGATTGCCAAGGACACATTCCAAAAGCTTGGCAGAGTATTGCGAGACAGGAGGATTTCTTTGGTAACAAAGAAAAGCGTACTGAGCTGTTACGTGACATCTGCCTTTCTGTACGGCAGCGAATGTTAGACGATTTCTTCAAAGATGAAGAAGTGACTCAGGGCGACACAGATGTGATTGTACAGAAGGACGCTAAGGATCTCATGGACCGAGCGTCTGAGCAACAGTGAGGTCATAGAGAGGTCACAAACAAGAAGAAGGCTTATACTTAACATCAGAAAGAGGCAGCTGAAATTTCTGGGACACATAATGAGGAAGGAGAGCCTGGAGAATCTGATACTCACGAGTCAAATAGAGGGGAAAAGGAGACAAGGGAAAGCAGCGCGTGACATACCTAACAAGCTTGAGCAGGTGGATGACAGAACGTGGTTTGGGAGAGGAAGGAGATCAAAGGAACTTGCTGAGAGCTTCAAGGTATAGAGGGAGCTGGAGAGCCATCATCGCCTACGTCCTGAAAGGACATGGCACATAAAAAGAAAAAGAATGTCTTTTGAGAGTGACTTTATGTGAAGGGATTATAAAGAATGGTTATTTAAAAAGAAAATAAACATTGCTCGGAAAAGAAATGCAAACATAGTGCGGAGATCGGTTGCGTATACGAAGAAAGATTATGCCGAAATAAGGTGTCGAATAAAGATAATATAATTTTATTATTTCTAAATTATTATAACTTTGACGTACATAGGACGCTGAAAGTAAAAGGTCGAAAACCCTCCGCAGAAGCTAGCCTAAGTTCCGCCCGAAGTGCGGGATCTTGGCTAGTAAGATAATAAGAAAAAGAATAATATATAAATTAATTAACTCTAAAGGTAAAGATAATGTTAGCCGTTTCCTTATAAGGAAACATTCAATATTCATTGACGGAGCAGCCAGTACTACTGCCAGTTGGCACTCATAAAAACCTTTCTCTTAAAATTAAATTCATTAAAATAGATTTCTCTATTCCAGTAGCTGTTATCGCTCTTTTGAGTACTGATTTGGTTGGTAGATTTTGTTTATCGGCATATCAACCTCTATGGGTTATTTAATGCCGAAATCTAAATAATTGGAAGATAGTTGTATGCCTTCAATTATAGATAAAATGTATTGTTGGTAATTTTAATATAATAGTATTGTTAATCTTTTGTATAGAAAAATGTATTGCTGGTAATTTTACTATAATTTTTTTTTTTTTACTTCCATAGTATTTTGTTTGCTGTTTGGCTGTTCACTATTTGTCCATAGCTGGGACCCTAACAGATGCTACCACCTCAGCTAGGGTGGACCGGGGTACAACATAAATTAAGTGGTGGTTCTATGTTCATGGAAACTTCCAATCTCCCGATCAGAGTCTTTGCTGCCGGATGCAGTTTATCGTCATACCCAGGACTATCCAGTATTGATAGTAGCTGAACCTTGATTATGTTATTATTTTCTCTTAAAATGGATAGCACATGTAACATGTGCTATCCATTTTAATTGTTGCTCCTGTTGGTAGTCCTCAAGTGATGTGGTTTCTGTTATCTGGCATAGTTTTTTGTTTGTGATTACGTAGAGGCAGAAGAGACACAAAAACAACATTAAAAACAAAGTAAAGATTACTGAACTGTTACACGATATGTCCTCCTATATGGCAGTGGATCATGAGTCTCCACACCTTCCTGTCTTTTCTGTCCTAAGAAGGATGGTAAAGAGTTAAACGTTACGTTTAACTCTTTACCATCCTTCTTTGTTCCCGCTTTGCTATACATTCACACAAACTCATTAAGTAGGTGACTATGGCTCTCCACATCTTCCTATCTTTTGCTGACCTAAGTAACTTTTGGCTTTTACCAACCCTCTGTTCCTGTTCTGTTATACATTCATACAAACAATTAATTAGGTGACCATGGCTCTCCACATCTTCCTGTCTTTTTCTGTCCTAAGTAACTCTTGACTCTTTACCATTCCTTTGTTCCCGCTCTGCTATACATTCACACAAACAATTAAGTAGGTGATCATAGCTCTCCACATCTTCCTGTCTTTTACTGGCCTACGTTACCTTTGTCTCTTTACCATCCATTTTTTCCATTCTAGTTCACATATTCACATAAACTCATTAAGTAGGTGATTATGGCTCTCCACATCTTTCTGTCTTTTGCTGTCCTAAGTAACTTTTGACTTTTCACTATTTCTCTTTGTTCCCGTTCTGCTATATATTCACACAAACATGGTGATCATGGCTCTCCACATCTTCCATTCTTTTGCTGTGATAAGTAACTTTTGGCACTTTACCCTCCCTCTTTGTTCTTGTTCTGCTATACATTCACACAAAGTCATTAAATAGAAGATCATACTTCTCCACATCTTCCGTCTTATGATACCTTAAGAGACCTTTAACTGTTTACCTTCGCTCTTTATCCCTGTTCTGCCATCCATTCATACAAATACATTGTGATCATGGCTCTTCACATCTTCCAGTTTTTACTTGCTCTAAGTGACCTTTAAACGATTAAAGGAATTTTGAATAAATTCAAACAGTCATAACTTGACAAATACTTAGAGTTAGGACAAAGTCAGGCAAGTTTTGAAATTTTGGGACTGTCTATTTTCGGACTAGACATAGAACATATCACTTTCGAAATGTTCCAATATTTCCAAAAATCTGTTTTTGAGTCAGAAATTTAACTCTGTAAATGTTTTGTTTTAGTTTATGTTCTCATCAGTAAATTATGTCAAAAGCTTCAACTGAATGTTCTTTTGTAGGGCCCTAATCTCCACTTGATGAAAGTCATTTTTGAAAAGGAGTGTCAAGCTAAACCTATTTACCACTTTTAAAATTCATTCCAGTGACTTTCCTAAGAGGCAGAAAAAAGCAACTATCCAGAACTGATCATCTAAAAATAAATGATTAAATGTGCGAATTTTAACTTCGAATGAACATAACTTGATAAATACTTGGCGCTAGGACAAAGTTAGACCTGTTCTGAAATCCTGGAACTGTCTATTTTCAGATTTTCTAGATATAGCACATATCACTTGGGAAAGGTTCCAATAATGCCAAATATCCGCTTGTGAGCCTGCTGTGAGATTGATTGATATAAAAAGAAAATACCTGCATATGTAGATAGACAAATATGTAGGAATAGACATATAGAGAGATAATCGAACAATAGTGTCAGATTGGATGATGTCATCTTATGATTTTTTTTTAGAATAGAACAAATTTTAAATTTCTTTCATATCCATAATTAATGTTGGTTTTTTATGTCTTGTATTTAAAATAGATATGATATCTGTTTTTCGATAATGTTGTGGGGCTTTGGGGTTAAAATGAACAGTTGATCTACCCATGATCTACCCATGTCAAGAAGGATGATAATGATGAGGAAACACATAGGTTATTTTAACAGAACAAGATAGGGTTATTTATTTACGGATTTACACACCTGAATTTTTGTCATTAGTTTGTTTCAGGAAAATAAATTAGAATGCCTAAAGTCCGTAGTTTCAACATATTGTCATGAAGAGGAAATGTTCATACAACAGATATATCTGGGTTTTTTTCTAGAATGTTATGGGAGTTAGGGGTTAAAATGAACAGTTTATTTAGCCATGTCATAATTTGTTGAATACTTGGCACTATGACAAACATAGACTAGTTCTGGGACCCTAAAGTGTCTATTTTCAGACTAGGTATAGAAAATATCACTTGGGAAACTTCGAAAATTGGCAAATTTCCGATTTCATGTTCACCGTGTCCAAAGCTTCTAAGAAACATTACACCGCGACATGATTCTGCAGACCCCACAATAATACAGAACTTGTTCGTTAATTCACGAATGATGCACTCAGCTCTTAAAAAATATTTGTGGTCTGTCAGAAACAGGGATCTAATTACATCTGCGTACTCAAATTGGCTTACGGCCATATCACGTTGAAACACCTGTTATAGTCTGATTACTGAAGTTAAGCAACACTGAGTCTGGTTAGTATTCAGATGAGTGACCGCTGGAGAATACCACGAGCTGCAAGCTACGCGACAGGCCTAGCAAGCCGGCAATGGATACAATCTCGCTAATTGTAATAAAAAACAAAACGTTGATAAGGGAAGTGTTTCCGGACTGAGAGGTTGCAAGGCCTGCCTAGAGTTGGGCGGATGAATGAGTGTGTACTCCAATGGCACCTTCATCACACCTAACACTTTGTTCACACCTGAGACATTTATTAGGATGGGCCTGAAAACTGAAGCGTATCCTTTGTATGGAGGAATGTAACTACATTTGCAATTTCATTTCCTTTTGCTCACTGGAAGTAGGTCGGAACAAATCTTTAATGAACTCTCTTTCATTCATAACCATTTTTCTTTATAAAATACTAGACCACCCATAAACCCGTTAGGTTCCTTTTAAAAGCAGTTCATGGCACAAAATGATGAAGCAACGGTATTATCAATTCTGTTAAGAATTACACACATTCTAATATGTATTTGTAATACAGTGTAACCCGGATATAAGAGAGTTGTCGGGGCCTGGGAAGAAGTATCTTATATCCGGGTTTCTCTTATATCCGGGTTTGGTCTATTTTATTTAGGTAAGTATGGCTCTAATTTGGGACCAGATAAAATTTCTCTTATATCCGGGTTTCTCTTATATCCGGGTTACACTGTACAAGTTATTGTAATACTTATTATTATTATACAATATTACTTAAATGAAATGCAATAATAAATTAATAAATGCCAAGGTTTTCAGAATTTTTTAATAAAATGCAGTCCCTGATATACGGAACAACAGAAAAAAAAAAACTTTCAAGAGATTAAAATTATTAATATGATATCTCTTGATATAAATGTAATAGTTTTAACAGTTCGTATATTTTCTTAATGAAATTCATCTAGAAATTCAATGATAGCCGTTAAATTATCAAACAACTTCAGAATGAACAATAAATTAACAATATCAGAATGATATAAGCGGCCTATTATTGTTCAAGGACAATAACCTAGCTTTAATTTGAAACGTCCCTTTAATGCAAATCTAACCACTTTCGCCCCAGCCCCCTAACCTCCGACGTCTTACTCTCTGGGTTGAAGTGTCTACTCGGTCTTAACCGAACTTAAGGGAGTGGCCGTAGGTCCCCTGAGCATCTGTAGATTATTCGACCGGTCCGCTGGTTTAATCCTGCTTCCTGCCCACGTTGTGTTTGGTTTGATCCAGAAAGCAGAAGTGATGTTCATCCATTCACTGTTCAAATCCACTCCAATTTCAATAATATATATATATATATATATATATATATATATATATATATATATATGGTGGGGGGGTTCCCAAACTCTCTCTGTCACACAAACATTCTCCTGCAGGGAAAGAGTTAACATTTTTACAATGGAGTTGCAAACTGATAGCACACTAAAGGCATTTCCATTCAAGTAATAGTAGATAATAATAGGTGGCAATTTATATACCAATTTTTGTATTTACCAAATTATAATTTTCAGAGTTGAAAGTCATTAAAAAAACAAACAAACAAACAAACAAACAAACAGCAATCGTCTGCTTAAGGAGATTTATATTTATTGGAATAACATAAATGTGGATGCCTCCTTTTTGTGCACTTAGTTTCATTATTTCAAGGTAATTCTTTCGAACTATTTTCGTGTTTAATTATACAAAATTGTTAATAAATGGCAAGGTTTGCAGAATTTGTGAAAAAATGCAGTCCCTGATATACAGAACAACAGAAAGAAAAACTTTTTACATATTAAAATTATTAATTATTATTAACTTACAAATATAAGAGCATAATCTACCTTTTGCTGACAGAAGAGGGATTAGGAGAGATAACATAAAAAGAAAGTTTACAAGATACAAAGGAGAGAATATTGGTGATAGCCATGAATGAACACGGTACACAGAAGAATATATATATATATATATATATATATATATATATATATATATATATAAATTCCCAAACCAAAACAAAACTGTTAAATAAGTGATATAAACAAATTTTTACTACGTTAAGAAATAAATAAATAAATAAATAAATAAAATAAGAAACAAAAATAAAAACAAGCAATATAATTTGACCTAAATAGATAAACAAACGACTTCCGGTGAAATAACCGCCATAACAGAATACCCACAATGCACTACTAACCCGTATATATATAAATAGCCGAGAAAAATAACAGCACACGTGGCCTGACGATTGCATATAGCATGAAACAGACTGTCGCCTCTAAGTGTTGACTTCTATGTTCACTTTTATATTTACACACGCTCTATCTCTGATATTGAGCACTTTATTCCATAAATATAGCACACCTTAAGACTATATTTCTTTATATATATATATATATATATATATATATATATATATTTATTTATTTATTTATTTATTAAAGACATTTTTATGTTTAACGTTCTTTTTATAGATACAAGTATTTAAGTAAATGCTCTGTTTTATCATAAAACATTATTATAAACAGAGCATTTACTTAAATACTTGTATCTATAAAAAGAACATTAAACATAAAAATGTCTTTAATAAATAAATTGTCGGACTTTGTCCATTTCTTAATGTATATATATATATATATATATATATATATATATATATATATATATATATATATATATATGAGTTGAGTGTAAGTTTCATTGAAGACGGGTGATAAAGCACTGCAATTAAATTTTTATAAAAAAACTCTTGCATTCGCACAAGTGATATCTTTGCTGGACATTTGTATATAAAAACGGTCCAATGATCTGCTGTAGATCCGAGAGTTTTCGACTAAACTGGTAGTCATTATCAAAGATGTCTTTTTGTTTAATATATTTTTATATGTATATATAGGAATAAGACTTTTTTAATTTCCGAACACGGTCAGCATGTTGTGACCATGTTCTAAAAAATCTACATATTCAATTAAACAATAAAACGTCGTTGACAATGGCTAATACATTACTTGAAAGCTCTCTGATCCACAAATCGTTTTGTCAGTTTTTGCACACTTTATGTCCAGAAAAGAAATCACTAGAACGAAAAAATGAATAAAAAAACTTAACCGCAGTATAATTATGTATTTGGGCAGCAGTTCTTCTTTGATACAAGTTTCATTAAAAACGACTTACAAAGTAATGCGGTTAAGTTTTTATTTCATTTTTCTTGTGTTTTTAAACTATTTTCTTATCTATAATTATGTATAAATTGTCTGATTGTTATGTATGTCTTATCGCTGTTGGCTATTCTTATAGCCATTGTCAAGGATAAAAATAATGGTAGCATTATTAATAAAAAAGAAAAAGCAAACACTCGATAACTTCAACTATGAACACGGCCACAATGTGCCGACCGTGTTTGGAAAAATAAAAACATTCATATATAATTTTTTACTACTATGTGGTAGTGTCCTTAACATCTTATAATAAGGATCTTTATTTAACATTTGCATATTAATTTACTAAATAATTCTATATGTTTTAATTGTTTCCTGTTTCTTAAAGAAGCCATTTATTGACCAACTACAAAAAAAATTAATGTAGGAAATTCACAAAGTATATAACTTGCTTAGCATATTTTTAAAATTGCCTCTCTACAGCCACCTTTAATTCTTAGGAAACTGCATTGTCTAGTTTGCATAACTGATGTAACCATATGTATCCGCTTTAGTCTATGTCTGGCTGCCGTTAGCTGCCACTCTACAGGTCGTGACCCCTTTATTAATAATAATTATTTATTTTTACTTCTTGGCTTAGTTTAAATTTAATGTAGGTTATATTTGATTGGTTGATCAGGGTAAATCCCACAAAACTTATAACTCCTTTTTTCTTTCTTTTTTTTTCGTAAAAAGAGGTTGTATTTTGCTTATAAATCTAAATAAATCGTCCACTTGCCAGTAATTTACAATCGCCTGATGAGACGCATTGATATGCGTTGAAATACAACTGTGTAGCGATTTTTACATGTTTTCGGTGTAATATCCTAAAATTAATAATATTGCTCTAATTTGTATTGAGCCCTCTTTCAAATTAAATGTTACGAAAGTTGGAATTGTATTCTATTCTTTCTCATCATATATATATATATATATATATGTGAAAAGTGTGTGTATATAAATATAAATAAATATACATATATGTATAATTATTTCTATATTATATGCGCGGTACTTATTAGAAAGCGCTCAATATCAGAGATAGAGCTAACATATATTGGCCACCTCGAGGCGGTGTAATGGTTATCAAACTTATTTCGCTAGAACAATTACGACTGAGTAGTGAGTTCGATCCTCACTGGGTGCTCCCTACTTTCTGCCTTGTGCCACATCTAAGCTACGCTTGGAAAATCACTATATATATATATATATATATATATATATATATATATATATATTATCAAAAACAGACGCTTTTAACAAATCGTTGAAAATCTGACTTGCAGTTGCAAAAAAAAAAGTCACGAGACATTGACACGTCTACATAAAAAAACAATATTCTGTTCGGTGGCAAAAGCTGCTGGTAGCGCCAAGGGTGGCAATACGGCTTTAGCCATCGAAACTGTGTTACCTCCCTTGGTTGGCGGCTGACGATGGCCGGGAATCGCACGTGCTTTCACACGGTGTATGTAGAAAAAAAATTATGTGTATTTTCTGTAAATTATGTTCATGCATCAATGCGTTTGTTTCTCCATCTTGTTTCACATCGTCGTATATATATATATATATATATATATATATATATATATATATATATATATATATATATATATAAGCTGGTATATATATATATATATATATATATATATTTAAGCTGGTATAGATAGATAGATAGATAGATAGATAGATATAGATATATAGATATATATTTAAGCTGGTATATATATATATATATATATATATATATATACATAGATATATAGATATATATTTAAGCTGGTATATATATATATATATATATATATATATATATATATATATATATATATATATATATATATACCAGCTTAAATATATGTATATATATATATATATATATATATATATATATATATATATATATATATATATATAAATATATATATATTTAAGCTAGCATATATATATAGAAACATCTGCAAAAGCAGTCTTCTGCAAAATTGTTCATTCGACACGCATACCAATAACATTAAATCTAATAGCTTTAAATTCTTTTCCCCTTCTAAGTCATCTCGTGCGAAGGTCACAGATTTACGTTGAACAAATTTGTGGTCAATTGTAATTGATGTAAAAAAAATGATCTGCGTTCATGAACATAGAATGTACTTCCGTTTCGATAAACCATTAAATTCTTAAGTATCTCAGTATGAAAGGTTTCGTCGTTGAACTGAGAAATTCTCAGTGCGTCCTCGTATGTAATATACGTATGTACAACACCGGCAAAAACAATGTATTTTGCTCAAACGAGGTAATTCCGAAAAATAGCGTATTTAAGGCAAGCAGTCCGTAATTATATTGGGTTGTCTAGAAAGTTCATGCCGATTTTTAAGGGAAAATAAAACACAAAAAAATTATGCCATTAAAAGATATATTTAACTAAATATGAACTATTTTATTGCACAAGATTTTTCCATTTTTCCTTCAACTTAAAGATTCCATCTTCCCAGAATTTGGTGGTTTCTCGGCAAAGAACCCATTAAGGTGTTTTTTTTTGTTTTTGTTTTTTTTTGTAGTTATTGAAATGATTAATTTTTTTATCATTGAAATTATTTTGTAAGTACTTAAATAAATGAAAATACGAAGAAGTAATATCTGGTGATTATCAGGCGTAGGTTAACTGATCCCAGCCAAACTTCAGTAATTTTTTCAAACGTGAGATCTGACATTATCCTGATGGAAAACAACACCTTTTCTGTTCACCAATTTTGGGCGATTTTTCTTTAATTCGTCTACCTGCGAGCTGTACTTTTCTATTTGACTGGTTACATATACATATTACAGAATTTCTTTTCAATCCCACCAGATACATAGCATGTGTTTCTTAGGATGACGACCTGTTTTTGAGGTGGCTTAACATGGCTCATGTCGGTTATCCCAGGGTCTTATTCGCTGAACACTGTTGTAAACAATCCATTTCTCATCGCCCGTCACAATTTGCTTCAAAAAGTGTGCATTTTCATTGCGTGTCTACAGCAAATCACAGGTGTAATTTGATCCAAAAGATTCTTTTTACTCAGATCATGTGGTACTCAATTTGAGTACCAAAGCTTCGCTAAGTGCTCATAGATGATGAATTTGGATAAATTTAGTGTTTCTGCCAATTCTCACGTGGTGTAATGTGGGTTATTCTCAATCAATGTCTTGATTTGGTCGTCATCTGTAGTGAGGTGCCTACCTGAGAGTTCTTCATCAATAAGGCTGCAATACTCTAAACTTAGCGAACTACATCCGCACAGTTCTTTCAGCTAAAATACTTTCACCGTACACAGCACATATCTTTTTTGTTGCTTGCGAGACATTTTTGCGGTAAAAAAACACATTAAGTGTCTAAAACTCACCTTATAATCTTCCTTTTTCATAGGGATGTAAACTTGACACGATTTAAACGAATAAAACTTTTTCTCTAAAAAGATAGTTTGAAGTGTGCTCTCATTGGGAATGTAAGCATATTATATCTGTTGATAAATTTGACGAGTTCTAACAGACTGAAACATAAACGACTACAAAACGGTATGAATTTTCCGGATAACCTAATTGTTTAAAATATCAATAATTAATTTTAAAACGTTAAATTTGTTCAACTGTCCTTTATATGGCTCGTTTTTTCAACTTTTGTCCTCTCAATGCAAGGCCCGAGAGCCACTTCAGGTAGAGTGTTATTTAACTGACCTGAGTTTCGTGGAATAGCATCCATTCTCCAGGAGACTTAGTTGTGAATGGATGAAATTCCGGAATCAACAATTATCCTAAAAATTGGATGGGCGGAGATTCATGCATAAGATGCAAATCCAAATCCGAATCCAGAGCCTTCTCCTCCTTGATTGACCATGTATTTCTCACTCTTATTAGAGTAACCCCTCCCTGATTAATCATGTCTTTCTCACTCTTGTTAGAGTAACACCTCCCTGATTGACCATGTCTTTCTCACTCTTGTTAGAGTAACCCCTCCCTGATTAATCATGTCTTTCTCACTCTTGTTAGAGTAACACCTTCCTAATTGACCACGTCTTTCTCACTCTTGTTAGAGTAACCCCTACCTGATTGATCATGTCTTTCTCACTCTTGTTAGAGTAACCCCTCTCTGATTAATCATGTCTTTCTCACTCTTGTTAGAGTAACCCCTCCCTGATTAATCATGTCTTTCTCACTCTTGTTAGAGTAACCCCTCCCTGATTGACCATGTCTTTCTCACTCTTGTTAGAGTAACCCCTCCCGGATTGACCATGTCTTTCTCACTCTTGTTAGAGTAACCCCTCCCTGATTAATCATGTCTTTCTCACTCTTGTTAGAGTAACCCCTCCCTGATTAACCATGTCTTTCTCACTCTTGTTAGAGTAACCCCTCCCTGATTAATCATGTCTTTCTCACTCTTGTTAGAGTAACCCCTCCCAGATTAATCATGTCTTTCTCACTCTTGTTAGAGTTACCCCTCCCTGATTAATCATGTCTTTCTCACTCTTGTTAGAGTAACCCCTCCCTGATTAATCATATCTTTCTCACTCTTGTTAGAGTAACCCCTCCCTGATTGACCATGTCTTTCTCACCTCTTGCAAGAATCCCGTCCGCATTGACCATGTCTTTCTCACTCCTTTTGAAGAAACCCCTCCCTGATTGACCATGTCTTCAGGGGTTGTAGCCGTACTCACTACACTTGACCAATTGCGGCTTGGTGAGACTATTTAATTCATAGTTGGAGGTTTTAAAATAAAAATTGTCCTTCTCCTAGACTGGTTTCCACATCCCGGTCGCTCCTACTATTTACCTATAGCTGGGGAGAGATGAAATGGATCTATACCATTCCTAAGGGTATTTGAGGCGTAAGTGAATGTAACAACCACGACTGGAATTCGAACTCGGCTCTCCGATTCCTCAATCCAGGTCGCTATATCTCATTTACAATATAAGTAAACATATTCATTTTATCTATACAGAAAAATACATTTTTGCCCTATGAGACATTTTAACTGCATTCAGGTGCCGAATTTAAAATTACCATAATTTTTTGCCTATTGTGTCCTGATTTTTCTCTCTTGAAATCAGCCAAATAGCGTACAATTATGTTTTGACCCTGGCAAGTTACAAAACCTCAACCTGATTACAACCCCACATGACACAAGTCAGTATGGAAACGACAAGCTATTACTGGATGAGACAAATGTGATACTATTTGTCGTTACAGCGTTAAAAGGGAAGAAAGCTTTCTTAAAATATAAGTGTTATATACAAAGAGACATTGAAACGAGAAGGCTGATAGTAAAAACCAGAGGGAAGGATTGAGGATTTAATTCACACATAAACGACTTGAATTGTAGTTTGAACAATGGGAAAGTGAACCTTTCAATGTTGATTGACTCACAGCTTCAAATGCGGGCTGGAATGCGAAAATGTATATTTTGTAAACAACTGAATTTGGAACTGAGTTTTGCTGGAGAGAAAATGGTCGCGGTAACAGGCGCAGATAAGAGGACGGAGGAACCACTCACGCTCATTGAAGAGGCCGCTGAGAGAGGGTAATAAAAGAGAGGTTGGAGAGAAAGAATTTCCCCAAAGTTATGACGTAAGCCGGGAGGGATTCTCCGAAATACTTCTACTTCGCCATACCACCCATGCTAGCTTGAGCGAATGTCCATGAACACGAATGAGCGAAATGGCAACCTACTGCGGGGAAAAAATCTGCCTCGTCAGTCATGCATCGAAAGATAGATGATCGCCTAAGCGTGTATCACGCATGGCACATAACTGACTATCGGACTAATACCCTTGGGAAAGGTATGAATCCGCTTCTTCTCACCCACCGCCATCAGCTATGAGTAAATAGCAGGACAGACCAGGTTCTATAGCCTTGGATGGCAAATGATCTACCGCAGAAAGAAATGGCAACCTACTGCGGGGAAAAATCTGCCTCGTCAGTCATGTATCGAAAGATAGATGATCGCCTAAGCGTGTATCACGCATGGCACATAACTGACTATCGGGCTAATACCCTTGGGAAAGGCATGAATCCTCTTCTTCTCTCCTCCACCGCCATCAGAAAAATTTGCCACGTCAGTCATGTATCTTTCGATGCATCACTGCCTAACCGTGTATTACATATGGCACATAACTGATATTCAATTACGCCCTAATACCCTTGGGAAAGGTATGAATCTTGTTCTTCTCTCCCCAGCTATGGGTAAAAAGCAGGAAAGACCGGATTCTATAGCTTTGGATGGCAACTGGTCTACCGCAGATAGATATGGCAACCTACTGCGAGAATAAAAAAACTGCCTCGTCAGTCATGTATCAAAAGATACATGATCGCTTAAGCGTGTATCTCGCATGGCATATAAGTGAACTGATATTCACTTATGTGTTAATAACCTTGGGAAAGCTATGAATCCTCTTCTTCTCTCCCAGGCTATGGATAAATAGCATGACAGACCGGGTTCTATAGCCTTGGATGGCAACTGGTCTTCCGCAGAAAGAAATGGAAACCTACTGCGGGATAAAATCTGCCTCGTCAGTCACGTATCGCCTAAGTGTGTATCACGTATGGAACATAACTGACTGACTAGACTGGCGACGAGGTTTCATCAGTTTGCAGTTGATTTGGATAGCTGTAACTGTATGTTCTATGCTAACATTTTTTTACACGCACTTCTTGTTTGTGGAACTCTCTTCCGGTTCCATGCTTTCCAGTGAATTTTAATCTTCAAAAACTCAAATGCAATGTCAATCGCTATCTGCTGTCCTCCTGATTACTCTTCCATTCTCCCCGCTCCTTAGTAATGTTTCTCTTTTCTAAGACTTCCAAACCCATTAAGTTCTTGTAACACTGTGGCTTTACTGACATGTATGCATTCTGTCTTAGTAGCAAATCTGAAAGAGTAACCTTGTCGACTACTTCTGAAAAGGACCTCCAATCAGTGGTTAACTGGGGCAAGGAATGGCTTGTGAATTCTAAGGCCATCAAAACAAAACTGCATAGTCAGATAGAGCAACACGCTTCATCTTGGCCTCACGTTTTCCTCTGGCATGAAGTGGGGCGACTATATCGAATCAGATTATACGTCTCTTCCCAGGCAAGTTGGTTCGCTGTGTCCTGCCATAACATATTTCTTGTCAGAATCCATGCAACACATTTATAAATCTACAATTTCTTCATTCATTGAATACTGTAGCCATATTTGATCTGGTTCTCCTCCTGCACATCTTGAGATTCTTGAGAAAATCCAAAGAAGGATCTGCAATATAATAGATCCTGAGCTGGCATCTTGACTTCAGTTACTTCCTCACCGACGTAACGTGGCTTACCTCTGTCATTTTTACAAAAAAAATTTCCGCTGGGGCCCCGATTATATCAGTTTAATTAGATTGGCAACTAAATTTCACCATTTTACTGTTGTACTAGAAAGATACAACCGCCACTTGACCTCTAACAGTTTCTTTTCTTGCACTTCCCACCTGTGTAACTCCCTTCCGATTTCTTGCTTCCCTGATAACTACAATCGTGAAAAATTTAAATGCAACGTCAACAACTATCTTCTTGAACCCAATTTCTATTTTGTCCTTTCCTCAGCACTCCCCTTTCCCTCCCTGTAACCCTCTGCGTTCTAGCGGCATTACCACCTTGCTTGGGGAGAAACGATTAAAAAGAATGTATATATATATATATATATATTATTTACATTATTCGGACTATTGTCCTCAGCTTTGTCGCCATATTTATTACAACGTAATAAATATGGCGACAACGATGAGGACAATAGTCCGAATAATGTAAATAATGTACATTATACCTCATCTCATAAATACAGACAAATATATATATATATATATATTAGGTTGGTGCAAAAATAATGACGTAATAATGTCGTTTTTTGACGTTATACATCAAAAAACGACATTATTACGTCATTATTTTTGCACCAACCTAATATATATATATATATGAAGAAAAATATACGGAAAAAACAAACAAAAATCCTTATATGCAATTATGTTGTTTTAATGTTAATATAATGTCAACGTCGGACGTTTCGGTCTAATAAACCATCTTCAGGACATATTCATAAAATATAATTAACATTATCAATTCAACATGACAAAGACGATGGACACAAGAACAAGACTTATCCAAACAGATAACTGAAAGTTTTATACGATCAGCGTTCCGTTTTAAACATGGTCACGTTGTCGTCACGTGGGCGACGCTGTGAAAACGTATTCCTAAATTTGAGTAAATTTGAAAAATGAAAGAATTCTATTTTGATCTAAAATTTATATGTACGCTTGTCGAGCATTAATCTCGCTAGAAAAGGGGAAATACTAAAGAAGCCAGGTCTAGTATTCACCGTGCGTGAGATGGATATTATGCCTGCTTCATAAATCCTCCTAAGATTTTTATTATGAAAATATTTTAAAATCTTCACGGAATCAAAATCGAAATTATGATCTGCTTTAGTTGTGTCTACAACTAAAGCATTGTTTAAATTTCCGAGGCGAATATCTCGTTTATGTTCGAAATCACGAGATTTTATGGACCTACATGTTTCACCCACATATTTTAAGTCACAGTTTCTGCATGAGATTTGGTAGATGCAAGCATCGGATGTAATATGTTGTTTGCTGGTGCTATTTAATAAACTACCGATAGTTCTAGTAGGTAATGTTGTAGTTTTAATTTTTAACGCATTTAAATTATTGGAGATACGTTCGGTCAAATGGTTATTTGGTAGAAAGATGCGACCAAAAGAATTATTATCAGGGGCATTTTAGATCAAAATAGAATTCTTTCATTTTTCATTTTTCATTCAAAATACTCAAATTTAGGAATACGTTTTCACAGCGTCGCCCACGTGACGACAACGTGACCATGTTTAAAACGGAACGCTGATCATATAAAACTTTCAGTTATCTGTTTGGATAAGTCCATCGTCTTTGTCATGTTGAATTGATAATGTTAATTATATTTTATGAATATGTCCTGAAGATGGTTTATTAGACCGAAACGTCCGACGTTGACATTATATTAACATTAAAACAGCATAATTGCATATAAGGATTTTTGTTTGTTTTTTCCTTTTTTTTTTTTATCATACTGTCGGATCTATATCCATATATTTGCTTACATATATATATATATATATATATATATATATATATATATATATATATATATATATATAAAGCTTTAACCTATTTACCCGGAATTAGAGCGTTCTTATGAAATCTGTGTTAACTGAAATTGCGTAGAACGAAAAGGCAATTATCATGACGCTATGAGCCAAAATTATTCGAGCGTTCCCAGACGAAAAAATAATCAAATTTCTGCTTCGATTCACGGAGCAGCAATTGATGCAGAAAATTACGTCCTTAGGTTATGGGCACGGTGGAACGTTTTGCGTACCTACAAGAAAAAAAAACCTTCTGTGATAGAAAAAATGCGTGACGCTTAACATTCAAAGATACTATTGCATTTCAAGTCTTCCACTTCACCCAAGAGAAAGGACGACCCCTGAAATGTGACATTGAGCTTGTTGAGCGACATATCAACCTGTATGCATTATTTAATACCGAAATTTAAATATTTTCTGCGCAATTTTATTTTTTGGAGATAATGGTTTCAGTGAGGCAAGTCTTACTTATTAACCCATAGTTGGGGAGAAGAGGGAGATTCATATTTTTTACCTTTTGCGCGTAAGTGAATATAACAAACCCAATTGGAATTGGAACTCTCCGATTAACAATTCCATTACACCACCCGCACATCTATGCGTATATGACCTGGTATTCCCAGACCGGCTGCCATATAGCTACTGGCCAGGTTAAACGTTGCTTAACTTCAGCGATCGCACGGGAACCGTTTTTTTAGTTTTTTTTTTTTTTATTCTATTTTATTCTATTTTATTTTATTTTATTTTTTTTATTTTATTTTTTTTTAATTTAATTTTTTTTTTTTTCAGTGTGATGTGGTCGTATGTCTATAAAAAAAGTGATTTGGGGCTCTGAGAACGTTCAGAAAAATTCCCCATGTAAATTAATGGTAATTGCTTCTTCGCTTTGCGCCATTTTAGCGAAGTTGGTGGCGTGAAGCGAACGTTCAAAAATGAAACCAACCACAATCATGTTATTTATTTATGTTGAGATTTAGTCTATGGAGCATAAATGACACTTTTAAGAGAAAACTAAGTTATCAAGACAGGGTTAATGATGGAGTACTAGTAATATATGTGGGTAACGATAAGAATAACATACCTTCGATTACGTTTAAGACGTTAACTGGAAATTTCGGGCTATACGTGCTGTGGTTGTAACTTTCACTTGTCAGCGTGCACTTAAATGAAGTATAAAGTCTCAGTATATTGATATCTAGCTTTCTATCTGTCTATTTCAGTCTCTTCCTATCTATCTATCTATCTATCTATTTATCTATCTGTCTGTCTGTCTGTCTTGTTCAGTCTCTTCATATCTATCTATCTATCTATCTATCTATCTATCTGTCTCATTCTCCTCATATGTATTTATTTCAGTCTCTTCCTATCTATCTATCTATCTATCTATCTATCTATCTATTAGGTTGGTGCAAAAATAATGCCGTTTTTTGACGTTAAAAAATACGTCAAAAACGACATTATTTTTGCACCAACCTAATATCTATCTGTCTCATTCTCCTCATATGTATTTATTTCAGTCTCTTCATATCTATCTACCTATCTATTTTAGTCTCTTTATATCTTTCTATTTATTTTAGTCTTTTTATATCTATCTATCTAAAAAAAAAAAAAAAAAAAAAATTCAACGCCCTATTGCCACTGTTGAATAAGGTGATGTTGATAGTGGGAGCCAAGTGTTTTATATACAAGGCCTCTCTCACAGCGAGATGTCTACGGTAATTTAATTTATATAGAAATTTTCTTTTTTCGGCCAAAAATTACCTAAAAGGATCTTGTAACGCGTGGGTCACTAGATTCTTTTATGACACTTTAATCTGATAAGTGACACGTGAGGCGTCTACTCAAGGAGGTAGTAGTATGTCTGATATAGGTAATTAATTTATAACAAGAAACACATTCTTTATTGGGCAGTGAAATTTATTTACATGTATTGGTGATAGAGTTATTTTGCTTAGAGACAACGAGGTTTGCGGTTTTCCATTTTTTTAAATATATTACATGTTTTACATGTTTTTTGGAATTTATAGCAGAAATATGGTGTTTACTGATTCTTCGTATAGAGAATTCGCCCTGCTTATAGTTATTGCAAATCTGGTTTCAATAAAATGTTTATGCTTTTATTTTGTGGTAATTTTTTTTATTACTGATGTCATGTATGAGGTTGGTGCAAAAATAATGACGTAATAATGTCGTTTTTTGACGTAACGTCCAAAAACGACATTATTACGTCATTATTTTTGCACCAACCTCATATTTTTAGCAAGGATAATTATATTTGTTTATCGATGATATAGTTGAGAAAATTATTGCTGACTAATGTCCCTTTTATGTGCTTTAGTTCACTCAGAAATATTTTCTAGGAAGATGGATTGTGGAGCGTTCTATTTAGGAATCACTGTCACTGCTATTTTATATCTTTCCGGGTATTGGATATCGTTGTTTAGAAGATAAAAATTTGGTTTTTTATATGAATGGGTGTTAAATATTGTGGTTCTTAGTTCTATATTGACGTCAAAGAATTGGATTTTGTTATTAACTATGAGTTCGTAATCTGGGAAGTGTTTTGTCAGAGGATGATGAACGCGACACTGAGATCCGTAGACGTATTGGGATAGATAGATAGATAGATAGATAGATAGATAGATAGATAGATAGATTGAAATAGATATAAAGAGACTGAAATAGATAGACAAGAAGACAGAGAGATAGATAGATAGATAGATAGATAGATAGATAGATAGATAGATAGATAGATAGATACGAAGAGATTGAAACAAATAGAGAGATAGACAGGTAAGTAGCAAGAGACTGAGATAGATAGATAGATAGATAGATAGATAGATAGATAGATAGATATGAATAGATTGAATTAGATATAAAGAAAAGAGACTTAAATAGATAGGTAGATAGATATTAAGAGACTGAAATAGATAGATAGATAGATAGATAGATAGATAGATAGATTGAATTAGATATAAAGAGACTGAAATAGATAGGTAGATAGATATGAAGAGACTGAGATAGATAGATAGATAGATAGATAGATAGATAGATAGATAGATTGAATTAGATATAAAGAGACTGAAATAGATAGGTAGATAGATATGAAGAGACTGAGATAGATAGATAGATAGATAGATAGATAGATAGATAGATAGATACGAAGAGATTGAAACAAATAGAGAGATAGACAGGTAAGTAGTAAGAGAGTGAGATAGATATATAGATAGATAGATAGATAGATAGATAGATAGATAGATAGATAGATAGATAGATAGATAGATAGATAGATATGAATAGATTGAATTAGATATAAAGAAAAGAGACTGAAATAGATAGGTAGATAGATATAAAGAGACTGAAATAGATAGATAGATAGATAGATAGATAGATAGATAGATAGATAGATAGATAGATAGATTGAATTAGATATAAAGAGACTGAAATAGATAGGTAGATAGATATGAAGAGACTGAGATAGATAGATAGATAGATAGATAGATAGATAGATAGATAGATAGATAGATAGATAGATAGATAGATATGAATAGATTGAATTAGATATAAAGAAAAGAGACTGAAATAGATAGGTAGATAGATATAAAGAGACTGAGATAGATAGATAGATAGATAGATAGATAGATAGATAGATAGATACGAAGAGATTGAAACAAATAGAGAGATAGACAGGTAAGTAGTAAGAGACTGAGATAGATAGATAGATAGATAGATAGATAGATAGATAGATAGATAGATTGAATTAGATATAAAGAAAAGAGACTGAAATAGATAGGTAGATAGATATAAAGAGACTGAAATAGATAGATAGATAGATAGATAGATAGATAGATAGATTGAATTAGATATAAAGAGACTGAAATAGATAGGTAGATAGATATGAAGAGACTGAGATAGATAGATAGATAGATAGATAGATAGATAGATAGATAGATAGATAGATAGATAGATTGAATTAGATATAAAGAGACTGAAATAGATAGGTAGATAGATATGAAGAGACTGAGATAGATAGATAGATAGATAGATAGATAGATAGATAGAAAGATAGATAGATAGATAGATAGATTGAATTAGATATAAAGAGACTGAAATAGATAGGTAGATAGATATGAAGAGACTGAGATAGATAGATAGATAGATAGATAGATAGATAGATAGATAGATAGATAGATTGAATTAGATATAAAGAGACTGAAATAGATAGGTAGATAGATATGAAGAGACTGAGATAGATAGATAGATAGATAGATAGATAGATAGATAGATAGATAGATAGATAGATAGATAGATGGAATTAGATATAAAGAAAAGAGACTGAAATAGATAGGTAGATAGATATAAAGAGACTGAAATAGATAGATAGATAGATAGATAGATAGATAGATAGATAGATAGATAGATAGATAGATTGAATTAGATATAAAGAGACTGAAATAGATAGGTAGATAGATAGGAAGAGACTGAGATAGATAGATAGATAGATAGATAGATAGATAGATAGATACTGAAATAAATAGAAAGATCCGTTGACGGATTGGGGTGTCTAAGGACGCATTCCAAAAGCTGGGCAGAGTATTGCGAGACAGGAGGATTTCTTTGGTAACAAAGAAAAGAATACTGAGCTGTTACGTGACATCTGTCCTTTTTTTTTACGGCAGTGAATGTTGGACGGTCTCCTCAAAATGAAGAAGAGGTATGGTTCTAGAGGAGGATGCTAAGGATATCATTGACCGAGCGTGTGAGCCACGATGAGGCCTTGGAGAGGATGCAAATAAAGATGACACTTATACTTAACGTCAGGAAGAAGCAGCTAAAATATCTGGGTGAGTATCAGATTCTCCAGGCCCTCCTTTCTTGTAATAAGAAAGGAGGGCCTGGAGAATCTGATACTCACAGGTCGAATAGAAGGAAAGAGAGACAAAGGAAAGCAACGCATGACATACCTAGCGGGCTTGAGCAAGTGGATGACAGAACGTGGTCTTGGGGAGAAGGCAGAGGGACAAAACTTATTGAGAGCTACAAGGGATAGGGAGATAGTGGAGAGCTATGACCGCCTACTTCCTGAAGAGACACAACACATGGAAAGAAAGAAAAAAATTCGCCCTTATTTTTTATTAAAACGAAAATGTTATCAACGTACCTTGTGCAGATTTGTAGCTTGTCAGTTGTTTTCAATATGTGATATGTAAAAACTTTCCAGATATTTAAATTTCCGCACCTGCTTGATTTTAGCGACCCCGACCTGTAAAGCATATTTCAGGCTCATCTTTTTACTGATGACAGGCATTATGTCTTCTTGTAGTTTGTGCTTAGTCCCTTCTTCTAGCTCTCCTTTGCTACCCTCTGTAGGAGATCTTGTAATTTCTTTTTCGTGCCTGCTATCAGTACCGTGTCATCTGCGTATCTTGTGTTGTTGAGATTGTGGCCGCCAATGCTGAATCCGGGGAGGATTTCCAATTCTCTCAGAATTGTCTCGCTGTATAGGACACATACTGTCCTCTGTCAAAACACTTCCTAGATATTTAAACTTCTGCATCTGTTTGATTTTAGCATCTCCGACCTGTAATTCGTATTTCGGACTCATCCTTTTGCTGATAACCATGCATTCTGTCTTCTTGTAGTTTATGCTTAGTCCCTTCTTCTAGCTCTCCTTTGCTACCCTCTGTAGGAGATCTTGTAATTTCTTTTCCGTGTCTGCTATCAGAATAATAAAAGGGAATTTACTCAAATAAAATAATGGAATAACCTCGGCCATTTTCTCTGCGCATTCTTAGTGCTTCTTCACCACTCTCCTAACTTTCGGGGTCTGCCTACTGACGAAGAACAATGGCACTCCGTTGATTATATTTCTGTTAATTTCTACTTTAGTTCACAACGACCGGCTACTCCGAAACCTTCCATTTGCTTTTCCTTGAAAACACTTTCCGCTTTCGATAGGTCAGGATTGTTGACCTGTAACAACAGCTAAACGATTCCAAGTCATCCTAACCGTTTATTAATAGTATTTCTAGTATAATCGTTATTTACAATATGCATCGTTAGTGGTTTTAGAAGAAGAAAAAAAACTACTAAAGAGATTAAATAATTGATTTCAAATAGTGTCGCTATATTTGTAGCGTAGGATAGCGTAAGGGATGAATCCTCTTATTCTCCCCCCAACTACGGGTAAATAGCAGGAACGACTGGTTTCAATAGCCTTGGATGGCAACTGGTTGGTAACCTACTGCAGGAAAAAAAGCTGCTTCGTCAGTCATGTATCGAAAGATAGATCATCGATTAAGCGTGTATCACGCATGGCACATAACTGACTATCGTGCTGATACCCTTGCGAAAGGTATGAATCCTCTTCTTCTCTCCCGCACCGCCATCAGCTATGGGTAAATAGCAGGACAGACCAGGTTCTATAGCCTTGGATGGCAACTGATCTACCGCAGAAAGAAATGGCAACCTACTGCAGGAAAAAAAAATCTGCCTTGTCAGTCATGTATCGAAAGATAGATGATCGCCTAAGCGTGTATCACGCAGGGCGCATAACTGACTGAGGGTAGGGTAACCATTATCAACACGGAATTCGTGATCCGGTTTCGTATTATACCTGGGACTGGTTCGCGGGTTTATGAATTGTATCCAGGAAACCATCTCTTCTACTTCAACAGCTTCTTCTCTCACTCTTCCTGACAATAGAACTCATTTCTTCTTACTTGTTTCCTCGATAACAATAATTTTTTTAAAATGTAATGACGTCATATTTGGTCTGGTGCTCCAGATATATATCTCGAGATTCTTGACATAAATAAAAAAAAATAGGTTTATAATATAATCGATCCTGACCAGCCATCTCGACTTCATTCACTTTCTCACCGACGTAACGTGGCTTCCCTCGGGCTTATCTATTATGTTGGTGCAAAAATAATGTCGTTTTCTCACATATGTTAATATGTGAGAAAACGACATTACTTTTGCACCAACATAATAGAAATATTTTCATGGCAATTGTTCCGATGAGGTGTTCTCCTTAGTGTCTCGACTACATTAATTTAAGCGTGATACTAGATTGGCAGTTAGGTCTCATCGTTTACTGTTTTACGTTTCTAGGTGCAACAGTCATTTCTATTCTAATAGATTCTTTTATCGCCTGTGGAACTCCTTACCAATTCCTTGCTTGCCAATTAGTTATTTCATATGCTGACCCTTTAATGTCTTTTTTATCACTTCTCACAAAAAAATTTTCACATTCTTTTTCTCGCCGTGTAACCCCTACTCTCCGCATCCTAGTGTCATTATGCTCTTGATATGAGTAAAATTATTATTAAAAATTTTTTTTAATTTTTTTAGCTGAGGTTTTAATATACAACATTCAGGTTGTATGTCGAAACATGTTAAAGCAAGATTTAGCTAAAAAAAAAAAAGAAATCCCCGTCGAATTATCAGTTTTTCCATTGTTGTCAGAAAGATTTTAATATTGAAAATGATTTAGAAGTGAAGGAGTGCAGGTAAAGAAAGTGTGCAGCAATACAAAATAACCGAAGATGATCTTCTTAGATAAAGTTGCGTAATTTCTCGAAAATACGCATTTTTTTACTTTAAATTACAGATGATAGTAAGGGTGCGTATTATAAATAGGTTTAAACAAAAAAAATTTTTTCGTTATTGATTTATAATAATAAATACATACTTTTTGTTCTAAAATAAGCAAGATATCCCAATTTTCATTTTAAATCCAACGATAATAATTTTTTGTCAATAAATTTATGTTTATCAGTAACCGTATTTTTTATTTAGCGAAAAAAGAAAAAAATCTATAAAAAGGACAGTTTCAAAGAAAAGAGGACATCAAGTTAACAATTTATTGAAATTTTAATTTTCATCGTCACCATCACTACTTTCTATTATAGAATCAATATGTAAATTGTCATTAAACAAATTATCATCCACAATATATTATGTCCTGTTCAAAATTATCTTCGGCTGCTTCATTCTCTTGCCAAAAGATGTCATCTTCAAAGCCATCTATGGCTGTCGTGAGACAACATTTCTTTGAACATTTCTCACGTTTTGAAGACATTTTGCCGGTAAAATAAAATGTTATATTTATCGGGAAAACCGCTGGTAATTTTCAACATTATTTTAGCTGCTTAGTTACGATATTATTCTTAATGACAAGGTCAACAAAATGTCTTCGTAATTATATATATATATATATATATATATATATATATATATATATATATATATATATATATATGTTTATTTGACAAAAGTTATAGATGCGTATTATACATAGAGATAGATATATTTTTTTAATTTTTGGATCATTTGATGGGGTGCGTATTATTTATGGGTGTGTATTATTTTCGAGAAATTACGGTACTTGCATATTTTCTATCGGTAGCATTAAAGAAATCGTTGCAGAAACCGAATTAAAACCCTCCGATTTCTAATACTGACTTTCTAAGCTAGAATGAATATCCCCAGTACGAAGATCTTCATACCAAAGATTCATATCTCTGGACTTATATCGTACGCAATATTAGTAAGAATTAAACGGTTGATCAAATTGTTTGGTAAATCCTACCTATGATATCACACATATCAAAATTAATATTTTATATTGGGCAATACGATTTGGCTTTATATTGTAATTAACATTAAAATGAATGAAACATTTAATTAGTTTAATAAATAGTGCCTATGTTATCACACATTACAGGGTGCGATGGGTAAACTGTCGCCATTTTATATTTTTAATTTCGCGCACGCGCGTTGTTTGTTTTTGATTTTGTCGACTGGACATTAAGGCAGTTGTGCACTGTCTGCGAGATAAAAGAAAAATAACGAAAGAAACATTTATTTTACACAATAAATATTTATTATTCTGTACAACCTTTTCCCATTCGATTGATTTGATTTTTACGGCTTAATAGGTTATTTAAAGAAAGAAAATATTTTAGACGGTAAGAATATTTTGCTGGAAAGAAAAAGGACACTTATACTTAGATCAGTCAGTTAGTTGTTTGTCACGCTTGATACACGCTTAGGCGTAAATGTATGTTTCGATACATGACTGACGAGGCAGATTTTTTTTTGCCGCATTAAGTTGCCATTTCTTTCTTCGTAGACCAGTTGCCATTCAATCCTATAGAAAAGGGTGCCATACCTTTCTGCGGTAGACCATCCAAGGCTACAGAAACCAGTCTGTGCTGCTATTTACCCAGAGCTGGGGGGAGAAGAAGAGGATTAATGCCTTTCCCAATGATATTAGCAACGTAAATGAATGTAACTGATTCGACTGGAATTCGAACTCGGCTCTCCGATTCCTCAATCCGAGCCGCTATCCATTATTCCACCGTGCCTCCTACTTAGTCAAAATATATTGAACAAATAATGAGGAAAGAGGGCTTGGAGAACTTGACACTCACATGATATACGGGATGCAAGGAGGACAAAGGGAAACTAGCAAGTAACCTAACGACTTTGTGTAAATTACAGAATAGCATATGGTATTGATTTGTGTTTTACGGTTTAGCATCATGACGCAATTCACAGAAATTTGGAAAGGGCATGCTGTACTGCTTGGCATTCGCACCGGAAGCTCCAATACAAACATTTCAGAGGACAATGAAGAGGATTCGGAAAGAGTTGGATGAGGTTAATTGTGATTACGAAGGTACAGTAGCTTAGAAAAGTCACTTTGGTCGTTCTGATAAGAAAAGAACTCCCGAATTTGTTGGCGAGGACCTCAGACTTAACACTGAGTCCCACATCAAGTGCCTTGAGGAAGTAGCACTGTTCTAGGTTAAGAGGATGGCAGCTGGAAGACCCTATGTCTGGCAACAGGACTCTGCACCATGCCACACAAGCAGGAGATCCTAGTCATGACTGTCAGAAAATTTCTGCGACCACATCACCCTTTACATTTGGCTAACTAACTCCGAAGATTGCACCCCCCACTTGATTATTATGTGTGGGGCACAGTTGAGCGAGAGACCAACAAAACTACTTGTAACACCAAAAATGAACTGAAAGCAAGGATTGTGGCAGAGTTCACCAACTTAAACAAGGAAACAGTCCAGAAGAGTTGCAAGAGATTCCGAAGTCGCTTGGAGGCCACGCTTGAAGCAAATGGCGATTTTTATTAAATAAATTTACTCTTTAGTATTTAAAAGTATATTTGTGTAATTTTGGTAAATATAACTTTTAAACTAAGACATCAGTGTTATTAGGTTGGTGCAAAAATAATGACGTAATAATGACGTTTTTTGACGTATTTTTTAACGTCAAAAAACGATATTATTACGTTATTATTTTTGCACCAACCTAATATTTTCATTTTTGAGTAAATTAGACGACAGTTTATCCAACGCACTCTGTAAATCAGCAAGTGATAATTTAGATTGGTCATTACGATCTGGCTTTATATTGAAAGTAACATTAAAATGAATAAAACTTTTAATGAATTTCATAAATCCTCTCTGTGATATTATAAAATATATCAGTAACTTATTTTATATTGCTCAATAAAATTGAATGTGTGGGCGGTTTGCTAAACATCCGGTCGTAGGAGGATCTATAAACCGTGTTTATTGGGGCATTATCTGCCCCTGACACACGAGTAAATTAATAACCACGATGTTAATATTAGGAGAGATTTTAATGACTGTGGAAACGAGTAAATGTGTGTAGAATAAAATTAGAAAAAAACGCAATGAGCTAATCTGGGTGGCAATTTCAAACAACTAGTACGCAGTCCGATCAAAAATACTTCAGGCCCTCAATCCAACGTCTCAGTAGATTTAAACAAAATCTACTCTTAGTAAAAACAAAGCCTTTTTAGAGGAAAAGTGCGAAGTCGCTTTAATGGGAGTAACATGCAAGTATTAACATCAAAGATGGTTCTATTCGAAGAATCTTGTGCCAAGTTAATTTATCAGAGTAAAAGGCAAATAATTTCTGTCTTGAGAACCAATTGCAATGATAAATATATAATCCTAAGAAAACGTTCTTAAATACAGTAGAATCTAATATATATATATATCTATATCTATCTATCTATCTATCTATCTATCTATCTATATCTATCTATCTATCTATCTATCTATCTATCTATCTATATATATATATATATATATATATATATATATATATATTTGGTTGGATAGATGTGAGTTTGTGACCCTGGGTCAGACAAACTGATTAATCTTTTAAAAATGTTGGGTTTATGTAGATTGCGTGTATTGGTATTGTATTATTGTATGGAAGTGGTGGGGCAAACGTCGTCGTCGTTTTCTAATAAGTACCGCGCATATAATATATAAATAATTATATATATATATATATTTATTTATATTTATATACACACACTTTTCACACACATATGTATATATGTATATATATATATATATATATATATATATATATATATATATATATATATATATATATGTATGTATATAGTTTAGTGCTATATTTATGGGATAAAGTGCTCAATATCAGAGATAGAGCGTATGTAAATATAAATATAAAAGTGAACATTGAAGTCAACACTCAGAGGCGACAGGCTGTTTCATGCTGGGCGCAATCGACAGACGATATATATATATATATATATATATATATATATATATATATGTGTGTGTGTGTGTGTGTGTATTATAAACTTACAATAATCCTTCTGGTCTAGACAAACATTTGTTTCCCTAACTCCCAGAAACCTCTCTTACTGCTGCCTTTTGACATAGTAAATTCATATAAACTCATTTTCTAGTTGTCTTGTGCCAGACTTACTTACATCTGGTAAATACTTTGATCAATCCCAAGCTGGAGGGACATTTTCTTCATTCATTCGCTGTAAACCAACCACTCCTGTGTCTTTCATCTGTTTTACTAAGGGGCCGGGCCATTATTTAAATAGATTGCAGAAAAATCAATCCCTGGTGGGTGGAACCAATTCTTCGATTTCAACCCCACCCCGTACCTGGCTTTTGTCAATGTGACAACGGCGCCGAAGTTCTTCAAGCATTCACGCGTTTGTAAGGCGTGTCTACTGTGCCGACACAAATTACAAGCTTCTAAAATGCTTGTCGTTTTCGGTGTTTTTTTTTGTTTTTTTATTATTATTATTATTATTATTATTATTATTATTATTATTATTATTATTAAACTCGAGAGAAACAGAAATGAACTTTAATCGGATCTTTCAAACTAAAAGCCTTAAAACTTGTAAATTTAGATCTCAAACATCAGAAAAAAAACAAGGAGATATTACCAACAGAGAGAAACCAGATTAAAAGATGAACCCCAATATACAAACCATACCTTTAACCTTTCATACAATTCGCAGCAATTATTTCTAACTGACGAGTGATTTTGGGCCCAACATTAACCCATTTCAGGTTAATGTTCCAAAAGTGTAACCAAAACCCGATTCTGTAAATCTGTGGTCGTAACATGTTAACTCCGTAATAATTTAATCGAATCCGGTTTGCTTGTTTAACGAAATATCAACTCCTTGTGGGTGTCTTGTGCAGAACCATCCACACTTTTTGAACGGTCGAATATAGAGATCTGGTTCACTAAGTGCCACAAGATGCCCCAGACTTGTCCTTCCCCTAGACCAGTTGTCATCCAAAGCTATAGAACCCAGAGAGAAGAAGAGGATTCATACCTTTCCCAAGGGTATTAACACGCAAGTGAACGTAATGGATTCAACTGGAATTAGAACTCGGCTCACCGATTCCTCAATCCAAGCCGCTATCCATTACTCCAACGTGTCTCCTATATCTATATACGAGCACATATTGACAAGCATATCTCTAATGCCAAACTTTAATTTTCTTGTGAGCTTGGGTAATTTTTTTCTTTTTACAAAAATCTATTGCTGGTATATTTTTCTATGAAAATGTATTTTTATAGTTTCAGATTTTTTTTTTTTTTTCAACCCCTGTTTGGGAGTTCACTATTTGCTCATAAATGGGACCCTAACAGGTGCTACCACCCTGGGTCAAGATAGATCTGGGAAAAGCAGTGATTAAGAGGTGGTTCCACACTCTTAAATCCTCCTGTTCAAAAGTCTTTCCGATGGATGTAATTTATCGCCATACCCAGGACGAGAACCGAATCTTGATCCGAAACAGTGAAAACCATTTTCAAAATACCTGCAGAATGCATAGCGAGTAATTTGACTTAACAGTTCTTTTGAAACAGTCAAACATTTATTTACCGGGAGGATCTTGTAAAATCAGGCAGAGGCAGAGGTGGCGTAAGACTAATGCGTCACAGTTAAACAGGAGGGAACTAGTCAGGCACCGGAAATTCAAGAGTCCCCGGCCCCCCTGGGAGACAATCACAGATCCGTTAGCTTCTTTTCTTTTTTCTATAAAGTAAGCATTTTTAAGAATATTTTTTTAAAAAAGCAAATTTAATTTTGTCATATTTTGTTATTTTCTGGGTCGAAATAACCGTCAAAACTCAAATATAAGAAATCAAAACAACGATGTAATTTCCTGCGAGATTTGAAATTCGCATTTCGTATGCCAGGTGATCATACACGACGTCGTTACCAATTCGGTCATTGAAGCCATGTGGCTAAATAAAATGAAAAAAAAAAACAAAACATATCTTTATATTGCTAAATCTCCTTTTATTTACGGCAAATTCTTGTAAACGGTTATCAATCCTGAAATTGGAATCAGTATCTGTTATTTTCACTTCGCACTATGGTCTTTGAGAAAGGTAGGAATCTATCTCTTCTTTCAACTCCAGATATGGATTAACTAGCAGGAAGCATTACCGCTAATTCTGCTAAGCGAGGATAATGAAGCTGTTTAACAGATTAGTGTATAACGTTCAGTTTTTAGGGTATTAACTGAAATTTTAAATCTGCTAAATCTAAGATCACCATTAGCTAGTAAGGAAGTAACGGGCTAACATTTTAAGGAAACTTTATGCAGTAACGGGTTAGTTTTCTTCTTCTTCTTCTTCTTCTTCTTATTATTATTATTATTATTATTATTATTATTATTATTATTATTAAGCAAAATGATTGCAATGTTTTGCAACTCTAAAGAGAAGAAAAGAAAAAGAAAAGAAAAGAAAAAGACAGTGTTTGACAATATTAAACAATATTTCGACAGAATGTCTGTCTTCTTCAGGTAATATCTTAAAAAATATTTTTCAAGATAAATATAAATTTCGACTTTCATGTCAAGTTCTTGTTCACAATTGGTTTGTCAACCCTTCTAATGTTGAATTTTATTTTTATATATAACTTGAAAAAGACAAACATTCTGGTGAACTATTGTTTAACATTGGCAAACTCTATTTTATGTTTTCTTTTACTTTTCTTAAATCGCGCTCTTCTCTTAACTATCATTATTATTATTATTATTATTATTATTATTATTATTATTATTATTATTGTTGTTATTATTATTCTTGTTATTGTTATTATTATTGTTGTTGTTGTTATTATTATTATTGTTGTTGTTGTCATTATTATTATTATTATTGTTGTTGTTGTTGTTGTTATTATTGTTGTTGTTGTTATTATTGTTGTTGTTGTTATTATTATTGTTATTGTTGTTGTTATTATTATTGTTGTTGTTTTTATCATCATTATTGTTGTTGTTATTATTGTTGTTGTTGTTATTATTATTGTTGCTGTTGTTTTTATCATTATTATTGTTGTTGTTATTATTATTGTTGTTGTTGTTGTTATTATTATTGGACATATGGTGAACTTCTTAAGGAAAAGAAAGTCCCACTGGTATGAAGTGGGCTAGTAAACATGCAATCATCAATTTTTAGGCGATGCTTCAGAGGGTTGTCCGAAACTGTTGGCCTGTAGTGTGTGCGTGTATTTTTTTTACAATTATTTTCACTCTGTAAAGGCTCAAGAGCCAGTTGAGGTAGAGTGTTACAGAGTATGAGCAACAGTTCATACGGATATGTAGGGGGAAGATAACGGTTAGGCTTAAATTTAAACAGATTCAAATTTTGCTTATTTTATTTTTTTATATATTCATTTATTGTGAGGAGGGCTACAAAAACAATTTATGGATGTACGAAAACCAGTTATATTATTATTATTATTATTATTATTATTATTATTATTATTATTATTATTATTATTATGTAGATGAACGTGACGTTTGGAGAATTTGTATCTTCCTATACGTCATGTGTCATTAATGTGTGCATATTTAGAAATTACGTATCATTATGTTTAATTAGTCTGCGTGTCTTTCAGTGCAATGTGGTTAACACAGAAAAATAAATAAGACAGCATTTACTGCCCTTAACGCCTGACTGTCAGCATTGATTGGTAACTGTCCTGGGTATGACGATAAATTACATCGGGCAGCAAGGCCCCACATTGGAAGGTTTTAAGGAGCGCGGGACTACCTCTTAATTGCTATTGTTTCCAGTTACATCCTGACCCGGGGTGGAAGCACTTGTTAAGATCCCAGCTATGAGTAAATAGTTACCCCCGCCCCCACAAATATCTGTGGTTAAAACACTATGAAAGTTTTTAAAAATTATAGTAAAAATATTAGCAATACGATTTCATTGTAAAAATATTGCCAGCAATAATATACATTTTTGTGAAAGAAAAACACAGCAATATATTTTGGGAAATAAATTACAAATGCCCCCCCCCACCAAGTTAAATTTCGGCATTAAATGACTCATAAGGTGTCGATATGCCGCTAAAGAAAAACAGACAATTGATTGGTAATGATCAAAAAACGAACGGCCATATTTTTTTAACATCGAAAAATCTTATTTACGTCCGAGTTTGTTATTTCTTGTTAGCTTGAAAAATGGGCACCTATTTTAACGTATATATTATCCATAACGGATATATATATAGGATGTATCAAAAATACTTTTACAAATTTTATGGCCAGTTTCCTCACACCAAAAACAAGCTAAAATGTCCATATAAACATATGTCCAAAAGACCATCGTTGTACCCCAACACAACAATTCATAATAAATGTTCAAAACGCCCTGCGCTTGCTTCTAGACACGCATGCACCCGTCGGATCATTGGCTGGCGGACCCTTTCAAATACTCCCACGCGGTGTCGAATGATTTCTTAGGCCCCCATGACACGTTGATAAAGCGTCTCGGCATTATTATATATGTCTGCTGCATAAACCAATTATTTTAGATAAAAATTCAAATGATTGAGGTCGAGAGAACATGCTGACCATGGAACTGGTCCTCCCCTACCTCTCCATCTTTCATAGTAGATGTCAGCCAGCGCATCGCGAACAATATGACTAGAACCCCATCCTGCATGAACCACATGCCTCTTCGTATTAGCAAGGGTACATCCTCTAGCAGGTCTGGAAGTGTGTTCGAAATTAAGTCCCTGTAGACAGCTACTGTAAGACGTACTGGGAGAACATATAGACCTATCATACCGTCACCTACAATTCCAGCCCACACATTAATCGTAAACTGATGCTGGTGTCTAGTCTGTATTTCCTCATGGGGATTCCGATCCACCCCAAAATGTTAGTCGTGTAAATTTATTATTCTATATCTTCCAAATGTTGCCTCATCTATAAACATGGCTGAAGAGACAAACAACGGATCGGCAATTTGTGCAATAAGCCATCAGTAAAAGTTCGCCCGTGGTGAGTGATCAGAGGGCTAAAGACCCACACACGTTACAAATGGTACGGATACAGGAGCTGCTCTTGAAGTACCCTCCATGCGGTACTAGGAGATGTACAATATGCTAGGGTCAGTTTGAGGTGTGCTGATACCTGGATCGTCTTCGACACCCTGTAGAATGTGTTCTTCGTAGTGAGGCGTATGAGCGGATCTCGGTCTTGCTCGATCCATAGTTTGTGGCACGACGAATCCTGTCTCAGCAACGCCGCAATAAACAGGGGCAGATGATTCGGCTTCCTTTGGTCTGGAAATGCAATCTGATACAGCCGTGCAGCCTCGCGTCCATTACCATTCACGCAGATGTATGTAAAAATCATATCTGCCTGGTCACGATATAAATATCCAGCCATTAGTAACGGAACACATCTCAGTTAGCTTACTACTACACACATTAAACGTTGAAAACAGACTAGCCACAAATGTATACGAATGACAAATGTAACCTAGTCCTCATAGCAACAGAGAGAAATCTATCGTAAATTTTCTTTAAACTTTATAACTCAAAAACGAAGGAATGGCGGACACGTATTTTTATGAATTTTTGTCCTTGTTTTGATGTAAGGAATCCGTCCACGAAATTTGTAAAAGCCTTTTTGATACACCAAATATATATATATATATATATATATATATATATATATATATATGTATGTATGTATATAGATATAATGCAAGTCTCTTCGATAAATCGAATCGATTTCTCTCAGTCACTGTGTATTTATCTAAAAATAAATACGCTTAAATTCAACTCCCTGCCATGTGCCAACGTCTTAGTGGTAGAATCTCCGACTGACTCCAATTCAATCGGGTTTCGATCCTAGCTAGAGGCAACCGGACGTCTAGCCACTGATGAGCTAAGATACAGCGAAACAGTCCGCCTGTGGATGACTATATATATATATATATATATATATATATATATATATATATATATATATATATATATATGAGGCAGTCAAGAAAAATTTTATGATTTTTTTTTCCGAAGGGAAGGTAAAAATTGTCTGTGGCGGTTAAATAATTTTTTTATTTTTTTAAATAGAAAAATGCCAACTCAAATTCAAATGACGTTCTTGTGGTAGGGCTTGGTATAAACCACACTACTATATAGGAATCACGTAACGACATGATGAAAAGAAGTTAACAGCACTCATCAACAAACCACTTCTAAATGCTTCTTGTCTTTCTCTTGTCTTTCTCTTAGACTTGTTAGCAACCAAGGCTGAAGACTCCGGCCTTCCCTGCTATTTACTCATAGTAGAAGATTTTGAATTCACAGTTTCCTTCTCCTAAACTGGTTGACAACCAAGGCTATAGGAATCAGTCTATTACACATAGCTGGCGAGAAGAGATGGATTCACACTTTTCCCAAGGTTATTTTCATAACCTTGCACGTAAGTGACTGTGACGAACTCGACTTAAATTCCTACTCGGCTCTCCGATTCCTTAAATCCGAGCCAATATCCACTACTCCATCGTTCCTCCATGGCAGTAAGTGTGCTAAAAGACAAGGGGTTACTGAATGTGAACGAATAAGAAAACAGAGAAATATTCTCAAGGAGCGAAAACAATCGAAGTGTAATCAGGAAGATAGTACATGACAATTGACGTTGCATTTAAATTTTTGAAGATCAAAGTTGCTTGGGAAGCAACAAACCGAAAGAAAGTTCCACGAGTGAGAAGTGCGAGAAAAGAAACTGTTAGCATAGAACTTACGGTTACATCTAGCCAATTCAACTATAAATTAACGAGACCTTGTTGCTAATCTAGCGATTCACATAAATTCATAAGGTCTAGACACCATAATGGAGATTTCATCCAAACAATTAATATGAAGGTATTTATAGAAAAGACACAGGGAAGCTACATTATGGCGTTGAGAAAATGCTTAAAGCCGTGACAACAATAATGTTGCTGATTTTTCGTTGAATTTTGTCAATAATCTCTAAATATATAGCAGGAGCACCGGACCATATGTGACAGAAATATTAGAAAATGGTAGGCTTATAGATATGTAAGATAGATTCGGAAGAAAACAAATTTTCTGGCACAGCACAGTGAAACAACATTCTTAGCAATAAATCTAGCAATGGATTCAATATAATCTTTCCACTTCATCTCGGCCATATATGTTAGCCAAAGAAGGCATAGGGAGTCACTCTCCTGAAGGTTAGCATTAGTCATATTGATGGTAAGTGGAAAAGAGTCTTTCAGATTATTAATAGCGAGTAGAGGTGTGTATATATATATATATATATATATATATATATATATATATATATGTAGAGAGACAGGATAGAAATAATCTGTAAAAAATGTTATCAAGTTTAATGTACCTAGTTTTAATTATAGCTAAAATAACTAATGTGATTTCAGGCATTACTGTAAATCAGTTGGCAAATGTTTTCCGTGAACTGCAAAATCGTATTACCCTTTGTATTGCTAATGATGGAGGACTTAAATAAAATTTCAATAAAACCTTAAAAAATATAGATTTACTTCTTTCTAATCCTTTTTACAAATTATTTCTATCGCAAATACAAATAAAGTTTTAAATTCTTTAAAGTGCACACGAACTTTATGGACACCCTGTATGTGTGTGTGTATATATATATATATATATATATATATATATATATATATATATATATATATATATATATATATATATATATATATATATATATAGTGTATTTAGGCAGCAATCCTTCTTCCATGCACATTTCATTGAATATGACAGACAAGGATCTGTTATTTACTTTTTTATACAATTTCTCATGCGATCTAATTGTTTTTTTATTTTTTTTATTTTGACCGTGTTTTGGAAAATGAAAACATTTTATAAAACATACATACACCAAACTATTTCTTATTTAACAGTAAAAATATTTAATCCTTGTAAATGGATAAATGTACAGGCGCAAGCGCTTGGATAAAAAGAAAAATTCATAGAGTTTTTATATAATTTATCATCCGAAGACAAAGAAATTATTTGATCGCATGAGAAATTGTATAAAAAAAATAAAAGCTCCTTGTCTGTCGTATTCAATTAATATGTATATATATATATATATATATATATATATATATATATATATATATAGGTGGATTGATGTGAGTTTGTGACCCTGGGTTTCACGCTATTTGCAATCGTCAGACAAACTAATTAATTTTTAAATTATGGATTTATATATGGATGCCTATATCGGTGTTTTTATGGAAGTGGGAGGAAAAATTGTCGTTGGAACGCCACTCATACGTACGCAGACATACATACACGCAGGTTCACGGACTGCAACTCACAATAAGTACCGCCCATATATAATATATAAATAATATATATAAAAATTGCATATATATATATATATATATATATATATATATATATTGCACAATAAAAATATTAAAAAAGTTAAAATTTTCAGACACACTAGGTTGTATATTGATATTCTGTCGTTTTTATTATTTCATTTAGATTCCTCATCTAGTTTCGGCCAAAATGGCCATCATCAGGAGAAAAAAAATTCTGCTTGCTGGTAGCAGTGAACTACAGAAATGAATGTCTTGATGGATAAAATGAACTTTATAGAAATATATATAAATATATATATATATATATATATATATATATATATATATGTATGTATGTATGTATGTGTGTGTGTGTGTGAATGAATGAATTAGTGTTGAAATAACCTGCACAAAAACATTTAAATTTCCAAAATATAGGTTTAACTTAATTACCTACTATGTTTCCATAATATTCACTCTCTAAGTTTCATTTTCATAACACGAAGTTTTTGCTTAGCTCTGCTGCGGCCAGGTATTGAACTCACAACTCTTTGGGACAAATCACTGGATTACTTCAACCAACGATGTTACCCACTGGACCACGTATTGTAGGGGACTTTAATGAGGAGTGCTAAAATGAATGCATGCAAGATTTCACAGATCTAACAAAACATTCATAGTCAGCACTTGAAATTTTTAGATTCTTCTCGTACATTTGAAATCTTTATTTAAACACTCAGATGTCAGCTTACCTGGGAATAAACAACACGGTTATTAAAATCAAGCAGGTGCGAAAGTTTAAATATCTGGGAAGTGTTTTGAAAAAAGATGGTAACTGCGACACCGAGATCTGTAGACGTATTGGGATGGCCAAGGACGCATTCCAAAAGCCGGGCAGAGGATTGCAAGACAAATGAAATATTACGTGACACCTGGCCTTTTTTTACGGCAGCCAATGTTTGACGGTCTCCCCAAAGATGAAGAAGAAACTCGAGGAGTCAGAGATATAGTTCTACAGAAGGATGTTGCGGATATCATGGGCCGAGCGTGTGAGCAACGGTGAGGTACTGGAGAGGATGCAAACAAGGATGAGGCTTATATTAGGTTGGTGCAAAAATAATAACCTAATAATGTCGTTTTTTGACGTTACGTCAAAAAACGACATTATTACGTCATTATTTTTGCACCAACCTAATAATTAACATCTGGAAGAGGCAGCTGAAGTTTCTGGGACACGTAATGAGAAAAGATGGCCTGGAGAATCTGATACCCACAGGTCGAATAGAGGGAAAAAGAGACAGGGGAAAGCAGCGCATGACATACATAGCGGGCTTAAGCAAGTGGATGGCAGAACGTGATTTGGGGATTTGGCAGGAGCACGAAACTCATTGAGAGCTTCAAGGGATACGGGGAAGTGGAGAGCCATGATCGCCTACGTCCTGAAAGGACACGGCACATAAAAAGAAAAGAAAAAAGGTTATTTATAAAACGAGTTGAAATTAATGCATGCAAAATTTCAGTTCTACCGTCACTCTTTTATGGCCCTCCTATGTAACTTTCAGACCATCCTTGTATCCGCCATCAATTTTTTACTAAACCCAGAACCCTGTTCTCTCTTTCCGCATTTAGAAACCATTTTTAAAAGGATGTCTATTCAAACGGAATATTTGGCGCGAGGAAAGCAGTGCAAATCCCTATAAAAAGAAATATTAGGTTGGTGCAAAAATAATGTCGTTTTCTCACATGTGAGAAAACGACATTATTTTTGCACCAACCCAATAGTTCGGAAGCGTTGTTTTTCAATTGCAAAGGTAGACAGGAAACATTTTCTACAATGGCCTTTTCTCAGTCACTCTTCAAAACGCACTCGACTGCCGTCGATCAAAAGGAGAGTCAGCATTTCAAAACCCGCTCAAAGAAAGGGATCTCAATACAAAACGTAAGTTACCACGGTTATAAAAAAATGACCTTCTCTTAGAAATTGGGGCGGTCACAAAGTCAGGGAAAGTGTAAGCGATGTTATGTGCACATGATTAACGGTTTCTTACAGGTGTCCAGATCTTTAAAGGTGGCATCTCAAATATTCGTTTTTATTTATTTATTTATTTATTTATTTATTTATTCAATTCATAGGTGAAAGAAGACGGGCGTTGTAGTCGGCTGAGAATAGAAAATGAACAAAAATTAAACTGTCTAAAGCTTGGCAATCCCTTTCTTTAGGTATAAATGGAAAGATATGTCAAAACATATACCTAGTCAAATGGAAGAAGCCGTCCCATGAGACAATGATTAACAATTTAAGAGAACTTGAAGACCTCCTTCAATATTGACAAATAAGATCGGCAGACGACACTGTGTTGATTGCAAACACAGAATAAAAACCGCTGAACCTCCTAGACAAGGTAGTAAAAGAAAGCGAGAAGAATGGACTAACTGTCAACGGTAAGAAGATAGATTTTATACCTATCAGCAAGAGAAAAGGCCCAAGGTGCGGACAACGAAATATCAGTACACAGAAGATAAAATATCTGGGAAAGTGTTTTAACAGAGTGTGGACAATGTGACACACCGAAATCCGAACGCACATTGGAATAGGGAAAGATGTCTTTCAAAAGCTAAGCAAAGTAATAAGAAACAGAGAAATTTCGTTTAAACCCAAGAAAAGAGTGTCACGAGATATCAATCTATCAATATAGCAGTGAATGCTAGACAATCTCCTTGCAGATGAAGAGAAGATAGGAGACACAGGGGATGATGCACTACAGAAGGATACTGAGAATAACTGTGAGCAACGAGGACGTATTAATAAAAATAATACAAAACGATTCTTATAGTTAGAATCAGAAAGAGATCAGCTGAAATTTCTAATACACATAACTAACTATTAATTGAAAGACATGTAAACATAAATAATTAGTCAAATGTAATACACTTTCCTATGAGAGAACCATTAACAATATAAGAGAACTAGACGGCCTCCTGCAATGTTAACAAATAAGATATGCAGATAATACTGTGTTGGTTGCAAACACAGAAAGAAAACCACTGGACATCCTAAGACAAATTAATAAAAGAAAACGAGAAGAATGGACTGTCAACTGGTCCACCGCAGAAAGAAATGGCAACCTATTGCGGGAAAAATCTGTCTCGTCAGTCATGTATCAAAAGATACATGATCGCCTAAGCGTGTATCACGCATGGCACATAACTGACTAACGTGCTAATATCCTTGGGAAAGGTATGAATTCTCTTCTTCACCCCCCAACTATGGGTAAATAGCAGCACAGACTGGATTCTATAGCCTTGGATGGCAACTGGTCTACCGTAGAAATAAATGGCAACCTACTGCAGGAAAAAAAATCTGCTTCGTCAGTCATGTATCGAAAGATAGATAATCGCCTATGCGTGTATCACGCAGGGCGCATAACTGACTGAGGGTAGGGTAACCATTATCAACACGGAATTCGTGATCCGGTTTCGTATTATACCTGGGAGTGGTCCGCGGGTTTATGAATTGTTTCCAGTAAAAGTTGCCTTTAAAGTTACCAAGTAAAGTATTACAAATTTGATTAGAAACAGAAAAAAAAATAGTAGTGAATAGTTACGTAAGATCGGCAGATCACACTGTGTTGATTGCAAACAGAGAATAAAAACCGCTGGATCTACTAGACGAGGTTATAAAAGAAAGCGAGAAGAATGGACTACTGTCAACGGTAAGAAGACAGATTTTATGCCTATCAGCATGAGAAAGGGCCCAAGGTGCGGAAAACGAAATATCAGTATACAGAAGTTAAAATACCTGGGGAAATTGTTTTAACAGAGTGTGGACAATGTGACACACCGAAATCCGAACGTACATTGGAAAAGCGAAAGCTGCCTTTCAAAAGCTAAGCAAAGAAATAAGAAACAGAAAAATTTCGTTCGAAACCAAGAAAAGAGTGTCGCGTAATATCAATCCATCAATATAGCTGTGAATGTTAGACGATCTCCTTGCAGATGAAAAGACAGGAAGCACTAGTAAGGATGTTCTACAGAAGGATGCTGAGAATAACTGTGAGCAACGAGGACGTCTTAAAGAAAATAAATACAAAAAACTCTCATAGTTAGAATCAGAAAGAGACAGCTGAAATTTCTAATACATATAATGAGGAAAGAATGCTTAGAGAATTTGACACTCACAAGACATTAAATGAAAAAATGACAGAGGATAATAGCAAATAGCATACCTAACGCGCTTGTCGTAAATGGATGGAAAAACAAGGATTGGGAGTGATAGCTAAAAGACAAGTCTTACTAAGAGCTACAAAAGATAGAAAGTTGTGGAGAGTCGTGATCGCCAACGTCCTGAAGGGATTCGACACATAGAAGGGGAGGAAGTCGTCTCTACAGTTAAAAAAATGCCTTTCTCTCTAAAATTGGGGTGGCCATGATGTTAGAGAAAAGGTAGGTGATGTTAAGTGCAGTTTATTAACGGTTTTGTTGACTGTTTATGACGGTGTCCGGGTTTTCAAAGTTGAAATCTCAAATTATCGTTTTTATTTATAAGGCAGTTAATGCTGGGCAATCTCCTCAGAGACGTGAAGCAATAGAAATATGGCTCTACAGGAGGATGCTAAGAATCCCTTGGATAAAAAAAACCCCTGACCAACGACGAAGTTTTAGAAATCCGAACGCACATTGGAATAGCTAAGGTTGCCTTCCAAAAGCTCAGCAAAGTATTAAGAAACAGGAAAATTTTGTTCGAAACAAAAAAAGAAAAGCGTGCTGAACTGTCGCGTAATATCAATCTATCAATATAGCAATGAATGTTAGAAAATATAACCGCAGATGAAGAGAAGACAGGAGACATCAGAGATGATGTTCTACAGAAGGATACTGAGAATAACGGTGAGCAACGATGAAGTTTTAAGGGAAATGGAAACAAAAACACGCTTACAGATAGAATCAAAAAGAGACAGCTGAAATTTCTAATACATATAATGAGGAAAGAGGGCTTGGAGAATTTGACATTCTCAAGACATATTGAATGCAAGAGAGACAGAGGAAAATAGCAAATAGCATACCTAACGCACCCGCTGTAAATGGATGGTAGAACAGGGATTGGGCGTGATAACGAAAAGAGCTACAAATGATAAGAAGTTGTGGAGAGTCGTGATCGCCAACATCCTGAAGGGATACGATACATAGAAGGGGAGGAAGTCGTCTCCACAGTTTTAAAAAAAATGCCTTTCTCTCTAAAACTGGGGTAGCCATGACGTCAGAGAAAGGGTAGATGATGTTAAGTGCAATTTATTAACGGTTTTGTCGACTTTTTTTGACGGTGTCCGGGTTTTCAAAGTTGGAATCTCAAACCGCCGTTGTTTTTGTTTTTTTTTTTTTTTTTTTTTGTTTTTTTTGTTTTTGTTTTTTAGGCGAAAAAACAGGGATAGTTGGCTGAGAACAGGAAATTATCAACAAGAAAAGAATACATAATGGGCCTAGATAATGATTGGGTAACACAAACCCCACCCCCCAACTATAAAGAGGTAGAACATTTAAATATAGATGCGATAATTGTCTCCTGCTAGGAAAGTTGGTTCACCCTGTTGTGCTAGACATTTTTTTTCTTGCCCGAGTCTATCTTACACATTTACATTCGTCCTTGCTTTGAATATTGCTTTCATTTCCGATCTGCTATGTATTTAGAAATTCTTGATAAAATCAAAAAAAAGAAAAAAGTATCTGCAGCGTTATAGGTCCTGATCCGGCATCTCGGTTTCAGTCACACCCCGCCCACCGTAACGTAGCTTCCCTGTGTCTTTTCTATAAATATTTTCATAGTAAGTGTTCTCATGAACTTCCCTCTACGCTTATTATTTTTATTCCTCACCCCGCACAGACAAATTTTACATATGGAAACCAGTTAGGACTTTATAGAGACTTGAGGTATTATGGTGATTGCAGCAAGAATGGTAAGTAAGAATGTGCTGTTTTGGAGTAAGGTATACTGTGGTATGTTTGGATCAGTGATCGTGGCTAGATAAGTTTAAGATAAGACAGATTGAAGACCAGACTTCCATTATCCCCTCTTTTGTATTAAAATAAATATTAATTTCCTCTACAGTATGCAGACTTTATGAATTTAAATGCAGTACTAGATTGGCGGTAAGGTCTCATCATTTTTCAGTTGAAATGGCTAGATGTAACCGTAAGTTCTATGCTAATAGTTTCTCCTGCCGCACTTCTCACTTGTGGAACACTCTTCTCGTTCCTTGCTTCTCAGTTAATTTTAATTTTCAAACATTTAAATGCAAATTGAGTTGTTATCTTTTGTCTTTATAATTCTTGTTCTGTTTGTTTTACTTTTCTCATTAACCCTTTGAGCCCTGAACACCACTTTACCGGTGGTAGAAAAAAAATGACGTAATGCCCAGCCACCGGTTGAACGGTGGGTAAACACTTGTAACTATTTTTATATCTACCGGGAAACACTACATACCAATTATTTGCGAATTTTGACTCAGGAGCTCAGGCAGAACTGTTAAAATTGTTCAGGAATGCAAAGGGTTAATAGTGTTTTTTTAGGGTTTTTTCTTTTTTTTTTTTTTTTTTTTTCTTATATTCTCTAATACTCAGTAACCCCTTGTATCTTAGTCGCTTTGTTTGGAGTGAAATGAATAAAAAAAAAAAACACCCAAATCAAATATTGACGCCTTTCATGTGAGACAATGATTACCAGTTTAAGAGAACTAGAAGACCTCCTGTAATATTATCAAATAAGATACACAGATGACACTTCTGTTGATTGCAAACACAGAAGAAAAAACACTGGGTCCGCGGGAGAAGGTAGTAAAAGAAAGCGAGAAGAATGGACTATCAACTATAAGAAGACATAGTATGCTTATCAGCAAGAGAAATGGCCCAAGGTCCGGACCACGAATTGAGAATGTCGGCATCCAGAACTTAAAATATCTCGGAAAGGTTTTTTTACAGAGGATAGAATATGTGATACCGAAATCTGAATGCGCATTGGAATAGCAAAAGTTGCCTTCCAAAGGCTAAGCAAAGTATTAAGAAACAGGAAAAATTTCGTTCGCAACAACAACAAAAAAGAGTGCTGAACTATCGTTTAATATCAATTCATCAATAAAGCAGATGAAAAAGTCAAGAGGCATTAGTAATGATGTTCTACAATTTAAAATAACTAGCAAAATTTCTACAATTTCTGATTGACGTACATAATGTTAGAAACGATACATAGATAATATTGTGTTGA
>OZ010586.1:31877639-31890139 GCA_963932145.1 Acanthosepion lycidas
AAATCAACAAATCAAAACCTACCCACATTTCTCACCCACACAAGACAGACATGCTTACGGATGTGTTGAGGCCTCACACTTATACACTTATACACACACCCACACGAATATACACACTTACACACATCATACTCACTCACTCCCTAATGAGCCAAATGACAACACACACCCACAGCAATACACACGCTTACACATATCATACTCACTCACTCCCTAAGAACCAAATAACACACACACAAACACTAAACAGAGACACATCCCCTCACCAAGTCCAATAAAACTGTCAAACTGACCAGAGCATTCATAGCAGCATGTATCTATCCAGCTCTTATCTCAAATAACAACTTAAAAGAAACTGACCAACACAAGGATTGTTAAAAGATTCATGTTAAAAAGATAAAAAAATAAAAAAAACAAATGAAAACTACAGACAAAAGTTCATTTTCTCCATCAAGACATTCATTTCTGTAGTTTAGTGCTAGCAGCAAGCAGAAATATTTCTCCTCCCGATGATGAATTGGTCGAAACTAGTCGAGGAATCTAAATGGAATAATAATAAAAAAACGAAAGAATATTAATCTACAACCCAGTGTGTCTGAAGATTTTAATTTTTTAATTTTTTTTTATTCTTCAATATATATATATATATATATACATATATATATATATATATATATATATATATATATATATATATATATGTGAACTTTATTTCAATACTTCATGAGCTCCCGATGCTTAGCTATGATTAATTAATGATAAACATGTCATTTTCGTTTACGATCGATTAAGTTAAGGATAGAGAGTAATTACACATTCTTATTGCTCAAAGTAGAGTCCAAAAGTGTTATAAAAAGCTCGGAAAATTCCAGTAATATATCTTTAATCATTTCTATGAACAACGGTCCTGTGCTTAATATAACAATTGGACAATTTTACTTTTAGACGATCAGGACAATTCTGTTGTAACATCCGATATATATATATATATATATATATATATATATGGATAGACAGATAGATGAAATAAACAGAGATAGATAGACGTGAAATGATTGAGATAGATAGATAGATAGATAGATAGATAGATAGATAGATTCTGGGAGTGGAGAACATCTTCCTGTAAACGTGGAATCGAAAATTTACCTTCATGTTAGGTTGTAGTGATTTAAAAGAAGGTCAATACACTTCACATATATAATTGGGATAGCGAAAGATGAAAATAGCCTGTCGCCTCTGAGTACTGACGTCAATGTCCACTTTTATATTTATATTTACATACGCTCTATCTCTGATATTGAGCACTTTATCCCATAAATATAGCTCACATTAAAAATTATATCACTTTATATATATATATATATATATATATATATATATATATATATATATATGTATATGTATATATATATATATTATGCTCTCGAAAGATTTCTGTTGAGCACTGTTGAGACAGCAGCCGTCTTCGCAAATGCAAAGCTCTTCATCAAAAAATAAATTGAGCACTATGGGTGTTTGGTGTTTGTTTACATTCGTAAAAAAATAATACGCTAGAATTTCGCTTTCCATCTGTCGTGCGCTGATAGCTCAAGAGTAGACTGATACCAAATCGGTCGGGTTTCGATACCGGCTTGAAGCAACCGTATCGTCTTCCCGCACTGATGATCTCTGATACAGCGAAATAGGCCTGTATCTGGACGACATATATATATATATATATATATATATATATATATATATATATATATATATAAAGCACAGATTAATTTTCTTTTAATCTGAGATAGTTTATAGTAGAAAATAAACTGGACGTAACAAAAATATGTCGGATTAAAATACCATCTGTCAAATCTTTAGAAACTGCTTTGTTTACGTTTCAGATACGAAACTAAGCAGTTGTGATTTTCGGGGAAATCTGAACAAGTCAATTGTGCTTTAAAGGCAAACAGAACCTTGCTTAATGGGGGAACTCTTCGTAGCCGAACGGTTAAAGTACGTCGGATTAAACGGTGGTTTCTCTTGCCAACGGGAACCCAGGTTCGAATTCTCCCGGATTTTTAATATGTGTACTCGAATGTGTAGTCCGCTAGATTAAGTAAAATAGTGTCTAAAATAAACAGCGTCTGCTCAAATACGAGTATCCACTAAAAATAACGTTCAGTGTAATACATACATGCATACATATATGTAGACATACACACACACACAAACATATATATATTAGGTGGGTGCAAAATAATGTCGTTTTCTCACATAGTAGCATATGTGAAAAAACGACATTATTTTGCACCAACCTTATACTTTTATATATATATATATATATATATATATATATATATATATATATATATATATATATATATATATATATAGTGTACATGGGCAGCAGATCATTACTTAAACTTATATATAATATAACAGACAACAATTGTCTATTATACTTAATCATGAGCCGTTCTAAGTTTCGTATAGTTGCTTTAAATTCGGGAGAAAATAAAGACAAAAATTGTTTCACATCTGCATAGATTTTATTATGCTTAGATCAAGAAACAGCATAATAATAAAATATCCAAAGTTTAAGATCTATCTATCTATCTATCTGATTTATTTCATCTATCTATCCATCCATCTATCTAGCTATCTATCTCTCTCTCTCTCTATATATATATATATATGTGTGTGTGTGTGTGTATATATATATGCATATTTCCATACGTCTCTATATCCATCAACCATCTACCTCTGCATATTTCATCTATCTATCTATCTATCTATCTATGGCTATTTCTAGCTAAGGCTATTTCTATCTATCTATCTAATTATGTATATTTCATCTATCTATATATCTATCTATCTATTGTTGTCTTACAGACTGTGCCTCTGCATGAGGGAATAACATATATTCCGTTTATCAAGGCAAGACACTTTCAACGTAATGCATTGTTTACCCGATCAATATGCTGGCAGCAAATATCTGTAATGATGGTCCTTCCATATTCCATCCTGTTCCTAAAGAACTTTGCGTTCGATTCTTAAGAGAAAACTCATAAAGGAACCAAACGCCTTCTTTGCAAGTTTTCCCAAATTGTTGCATATATTCTTTGGTATTTCGACGTGGATGCAATTTCATAGACCCTTTGAAACATTTTTCATTCAGAAACAAACGTCTTCCAGAACAAGACTTGTCGGATACCTCGAAGTCACCATTTTTTTTAAAAACTTTTAAACCACAACTGGCATGTACAAACCTTCATTGTATCCGTATGTTTTTTTTTCTTTCATTTAATCTATAATACATAATTTCCGCAGGTTTTTGTCTTACAAACTAACTTCAAAACTTTACTATGTCAAGAATGACTACAAATAAAATGGCGGGTTATTTAAGGTATACTATATTTATGGTTAAAAGGGATAGTGTGTATGTGAATATAAAAGTGGACTCTGAACTCAAAAACCGAACGGCAAAGATCTGTTTCATGCGTGAGCGCAATCTTCAGGCCATGTGCATTGTGTGTTGACTCGACTATTTATATATACCGGTGAATGGTGCATGATGAATAGTAAGGTCTATTGTATTATCTTGACGGTTACTGGGTAGGCGGTAACGGCTATATTTCAAATTATTCTAGAGTTTATTGAGTAGAAATAATTCTGAAGTCAAATAAGTTAACAAACTAAGAATGCAAATGCAAGTAAATGTAATAAGAATAATAATCAATAATAAATAATGAAAAAAAAACAATAAAATTAAAATATAAATATAAAATATAAAATAGATATAAAATATCTACAAATAGCCGCATTCCAATCTATAAATATTTATGCTTAATAGCCTCCAGAACGATGGTACACAACCATTTAGCAGGGCAAGTTGATTTTTCACTTTGTTTTTTTAGAAAGTCAATATTGCACTAAATCTATATGCTGGGGTTTGATATAACAAGTACTCAAACTAAAAATTAGATTCATAGCTTTTATCACTTTTTGAGCATTTAATTTTAAAGACCGCCTGAAAGTATGTAGAGAAACACCTAATTTACGCAGATTTTTGCTTACAAAATGACTTTAAATTTTTTCAATTTCAGGAAAAAATCCAAATAAAGTAATAAATTAATGTATTCGTTGAGTAAAAAAAAAAAAGGAAAGATTATAAAAAAATTTATTCAATGAATAAAATGTGTTAGATTATTTGTTAGATCATCTATATAATAAATGTGAATGTCAGTGTGTGACACTTTTTCAATTTTACTCCTAAAAGACGTAGCCCAACATATACCATTTTGGAATCAGGCCGACTCTGTGAGGAAATTAAAAACATTCCGGACTGGATTCAGACCCGCAATCCTGACATTTTGGATACCAAAGTTTTTTTTTTTTTTTTTGGTACGATAGTAAATTTGGGAATAATCAAAATTAAGTCCGAAATCCAGCGAAAGTAACCCATGAAATAAAAAATAATTGTTTGTACGGAAGGTAAGGACCTACATACATCAAATTCTCATTAAACAAAAATGCCGACAGAAGAATTAACGTAGATAGATAGATAGATAGATAGATAGATAGATAGATAGATAGATAGATAGATAGATGCATAGCTATTTAGCTAGCTAGCTAGCTTTGTAGCTAGCTAGCTAGCTAGCTAGCTAGCTAGATAGATAGATAGATAGGAATAGCCTTAGATAGAAATAGCCATAGATAGATAGATAGATAGATAGATAGATAGATAGATAGATAGATAGACAGACAGACAGAAAGAAAGAAATAGGCATAGATAGATAGATAGATAGATAGATAGATAGAAAGAAAGAAAGAAAGAATGAAATAGGCATAGTTAAGTAGATAGATAGATAGATAGATAGATAGATAGATAGATAGATAGAAAGAAAGAAATAGGCATAGCTAAGTAGATAGATAGATAGATAGATAGATAGATAGATAGAGAGACAGACAGACAGACAGACAGAAAGAAAGAAATAGGCATAGATAGATAGATAGATAGATAGATAGATAGATAGATAGATAGAAAGAAAGAAACAAAGAAATAGGCATAGCTAAGTAGATAGATAGATAGATAGATAGATAGATAGATAGATAGATAGATAGATAGACAGAAAGAGGCATGGCTAAGTAGATAGATAGATAGATAGATAGATAGATAGATAGATAGATAGATAGATAGATAGATAGATATTAAAACGTTTCAGACAAATCGATCAATAAGTACGTCTCTTTACAAGCACCATGTCTCAAATTAGCAGGCTGAACGTAAATTACAACTAGGCATATATTTTGAATAATGTCCGATATATCCAAACCCACCCTCCTGTTTCCCACTATTAAAGCCGTTCATCAAAATATCTGTAATGAATTTTAAAATTCTAACCACGATCATTACACTAAAAAGGTGATAATCTTCGAATCGTTTTGTCAAAAATAATTGGGAGATTTCATTTTTTTTGTTTGTTTTTTTTTTATCTGCATAATCTTAGGAAAAATGGCTTTAATAAAGTCGATGGTCTGACGTGTTGAAACGAAGCAAATATTTGCAGGGGTGTCTGTATTCCTCAATATTCAAATATGGCTGATTTAATTACTCATGGGATTATGTGTTCGAAACGAAATCATTGACTCGGCCCGCGTCAGCTCAACTCTAATTGAAGCCAGCAGGTCAGACCTATCTCTTTAAAAAAAAATTTAAATATCGACTATTTCTTTTGTTTAATCTACTTTAGTTAACCAGCTATATTAATCATGTTCAAAGCTTCAAGGAGAGCAAACGACAATTCAGGTCATCAAAGTACGTTGCACAGTAAGTAATTTATAAAGCCGCTTTATCGAAAAAGCAGTTGTTATTTGCCATCTGTTAGAGAGAACCAACATTTTATCTCTGTGTCATCCACTTTTTTTTTTCATCTTTCATCATGGCTGTCTGCTTCATAACGCTTCTCGCCGGCCTCTTGGTCGCATATCTCGTCTGGATTCCTCCGGTTAGGCCAAATTCTCTTCCAGATCGTCCACCAATATCAGACCGTTCGGATTTTCTTTGGGCAGTGAAAGGTTTTGTTGCTATGAACAATTCCAAGAATGCGGCCCGAAAGTACTTTCACAATGTGCGAACTTTCGAAAAAGATTGGGAGATGGCGATAGAGGTTCCGTCGGGAGACTTTTCCGAATTCAAACCATCGATGTTTCATGAGTTTTCACAAAAGCAAGACATCGAAAACATGCATCCGGAAAAAGAAGCCGCCTCTAAATTGCAGGAACAGAGGGAAAGTGTATGGAAAAGAGATTTAACGGATCAAAACCTATATTGGACGGATTCCGATACAGAATCCTCGAAAATGCCCATATTCCGGAATAATAATAATAATAATAATAATAATAATAATAATAATAATAATGGAGATGACCATTCTGCTGTTTCCCATCTGCTAAAAAATTCATTGACTCCTACAAACGACGTTGTCTTCGATCCGCTTAACACACGACGAGAAGCTGACAGGGTGACAAAGAAGGCCATCAAACGGGCTCTAAAGAACGTCTCAAAGATTTCGGGAAAATCAGCCGCAAGAGGCAATATGATATCACCTAAGAAATCATCAGCGAAAAGCTCAAACCAAAACCTTGATACGTTGTCTGTTAAGTCTGAGGTATTAATTGCAAACTCAACGCTGATTAAATCCAAGATAAGCTTCGCTGTTCCGTCTCACTCACGCATAGACATTGGAGACAACGATAACGCTTCCCGCAGCGGTCTACATTCCACGAAGAAGCCCTTAAAATGGCCGAATCACGACGAATCAGTCTTTGAAAATGAAAAAAATTCCCCAAATGTATACAGTTCTGATCACAAGACGTCATTTAAAAACTTGAAAAGTGTGTATGATGCGAAGACTCGGATTAATCCACAGCGAAATTTACGTCACAAGACGTCATTTAAAAACTTGAAAAGTGTGTATGATGCGAAGACTCGGATTAATCCACAGCGAAATTTACAAAAATCTGACTTTGGAAGGATTAACAAAAATAAACCAACAACCCAATACACCACTCTACTTCCGGACAATACGAAACAAAATGGCGTCACGGGATACAATCGTCTTTTAAGCAGGCTAAGCAAAAGCCCTATTAATAAAATGTCGAACCATAAAGTATTTGTAACTAGAATGAATTCGGACTCGCACTTTTTAAGGAATCTTAAGAAAAAAGAATGTTTTAATAATAAACTTTACCTTGACAATCTCACAAATTCATCTCATCCAGTCGAATACAAATCCCAATTACCCAACAACCAGCTTTACGATATAGCTAATGTTTTGAAGAATTCAAGTCGCAACATTACCCTACTCTCGAGCAGAAAACCGAGAAATATCAAATCCTTATTAGAAAACGAAAGCAAAGCGGAAAAGAAAAAGTCTACAGTTTACTATAAAAACGGTAATAGTCACAGAATCAAAGATCTTTTAAATAATAGCAACACTACAAAAAATGCCGGTGGCAAAATAATCGATAAACATAGCATCGACATTTTTCTGTCTGATAAAAACAAGTTAGAGCAGGATAAAACAAGATTACATCTCAAAAATTTAAACCGGGAAGTGGCTTGGCCGACCAAGGATTCCGTTTACGACAACAAAAAAAACGACAAATCTAAGACATTAGAGCCAGGCTATGTTACACCAAGAAGAATCGTATTGCTAAAATTCCTAAAGCTTCATAATAAAAATCGAAATTCTTCCTCTCCGTCAGTCGGCAATGAAAACTTAATCGACAACGAGGCTCCGTCTAACAACGACTTATCAGAAAGCGATAAAAACGATAAGTTAACATTAAATAAGACCAAAAAATCCACAACTTTGACGGGAGCGCTAAAGATAACAAATGCTTTACCGAACTGGTCCAACAAGAACCGAACTTCAAACCATAAAAACAGATTAAATCTCCCAAATTCGTACCTGTTCAATGAAGCGTTCCCTTCGAAACCTCGGGATAAGACACTACCCGACAATGACACAGTCTACATTACATTATTTCATCAGTTAAATTATAATGATTCCTTAGCAAAGACCAGTTTACCAAAACAAAATCAGAACAATGGTGAACACTCTCATCAGTTAATACGTGACGATAATGGCTTGGTCCTTATCCATGGTTCAACACATAAGCCACAAATAAACCAGGATTATCGTACAAAGTATACTAAAGACGAAATTATAGCAAATAATGCTACACGACTAAATAAGACAATGGCCCGTCATGACGAGGTCAACAGCAGCACAAAGCCACACATGAAATCAAGTTACGCGAAATCATTTGAAAGGGAGGGACCTTCTGATTCCTCTACGCAAACAGGTTCAAAGAAAATGAATTTTTATAACGAAAGAACATCTCAAGACAACAGCAGCCACGTAACAAGACCAAGTGATGTAATGGGATTTGAAAGTGATCCACTGGGGAGCTCAGAACGTTACCATAAGGCAGAGAACCACAAGGGAGATATCAAGCTGCGCAACAGAACAGGAAACGGTAAGGTTTTACCCCCACTTCCAAAAATAAGTAACAATTATTTTTTTTCTTTTAATAACGGAGTGGCATCAAATGATAACAAAAATAACAAGAAAACGGTGACTTTTTTAAACACATTAAGTTCCAGTGCACACGGTAAGAACCTACTGACTATAAATGTATTATTACTAAACACTAACAATTTAACAGGTGATCTAAACATAGCTAATGCTAAAACCCGACACCCGAGAACGACGCAGTTGTCTAGCATTCTACACGGAACCGATACTGGGCCGTTGCTGCGCCCGTTACGCAAAAATATAGTTAGCAACGATAAAATTAAAGCTAACAATATCTCAGCATACGACAGCATATTAATCCCCGCCAACACGAAGCTCTTTAATGAGAACGACTCCCCCGAAGCTGAAAATGTCACTAATTACGACAAGTTGCGAAAAGAAGTTCCGCCTCTTAAACAAGAACTCGATTCGCAACGATTCTTAACGTACCCAGAGGCCCTAGACGAAAGCAATTCGTTTTCGTCCCAGGCGGCAAGAGACAAAATGGCTACACCGTTAAAAGTGAGGTTAAGCGACAACCCCGCAGACGAATTAAACGGAATCAAATCTTTTAATGAAAGCTCCGAAAGCCATCTCGCTCAGAATGAAATGAATAGCATAGCACCCGATAATACGCTAAGCCAATATGGTGCTTTAAAACAAAGTAATGCTAAAGTTTCCACGCCTATGTCTGAAGCTGTTAAAAAAATCGACAACGAACAAGAATATTACAATAATAATAATAATAATAATAATAATAACGTTTTGCTTAAACATCAGTTGAGACTCGACGAGAGTTTGCGTAACAACACGTTAAGTTCTGAGATCCAAAATAAGAATAAATCAAAGATATACGGAAATTTAAACAATCACGCTCTTAAGCCACACAACACATCAACTTTCACGGAAATATCACGCCAGAGTCTTAAAAAAGCAAAACCATTAGTGGAATTTGAAATTCTTAATGATAACGACATGAAGCAAGCTGAGGTCAATCATAATAAAAGAGTTCGTCTTAAAAAATTACCAAGTCGTTCTATGCCTCGGCGTTTTAATAACGATTCAGACTCTGATCTAACTGGATTTTATCAATCGGCAACTCATAGCGCACTTTCCGGCAACGGCTTAAAGCAACCCGACGCAAAAAATGAAAAGAAAAAAAATATTCTTGGCGAAGAAGCGTCCAAAAAGAATCCCTCAAATTCTAAAATATTAAATCTCATCTCCAGAATTGTCATCGAAACTGAAGTCCGTCCTAAAGACGTTGATATTCGTTCGGATAAAAAAACAGCTCTTGTCGCGAAACGTTCCCGGAAAAAAATTCAACATCACAGTGCTAGTAAATCCGAGAATGATATTCAAAATACAGATAAAAGTAAATATTCGCTGAAAATCTACCTACCCGATAAAAACTTTCAAAAACCTGACCACACCCTACCTCTCAATTTGGGTGCATTTGAAGCCGAAAACCCTAAATCGTCACCTTCAGGTCACTCAGATTCCAACCAAATCATTCAAATAATCAGTAAAATTCAATACAACTGTCGTAAATTTCCCCATGAGCCTGGATTGTCTATAAGCGTTTTTACCAACAACAGTGTTTTGTCTAAACAAACAAAACGACAAAATAAAACCAAGAGCGTGCGTTCTCCCAAAGAACAAGGACCTTCGATATATGAAAATCCGTCCAAACTAAAAAAGGCCCTAATTCTTTTAAGGGATTTAACGATGGATTCACCGAGTCGCTCCAATCGGTTGCATCGCGTTAGGTCGAGACGATCTCCCGAAATGGTTAGCATACTGAAATCTAAGTCACCTCTGTCGAATAAGAACTTAATTAAGCCGGAGGTCAGAATGTGGAGAATCTCACGAAATATCGATCAGATTCCCAGCAAGTTTATGAGATTCGGCTTACCAATTCCGAAGACAAAAATAGTGAAACCGCGCTCGAAAATTTATGAGGAGAAACCAGAATTGGAAAAATCGGGCATCTTACATCTGACCAAATCCCACACTGCTTCGGGCATAGAAAAAAATGAACCGTTAAAAAAGGGTCAAATTTGGCCGTGGCAAATGTCTGTACAAGAGCAGCGGCGGTCTGGGTGGCACCATATCTGTCACGGCGCTATTATTCACCCGAAAGTGATACTAACCACGGCTGAGTGCATCTACTGGAAGAAACTGGCCACTCTGCGGGTGGTCAAACACAAAGTAATTGACAATGTGACCCCGATGGGCGACGGTTCGTATGTCAAGGCACGAATCCTCCACCCGAATTTTAGTCCTAACCAGAAGCGATATCAACTGAACCGTAACGATCTGTCATTGTTGTTTCTCCAGAAGGAGATGGGTGTGTCTCCTGTTACATGGAATGTGCCCGTTCACGTGACTGCAACACACTGCATGACAAGTAGAAATAGCAGGCCAGTCGGAATCGTTCCTACACGGTATTGTCTTTATCATAACAACGGGAACTATCTTGTCCCTGAGTCTCATATGTGTGCTTATGGCCCGTCGTGTGACGAACGAAGCAATCGGGGTTCACCTCTCGTCTGTCAGCAACCGGACGGCACTCCGTTTCTGATCGGCCTTTCAACGTGGCAGTATAGATGTCGGCACCAACGCTGGCCAGTCGTTTACATGAATCTTAATCCACACGTAAACTGGATCAAAGAAAATATGTTACTTGGTGTTTAAACCACTTTTTTCTTTTTCTTTTTTTTTTTCTTTTTTTAGTCAAGTCTCTAAAAAAATTTTTTTTTCAAAAACGGCTAGCTCTATTCACTAGCAAAATTTTGAGCATAATTTATACAAGGTTTATTCGCGAGAAATTTAATAACTGTTCTATTTCCGCTTATAGATCGCACTAGAAAAAGTCGCATACAAGACAAGGAATTAATATATGACCTTGAATTCCGAAATTTTTTTTTTTTTTTTTTGATGTTTTAATTTTTTTTTTTTTTTTTTTTTTACTGTATAACAATCACAAGCGAATTAAGTACATTAAAAGAAAGACATCATGTTGAAAAATAAAAAAAACGGATTGAAAAATAAATGTTCAGTAAAATAAATATATTTTTTATTATCATTAAGCGACATGCTTATCAATATGTCTTCGTATATAAATATAGGAGATACGGTTGAATAATGGATAGCAACTCAGACCGGAGAGCCGAGTTCGAATTACAGTCGAATCCATTACACTCTTTTACGTAGCCCTGGGAAAAGTATGAATCCTCTTCTTTTCCCCACTAAATAAATAAATAGCAGGATAGACCGGGTTCTATAGCCTTGGATGGCAACTGGTCTACGGCAGAAAGAAATCTGCATAATTCAGTCAGTTACTTGAGATCGCCTAAGCGTGTATCATGCATGTCATATAACTGACTTATATATATTATTATTTACTATTAGGGCTAAAAAAAATAATGGAAGCCCTAATAATAAAAAAAGAAAAAGCCAACACTTAACAATATTAATAAATGCTAACGGTGGTCGGAAAATAAAACATCTCTATAATAATAAAAACATACATATAACGCACACACGCAATTAAACTGAAAAAAAATGAAATCATCCTTGATAATGGCTAAAAGTATGGCCGAAAGCGCACGGAATTATAGAACATTTGGACAGTTTCTACACACTCTGTGTCCAGAAAAGAAAACACTTGTTCGAACACAAAAAAAATTAAATAAAACCCTTAATCGCAGTACCTTGTCTGTCGTTTTTAATCACACACACACACACACGCACACACACACACATACACACACACACACATATATATATATATATATATATATATATATATTTCTCCTAGACTATCTTTTTATTAGAGCTTTTCACGGTTTAAATGTAAATCAAGTTAAAAAATGTGTTCAATGCTTTAAGAAAATCGAAATATAAAATCGAGTTAATATTAATTGTACCAAT
>OZ010586.1:31892639-32005139 GCA_963932145.1 Acanthosepion lycidas
TTGTTGTCTATTTATTTTATGTAAATTAATCATATACTACATTAAATCTAGTATAAATGTCTATAATTGGTAACAGAAGCCATTGGTTTATACCATGATTTCCCATACTTCATACTTCTCCAATTCACTCTCGCGTGGTCATGTGTGACGTCATGAGATGCGGTGCGATTTTCGCTTCTAGCGTCTTATATGCACGTGTTTATCGTTGCTTAGAAATCATCTATGTAAACAACGACAGACTATCATCACTGTCTTGTCCGTATATTGCTTAATATGTTGTAATTGACATCTTTGATAATGGCTTAAGTAAGCCGAAAGCTTAGACTGTATTAAAAAAATATGGATCAATATTGTGAATTTCTTTCTTCGTTCAATGATAATGTTATTAAGCTTATCAGACGTTATGAAAAAAATTTACATAAAATAAATAGACAACACTTGTCTATATTATTTAATGAAACGTGTATGAATATATATATATATATATATATATATATAAAGGAAAGAGGTTATAGTAGTTCCAACGAGAGAAAAGTGTGTATAATAAAAAGAAGAGAGAAACCGCAAACGTTTTTAGTTGTAATGTGGAATTTTTTTTTTTTTAAATATTATGCTTTATTTTCCATAATTTTGCTATACGTTTTTCCGGCCTCGCGACCGTGATCAAGCAAAAGGTGGATATTTCTACATATTATTAAAAATGATTTTTTTTCTTTATGTTTTTTGATGTTAAATATTCTCGATATGAGACATGTGTTCGTGCGTTAGGGATCCAAATGTCTTTCTGGAACTGGCAGTGAAAAGTTCTCCGTCAAGGATGATAGAGCAATTAAGATTGGTCCGAGAAATGGTGAACTAGTTTTTGGCATTCTTATCTTTATTCATCCCTGTGTGTTCTTAGATCTATTTCCATTTCCGTGTGTTTATGTCAGCATACGTGTATATATATATATGTGTATCCCCACTGCATACATACACACTGTCTCAATCCACATTACAACCAAAAACGTTTGCGGTTTCTCTCTTCTTTTAATATATTTATATATATATATATATATTTGTATTATAAGAGATTGTAATAAAAACATTTAGCGATTTAAAAATGTCTTTATTATACTCTCTTATAATAATAATCTCTTATAATAATAATAATAATAATAATAATAATAATAATAATAATATATTGCTCTACTTTACATTGTGCACTTTTAAAAAAGTAACTGGATGGCAACTAGTCTAGAAGGACATCTAATTTGAGAGTGTCAACAGAGGAATCAATACCGCATCAACATTGCATGTCGACAGTCAGTTTCACACATAAAGCGTGAAGTTTGCAGTTTTAATTCATCGGGCTAAAGATTTAATTTACTTTTTTTTTTAATTTTCGCTGTCACCTCTCCTTCATACTCATGTGTTTTTACATCAACATAAACATCACTTTAACCCGATTAAGTGCGAAAGGACTGAAATATAAATGTTTTTATCGTAATTTTTCTGATGAGTTTTCCTCTTGGGAACATAGACTTCACGAATTTAAACGCAGTACTATATTGGCAGTTCGATCTCATAAATTTAGCGTCGAAATTGCTAAATGCAACCCATGGTTTTATGCTAATAGTTGACGTCATACTATTTAAAAATAAAAATTAATACGCCATTTCTGCTATTGAATAAGATGAGATTTATACTGGATGCCAGATGTTTTATGTAAGGGGCCACTTTCACAGCGTAATGTTTTCGATGACGGGATTTTTATATGTATATACTGACAAACATGAAAAGAAATTAACACATAAAAACAAACCCTTTTGAAAATCGCTAAAACATCTGAAAGTGCTTGGGACAATGAACAATACGGACAATATATATATATATATAGAGAGAGAGACAGACAGACAGACAGACAGACGGACGGACGGACGGACGGATCAAATTTGCATGGAGCTTCTCAGTCAAAATAGCGTATATTCAAACACCAATCTTCGCAGATTTTTTTAAATTTATAACTTTATCATCAATAATTAGATAGGTATGAATGATTATAATTTAACTAGTGATACCAAACTCGCCAATAATTAATTCTGTTACAGGTGAACAAGCTATAGTTCAGATTCGATTCAACTTAATAAATAAATATATATATATATATATATATATATATATATATATATATATATATATATATATATATATATATATTCGTGCATACATATATTTTGAATCGAACCTGAACTATCGGTAGTTCAATTTTAACAGAGTTAATTATTTGCGAGTTTTGTATCACTAGTTAAATTATAATCATTCATACCTATCTAATTATTGATGATAAAGTTATAAATAAATAAAAAATCAGCGAAAATTGGTATTTGAATATACGCTATTAATCAGATCAAATCGGCTCTGTATAGGGCAAAGGTTCGATTCCTGTTTGAGAACGCATATTTTCTACGAAATTTCTCTAAAATTCAGGCCGGTAAATGTAATTAATACTATTTACTTAAAAAAACCCAAAAAAACACAGCTTTTACTTAAATAAATTGTATCAATTAAAATAACGTATAAACAGAAAAAATATTAAATGCATATATATATATATATATATATATATATATATATATATATATATATATATATATATATATACTTTGAGGTACTATAATTAAACAAGTGCAAAAATTTAAATATCTAGGAAAGGTTTTAGCAATGAGGGTAAAATTCGTCCCTGAAACCCGAAGGTATACAGTGCGTTACGAAATGTGCTGAACTGTTATGTAATATTGGGGTATCGCGGGAAATATTTGACAATCTCATTACAGATGAAGAAGAGACTTGCAGCCACAAAAATGTTGTGATACAGAAGGATGCTGAGAATACCATGAATGGAACACGTGAGTAACGACAATGTTTTAGAGAAAACGGAAACAAAAAGAACACGTAGTACCAGAAATACATTGAGTCAATCGCTTCATCCACCGCAAGTAAAGATGGCTCCCTGTGCCGCGCCAGGAAATTTTTCTCCCCGGAATTGATCCTTCAGATCTACAAATCAACAATTCGCCATTGCATGGAGTATTACTGCCATATATGGTCTGCAGACCCTTCTGTTTGCCTCAGGGTTCTTGATAAACTCCAGAGGCGGATATGCAATATAATTGGCCCTGAACTGGCATCTCATCTACAGTCACTTTCTCACAGACGCGCCGTTGCCTCTCTCTGTCTGTTTTACAAATACTTTCATGGCAATTGTTCCGAGCAGCTGCATTCGCTGGTTCCCAGATTTCATGAATTCAAGCGCCCTACGAGGCTGGCATCCCGATCTCACCCTTTCACTGTCGAAAATCCTAAATGAAGCCGTCTCTTCTACTCCAATAGCTTCATGTCTCGCACCTCTCGCCTGTGGAACTCCCTTGCCTATTCCAGTTTCCCTGAGAGCTATAATCTCCAGCTATTCAAATGTAATGTCAATCGACATCTCCAGTTGCCTTGAACTATCCACTATCCTTCTCTTCATCCTTTCCTCTATCACTCCTATCTGCTCTTGTTCCAAATCTTCTGTAACCCCTTGCGTCCTAGTGGCTTCCCGCCTTGCTTGGGGTGAAACGCTTAAAAAAAAATTGAAATTACTAGAGTACATAACGTGGAGGAAAGAGATCATAGCTCTCCACAATTTCCCCTACGTTGTAGGCTTTAGTAAAGGTTGTCTTTTTGCTGTCTTCCATAAACCCCTCTTCTGTCAACCATTTACACAAACCCGTTAGGCAAGGGTGATGTACTGCTTTTCTCTGTCCCTCTTACTTTCAATATGTCCTGTGAGTTTCAATTTTTCCAAGCCCTCTTTTATCGTTATGTACTCTAGACTTTTTTCCGTTTAAATTAGCGACGGATAATGATGCTGTTTGATAGAAAGCAACATATCCGTCTTGTCATATCGTACAAATATTTACAAAATTTAGCAGCGGAACTTCTCTTCAGTCAAGCTAGGTTTGACAATCACGAGTCTGTCACGTCATCCATCACGGTTCTGCATCAAGGTCGACGGTCATTAGGGTGGCATCCTGTGTTTTTATATAGTTGGTTAATGTACAGGGGGGGGGACGAAAGTATTGCCACCCCTACCTCTCTTCCAAACTGTAGGAGGTCGTGCCAGCCATCTGAAATAGAAAATTGTATTATGTAGGGGGTGACAATGCGTGTCCCCCCGTAGCTGATTACTGGCCGACAAACTAGTTTTCCATCATGGCTGGATGTCCAGAGCAGTAGATCATTTGCTCGCCAACAGTGTCCTGCGTTCACGTAAGATTGTATAAATATCTGGGATTGATCCATAGAGCTGTCATTTAGTTGGATGTTGTCTCCAATAGATGTTAAGTATAGCTTTCAGCATCCGAGTGTAGGTTCCATCAAGCTTAAATAGATCAACTGTTGGACAAATCCTGACTGTTCAGTGTATTATTGGGAGTGTCAAAGTAAAGAATCTACAGGCTACCTTAATTTTTGTAGATTTCTCTAAAGCCTTCGATTCTGTTCATAGAGGAAGAATGGAGATCCTTCTGGTATATGGCATCCGCTCCAAGACACTAGCTGCTATAATGCTGCTTTACAGAAATACCAAATCTTTAGTTAGATCCCCAGATGGAGACACTACTTTCTTCAACATTAAAGCAAGAATCCTCCAGGGGGACATCTTTGCACCTTTTCTCTTTGTTATCTCCCTTGATTTCACTTAATAATGATGTAATAAAGCCTTTAATTTTTCACACTATCAGAAACAAAAAAAGATTTGTCTGTCTATATTTCTGAGATGAGGTATTATGTACATTATTTACATTATTCGAACTACTGTCCACATCTTTGTCGCCATAATTATCTCAACGTTTCGGCCGTTGTACGCTCCGGCCTTCTTCAGGTGGTTGCAATTTCGAATTGAACCCTTTATTTCGCAGAAATAGGGCAGAAATTCCTACCCAGATGTCCTCAAGGACACATGGCACAGTGGATAAAGGCGTTAATTAGATCCAGTGACAGGACCCAAAGAGTGTGAGTTCAATACCCGGTTAAGGCAGTGGAGAACTTTCAGAGGGAAATTAACAGGAGATAACTGATAACTGACATCCATCAAACATGGCTCGTGATACTAGAACAGTCTACCCCAGTGAGCGAAATAAAGAGTTCAGTTCGAAATTACAACCACCTGAAGAAGGCCGGAGCATACAACGGCCGAAACGTTGTGATAAATATGGCGACAAAGATGAGGACAATAGTCTGAATAATGTAAATAAAAAAAAGATTTATAGGAAACTTTTCTCAATATTAGAAAATGTAATAACTGTATATTTTAAGAAATTTCCCGAAAAACTATTTAAAGAAAAAAAATTTTTTATTTAAATTAATTTCAACAACCTTTTAAATAAACTGTTCGGTCAATGAATGCTGAATGTTTCTTCTATGGAAACGGTTTTTACCATTATAATTTACTTTGGCTCTCCATAAAGTATTTTTCTTTCTTTAATTGAGCTAGCTTGCGCATTCATAAGTCTATTATGCCAACCATCACGGTCCTGAATCAAGGTCAGGAGGTCATTAGTGTGGCATTCTCTGTCTCTACATAGTTGGTCAATGTCGGAGGTTGCCGGTCGACTAACGCATCTTGCGCCATAGTACCAGAAATATTCAATGCTGACCTGAGATGGAACAAATTTCCAGAGCAGTAGATCACTTTTTCTTGTTTTGCTTGTCAGCAGTGTCTTGAAAAGCACATTCTGTGTTCACGTAAGTTTGTAGAAATATCAGGGATGGGTCCATAGAGCTGTCATTTAGTTGGGTGTTATCATCAAGAGATGTTAAGTATAGCTCTCAGCACTCGAGTGTAGTTTCCTTCAAGCTTAGACTCCAGGGTTGTAGTTAATATCCAAGCAGTGGTACCAGACATCAAAACCGCCTCTACAGTGGCGTGAAAGAAGCTCCGTTTCAGGTTGTCTGGTAGAACAGATTTCCAGGTTACACCCATTTTATTCAAGGCAGCTTAGGTCTTAGCTATAAGAATGTTCACATCCTTTTCAGTATAATTTATGTCGTTTTCTAAGTATGCAAAAAAATGGACAGATTTTATCGATTCCCCTGAAGCAGTTTGTATTGAGCTTTGCTGGTTGAAATTTTCGGAAAAAAAAATACATCAGCTGTTGTGTAAATTATGACTATTCTGTCGATTATTGAGGGCGCCAGGACACACAAAAAGGCTTCTCTAAAGCCTACGATTCTGGGAAAATGGAGAAGATCTGAGTCAATAGCTACCATAATGTTATAGAGAAATACCAAATCTTTGGTTAGATCCCTAGACATAGACACTACCTTCTTCAGCATTAAAGCAGGAGTCCTCCAGGGTGATATCTTTGCACATTTTCTCTTTGTTATCTCCCTTGATTTCACTTAATAAACATCGCCATTTAGGTTTTATTTCATCACCAAGATTCTCAAGTCGATATCGTGCAAAAAAAGGTGACCGATATTTACTATGAAGATGACGTTAGCCATCGCTGCAGACACTATTAACAATGCCACAGTTCTCGTACATCATCTAGAAAATGCTGCTGACAATGCTGGACTCTTCACCTTTGTGCAAATTAATTGAAACAAAACGAATAATTCCGTTATTATTCACTTTTGTTTCGTATTTCTTCAATGAAATATGATCCAGTGCACATGTTAGCACTTTCTATGACCATCCCACAAAATCGTTCCTTGCAGATTGACCACAGATTCTCGATTGAATTTAAATCAGGAAAGTTTCAGGGCCAGTCTATAGTACTTTGATTTGCTCACTGGCAAGCTTTGCCAGTGTATTCGTGCAATGTTAAAATTTTCGCACGCTTCCTTGGAGTAACGTCCATTGCAGACAATGACCGTAGGACAACTAATCGACAGTCGAGACAATAGTATCTGGGCGTGATAAAAATCTGATGCAATCACGGATGAGGCAATATTTTTTCAAGGGCAAATAAATTTCCTCATACAACCCGAAACTAGATTCCTATTACTGCACACCACTTCAAATGAGCTACCCCGAGGTTAAAAAAGGGTCTAAAACAGACCGTTTATTGAATGAAAGGAAACTAAAGCGGTTGTTTCAATTAATTTGCACAAAATGTACGGTTTTCTCAAGGAGAATCGCTTAACATACTAGTTACATCAAATCCAAGCAACTACAGACGCATCAAAGTAGCCATAGATTCCTTCCAGATGTCAATGCCTCTAAAATTGCATTCATAAGCTTCAACCAGCAAAGCACCGCGTAAAATCAAAGAGAATTGGTTCAGGAATATTGTGTTATTTGAAACTTTCTATGTATGCAGTTGTCGCGTTCCATTGTAGGCGTTTGGAGCGAGAAAGTTAGGGCTGTACTTACATGGAAATGAATCAACATTGTTTATTTCCGGCCTCTACATGAAAATATTTCCAGCAGCCTTGGCTATATTTATCCCAAGGACGAATAGACATAATCGTATTTAATGCACACACACATACACACACACAGAGAGAGAGAGAGAGATAGAAACAGGCAAAGCAAGAACATCACACATTCATACGAGCACAAAAGATCGTGAATTAACACTCGACAAAATGTGTTCAATGACGTCAGAGAACAATTCACTATGTTCGTCAATCTGCTTAGTCCGCAGCTGTTAGGTTGTTTCAGGTTTTCTTTCTTGATCATTCCCTATTTATTTTACACTTTTCACCAACAACGTTATATGTGTGTATGTGTATATCTATATATCTATGGTGTTTTTTGTTATCTAGCTATCCGATTCTGTTTATATTTTCGTAGCAAACTAGCAAGATACTTATATAATACGCCCATTCACACACACACACACACATACATACACGTAGTCACAAAGACACACACACACACACACACACACACATATATATATATATATATATATATATATATATATATATATAGACATATATATAACTGATATAGCAGTTCATATCTTTTAGCTAGGTAGTGATTTCTCTGTTCATATCTATCTCTCATTTCAGCTCTTTGCTTACATTTATCTATCTGACTGTACCTATCTATCTATCTATCTATCTATCTATCTATCTATCTATCTGTTTGTCTGTTCATGCCTTTCTGTCTGTCTCGTTCCTATCTATCTATCTATCTATCTATCTATCTATCTATCTATCTATCTGTTTGTCTGTTCATTCTTTTCTGTCTGTCCCGTTCCTATCTATCTATCTATCTATCTATCTATCTATCTATCTATCTATCTATCTATCTATCTATCTCAGCCTCTTAATATCTCTTTTGTTGTTGACATAGCACAAATTCCGATGGCATCGTGTATTAAATAGAATCCTGAACTTATTGGTCACTCCACTTCAAATGGCCATCTTTAACCACCAACATCTTTACCGGCGGAGCCAAGTGTTTCATTCGACACAGTGAACGCACACACCTAAGTGAGTTTTGATGTTAAACAGACATAGACTTCTTTTCTAACATATGATTCCATTTTTAAAAGAAAAAAAATTCTTTGACAGTAAACAAATTTCCCGCCCCCCCCCCCACTTAAATGTATTCTTTCTTTTTAGTTCCACTTTTTCGCTTGTAAACAAACAACGTTTTATTTCTTTCCCAGCAAATTATGGAGAAAAATGTTATCTTTTTTCAACCGAAATATTTTGATGCGTATTTTTTCTTTACTGGGACCCCTTTCTGTTTATCCTGATGACACAACCATTTACTCCTGTCTCGATAGTAAACCTGATCAGATCGATACGGTCAAATTGGTGACTGATCTAAAAAAAAAAAAAAAATGACTTATAATCCGTTGTTAACAGTGGCAACGTATGGCTTGTTAATTTTAACGCTTCCAAAATGAAACCGCTATTAGTCATCCGAGAGACCCCTTTTTGTATTACATCAGTATGGCTGATTCTAACCTCCAAAATTAAAGTGATTGCCTGCGCCTTCTCGAGTTGATATTCTTGGTTGCCATGAAGTGGCAAAGCTTTTTCGCCTTTCTTGGGGTGAAATGATTTTAAAAAGTCGATTGATTGATCAGTTTTTTTATGGGTTACCAACCCTTTGCAGGTTATTTAAAACCAGAAAATATGTTTTAGACTTCAAGAATTTTTTTGAGTGGGGGGGGCGATATTAATTCAGGAACACAGGTCTTACAAATTAACCTATAGCTGAGGGGGAGAAGAGGTGGGTTCATGCCTTTCCCAAGGGTATTTGAGCGTAAGTAAATATACCGAACATAAAGGGAATTGGAGCCATTATCCATTGCACTATCAGCACATCCAAGCTTACAGCACCTGTCATTTCCAGTCACCCATCTTGGTACTGACCAGACTCAACGTTGCTTAACAACATGAATTTTGGCTAAGTTATCCCGACAAAACAAGCACACTTCCGCAAGAGTATTCTTACATTAGAGAAAACAAAATATTATATGACGCATTCGGCGGAAAAGGGGCGTATTCAATAAAAAATCGAAATTTGCTTCTTTCACTGCAAATTATTCATTATGTCATATCCAAATATTTTACAAAAAAAATAGAACCTATTACACAATATTTCAAGCTCAGTTTAAGTTTATAGTTCGTAACCCTGGAATGAGATGAGGTAACATAAACCGTAGATTTGTCTGCGGATTATCATTACATTATTGTTACAGAATTATAGTATAGCTTGTGAAAAGCATTTTATTTTTGGTCGTATATTAATTTAAAGTATTCCTTTTTACAGGCTTTATTTTTTTAAATGGAATAGGATCATTCTAAATTTCAGAATTTCGCTATTGCCCATCAAAATGACTGGAAGAAAGCGATCTAAAAACAACAATGGAAAAGAGAAGTAACAAAGTTTAAACAAAATAGCTTCAGTTTTTTTGTTCAACTTAGGAAACTTAGCATTGCAGCCAAAGTATTCTAAAATGCTGCCAATAACAAAGAAGAAAATGAAAAAATACCTAACAATTATTCGAATATAGCATCAAAATTTATATTATTTTTCTTTATTTGTTATGTAACTAAATACATAATTGTCAACAATGTTTCCGTAAAATTTGATTTTTCCTATAATAAATTCTTAATAAATATTATTATTGTTATTATTTTACTTAAGTGTAAAGTAGTCCTAGATTTACAATTCCTTAAGGCTAACCATGAAAAGAAATATTGATCCAAACTGCCTAAAACCTTTAAGCGCGTATTGCCGCAAAATTATCAAATGTTCAATACGCCCCCCCGTCGAACACGTTATATATAATAGAAATAGAATCTGTATTATGTTTAACAATATCTATCTATATATACATACATACATATGTGTGTGTTTTGTTTTTTTTTATTTTGTTTGTGTGTGTGTGTGTGTATGTATTTATTCGACTATCGTAATTATTTCAGGGAGGTGAACACCACTGCTTAGGTTTGTACCTCTTTGAATAAATGAATGTATTTTCGTTATCTAGTCTCTGTTTTTTTTTCCCCCTCTGAGGCCGAAGAAATATGACTCTATTGAGACGTATGCTGTTTTAACGACCCCCGTTTAAACCTTTCAATTATTTACATATACCTCTTGGAATAAATAAAGGTGTTTTCATATTTTCATCTATTTCTCATGAGGCCAAGACAAGTAAAATTTCATTGAAGTGGTTGCCCGTCTAAAACGCAGGGTTGAATCATTTCGATTTTCTGGAAACCTGCATTTTAACACCTGCGGCCCGATCATATCTTACGGCGAAATTCTATTGTCTAATACAGTGACTCTCAACCTTCAACGCGAGTGGGCCTCGAAATATTGTCACGGGTGTAACAGCAAAATCTGTCTAAAATCGTGCAACAGCAAAATTGTCCAATTGCTAGATTAAGCTTTGATCCGTTTTATGTTAGAAACGATTAAAGATATCTTACTGGAATTCTCCGAAGTTTTTACAAAACTATTGGACTCTACTTTGAGCAATAAGAATGAATTTAGCTCGAAGTAGAAATGGTGATCCCTCTTGCTATCCTGACCTCCTGATCCAGTTTTCCTCTCTACTGTTCCCTCTTTTTTTAAACTTATTCACCGTTTTCTTGATGTTTATTGAATGGACTTTGAAGATGGAAGCCAGAGTATGAATGTTAGTATCATTACTGAAGGCCTGAATGACCTTTTTCTTCTCACCATTGCTCAGTTGGGAAGACATAGTGGGGCTGACACAAAACGATTTTAATCTGTTTTCTTCCTAGTTGAATAACTGAGAGGGATTTTCAATGATTCTCACGACAAATGGCGTCAAGATTGCTAAATGTCTTATCTGAAAACCTAAAAAAAACAAACTCAATTAGTTTAGTGTTTTTTAGATATTAAATATTTGGTGGATAGACAATTATCCCATGCTGTTACACAATTTGGACAATTATGCCGTTACACCCGGTACATGTGTATATAGAAGAAGTAATGGTACGACGTTAGTATTTGAATAAATAAGGATTAAAGTTTTTTTTGTTTTTTGTTTTTTTCAAATAATTCTTTTCACTATTCTTCAATTAAGTTATTTTAAATAAATTTGGGCTTCTGTTTAATTCACAATGACATCGGAATTTGTGCAATGTCAACAACAAAAGACATATTAAGAGGCTAAGATAGATAGATAGATAGATAGATAGATCTAACGAATTGATAAGCAGATAAATAAATGGATATATGAACTGAATAATCTATAACTATGTACAGTAGAAAGTTTCATTTGATTTAAATGACGCAAAAGCAAAATTAACACTGACATCTCATTTTAAAAGATATATTACACAAAATTGCACAAATTTGTTTTAATATTCTTTTCTTATTTAACTGTTTAAATCTTTCCTTTATTTGAATGAATGAATATTAAAGTTGCTCTTTTTTCATATAATTGTATTCAACTTTCATTGTTTAATTTAAATTTTATGGTTTTATTTCATAACAGTTAAATGTATAACTTTTAAAAAGTTTCTAATTGTGCCGTTATATTTTCGTTTGCTCATGGGTGAGCTGTTGCTTAAAAAGTTGATAAACACTGGTTTAGTAAGTTGCTACGCATGTATCTTTAAATTATACATCCTTGTGCAAATTGAATGAAACAGCTGCTTTAGTTTCCTTTCTTTCATACGGTCAGTTTTTGACCCACTGGAGTGACAGGGTGTAATCGATTTATGATTTGTCCCCAGATTAGGTCATTTGCAGTGGTGTACAGTAATATGAAACTATTTTCCGGGTGTATGTTGAAATTTGTTTGGCCTTAAAAATATTGCGTGATCCGTGATTGCATCAGATTTTTATCACGCCCAGACACTATTGTCTCGACTGTCGATTAGTTGTTCTACGGCCATTGTCTGCGATGGACGTTACTCCGAGGAAGCATCCGAAAATTGTAACGCTGCACAAGCACACTGGCAAACCTTACCAACGAGCAAAAAGTAGTACTTAAGATTGGCCCTGGAAACACTCTTGATTTAAATCCGGTCGAGAATCTCTGGTCAATCTGCAAGTAACGACTTCGTGGAATGAACATGCAAAGTACTAACATGTGCAATGGGTCATGTTTCATTGAAAAAATACGAAACAAAAGTAAATAATAACGGAATTACTTGTCTTGTTTCAATTAATTTACACAAAGTTGTAGAGTCCAGCATCGTCAGCAGCATTTTCTAGATGATGGAGACAGCATTTTCTAGATGATGTACGCAGCATTTTCTAGATGATGTTACAATTAATTTGTGCAAAGGTGTATCCGACTCAGTTGTGAGTAATGTCATCAATTGATATGTCCTTATATATGTGCAATATGACCTTTATCGGACGATCAACTTAATGAGCTACAAAGCTAATGCCGCGAGTCTTGATGAATAGAACGCGGGGGAGAATTAGACCTGAAACAGGAAAGAAAAATAGTGTAGTCGCGCCAAAGACACTGGAACAAAAAATGCAACATTATTATACATTTTTTCTTCTTCTTCTTCTTCTTGCCGTGTCCCTTCAGGACGTGGACGATCATGGCTCTCCAAATCTTCCTACCGATTTTTTCTTCTTTTACGCCTACCGCCCCAATCCACGTTCCGACATTTATTCAAAAGCTCTTCAGGGTCGTGCTCTCGCTGTCTCCCCCCACCCCAGTATTTCTTTAAGTCGTTACATTTTCCATCTTTTCCATGTCTTGCAAATTGTCGTTTATGACATTTTTTTCTTAATCATTTTACTCCAAACAAGGCGATAATGCCACTAAGATGCAAGTGGTTTGTGGGAGTGAACGAGAATCAGAAGACGTTAGTGACGAGAAAGGACAACAAAAGAACATGTTTCAGGAAGAAAGAAGATGGCGATTCATGTTCCATTTGAATTTTTGAAGATTGTGGAGGGGGGTGGTAAGGAGACAAGAAGCCGGATAAGATTTCTGCAGACGATTAGCGAGAGAAAAGAAACTATTCGAATAGAATATACAGTTACAAGAAATTCGAGTTGTCTCTTTCTGATATTGTGAATAAGTTCATCATGTTATCATTTTCTTTCAGACATCCACGCTGCTTACTGCCCCTGTTCATGGTATTCCGAGTATCCTTCAACATTCCTGCGGCTTCCAATGTTCTCTTTATCTGTGGAGAGATTGTCAAGTATCCATTACCCTATAAGAGAAGATATCCCATCGTAACTCATTTCTTTCTAACGAAGTTTTTTTTCCCTGTTTCTTAGAACTTTGTATACCTTTTGGAATTAATCTTTCGCTAATCCAATGCATGTATGGATTTCTATGATACAAGGGATAAGAAGTTGTAGAGAGTCATGACTGGCCATGTCCTAAAGGAAAACAATACTTAGAAGAAGAAGAAAAAACAGAGTCTTACATTTTCTTGCGCAAATATGGCGTCTTTTGAAGTAGTTGTTATATAATTGCTGCATGATATGAATGTCTTCTCCCTGTGTGCAGTGCTGTTGAGGACTTTTGAGCCTTACCCAACTTTAAACTGACGCGACCACATTCATTACACGTTAGATCAAATTTTGTTGCATATTTTCCACGGAATTTCACACACACACATATATATATATATATATATATATATATATATAGGCCTGACGATTGCGTCTACCATGAAACAGCCTGTCGCCTCTAAGTGTTGACTCCAAAGGTCACTTTTATATTTACACACGCTCTATCTCTGATATTGAGCATTTTATCCCATAAATATAGCACACCTTAAGAGTATATTTCTTCATACATACATACATACATACATACATACACACACACTCATATATATATATATATATATATATATATATATATATATATATATATTTCTGAGATGAGGCATTATGTACACTATTTACATTGCTCGGACTATCATCCTCATCTTTGTCGCCATATTTATCACTCCGTTTCGTTCCGTTGTACGATTCGGCCGTTTTATGCTCCGGCCTTCTTCAGGTGGTTGGAATGTCGAAGTGAACCCTTTATTTCGCTCGCTGGGGTAGACTGTTGCTGTTATCTCCTGTTGCAATGATAACAGTAACTGACATCCATTAGACATGGCACGTGGAACTAGAACAGTCTGCCCCAGCGAGCGAAAATAAAGGGTTCACTTCGACATTCCAACCACCTGAAGAAGGCCGAAGCATAAAACGCCCGAGCAATGTAAATAGTATATATATATATATATATATATATATATATATATATATATATATATATATATGGCAAAGTTAGTTAATGACATGTGTTGGTTATGATAAAAATAAAAGCCATTTCAGAAGAGCAAGAGTCAGATGCGAACCTGTTTATACTCCAGTCGTTGCCACCTATTCCCGAACAGACGTCAGCAAATAGTGGGCACGTGACAAGTAAGTCGTACAACGCACTCCAAAGAAAGAAAAAGAAAAGAAAGAAAGAAAGAAAGAAAGAAAGAAAGAAATAAAGAAAGAAAGAAAGAAAAGAGTATATTCTGTTGCATCCCCAATTGTAAATTGCTAGATTTCACTCGTATTACATCCGACGAAAGGAGAACGGTGCGAACCCAACTTGGATGAGGATTTCAAAAGGTGACAGGGATAAGGACGCGCTTTGATTCGGTCGGTGTCTCTGTTTGTTTGTCCTCAAGGTTGAAGTTGTAGAAATTCTTGTTACCGACTCTTTTGAACGCCTAATATAACCTTAAAACGGGCGGACACTCATCGTGGGCTTTGAATTGAACTACGTGTAACAGATTTTATATTGAGTTCTCTATTTCTTCTTTTGATAAGAACTCTTTCATATCTATCTATCTATCTATCTATCTATTAGGTCGGTGCAAAATTAATGACGTAATAAAGTCGTTTTTTGACGTATTTTTTAACGTCAAAAACGACATTATTACGTCATTATTTTTGCACCAACATAATATCTATACACACACATACATATGTGTGTGTGTCTGTGTGTCCTTGTTAGGACCAGAAATAAAGATACAAAGAGAGGAATTGAGTTAAACAAATATATTAACAGAAACCGTAATAAAAAAACATATACAAACGAGAGTTGGGCGCCCCAAGGCGGTGTAAAAATACGTATGCTGTTGGCACACTGAATGATTTTAAAACCCTAAGTCAGCACATAGTCATAGTTGCCGACCCTTGATTTAGACGACAATTCATCCATTGCAACCTGTATTTAGTATTTCAAGATATTTTTGTGTAATTTTGGTAAATATATCTGTTAAAATGAATTGTCAGCGTTATTTTTATTTTTGCATAATTTAGATCAGGGGTCGGCGACTTACGACACGCATACCACACCAAGCAATTTCCAATGTAGATTAATTACGATTGAGTAGTGAGTTCGATCCACACTGGGTGCCCCATGATTTTTGGCTGTGTGCTACATCTAGGCTACGCTTGGAAAATCACTATACAAACGAGAGTGTTACAACAAGAATGTTCGGTCCGATTGTCAGAGCTGATTGCTGGAATCATCACCCTCCAAAACGCCTTCATCTTTGAGGGCACATGGCAAAGTGAGTAAAGGCGTTTGTTAGATCCAGTCACAGAAACCAAAGAGTTGTGAGTTCAGTACCTGGTTAAGTCGGTGGAGAACTTGGAGAGGGGAATTAACAGGAGATAACTGATAATTGACATTCATTAGACATGGAACTAGAACAGTCTACGCCAGTGAGCGAAGTAAAGGGTTCAGTTCGACATTCCAACCACCTGAAGAAGGCCGGAGTGTACAACGGCCGAAACGTTGTCATAAATATGGTGACAAAGATGAGGACAATAGTCCGAATAATGTAAATTTGATTATTTTATGTTGCTTTTCTGTTTTTCTTTTGGTTCTGCATTTATCATTGTCGTTGCTCTTGGAAATCATCTGGAAGAAGAATCCTTGTCATTGTTGCTTTTATCTTAATATTTCAGGGATGTATTTTTTTCCTTCTTTTCGCATACAACTTTGAGTGCTGCCAAATGGGACATATAAAAATCTTACCCCCACCCATGATCTGGCAAATTGTCGTTTATGACATTTTTCTTAATCATTTTACTCCAAACAAGGCGATAATGCCACTAAGACGCAATTGGTTTGTGGGAGTGAAAGAGAATCAGAAGAGGTTAGTGACGAGAAAAGACAACAGGAAGACAGAAGATGGCGATTGATGTTGCATTTGAATTTTTGAAGATTGTGGGTGGTTAAGGAGACAAGAAACCGGATAAAATTTCAGCGGGCGTATAGTGAGAGAAAAGAAAGTATTAGAATAGAATATACGGTTACATCTAGTTGTCTTAACAGTAAAACAATGAGACCTAATTGCCAATCAAGTAGCACGCTTAGATTCATACAGTCGAGGTACTAAGGAAGAAAGCTTATCAGAACAATTGACATGAAAATATTTATAGATAAGACAGAAAGAAGCCACGTCATGGCGGTGGGAAAGTGACTAAAGTCGAGATGCCAGATTAGGATCGATTATATTGCAGACACTTTTTTGAATATTGTCAAGAATCGCGAGATATATGGTAAGTGAACCAGGACAGATATAGAAGCTATGTTCAATCTAGAGGCGAATGGTAGATTTGTAAAATGTGCAAGATGGATTCTGACAAGAAGAAATTATCTGGCATACACAGTCAACCCACTTTCCTAGCAGTAGATGCAGCTATTGATACAATATAAGCAAATCACTTTATGTTAGCGGAAAACGTGAGCCCAAGAAGACGCAAAGAGGTCAGATGCATTTTTTTTTTTGTAGCGGGTGTCAATGGAACTTACTTTGCGATACAGAATTTCTCGCCAAATATCACGTGACCGTTTACAGAATACAAGCAAAGAGTAATCCCGTGGACTGGCCTATCTTGGGAAAAGTGGTTTCATGACGTTCCAAAGGTCATTAGAGTGAAAAGAAAACAAACTTCCTCAACCAAAATTTGATCTCGTTTCGCTGGTTTCATTTTCGGTACTATTAATCAACGACACATCTTTGTATTGTTGGGTTTATCAAATAAATGTGGGCTGTCTTACCGACATATTTAAAAAGAAAATAAGCAGACAGAAACAACAGTGAGGGAAGATACAGAAGGTAAACGAAAGATTTGATTTTATACAGAGAGCATACCAACAAAATGTATAAATGTATTACATGCATTCTCTCAGACCCTGAAAAAGGAAAGGTAGCGAATATTATAAAATTTCCATTCTGTGCCCAATGCGCATGAGAAAGCACGAATAATACATAACGTAAGATATTTAATTTGCTTTATTTAAGATGTCCCGAAAAGTAAAATTAAGGACTCAGAGGAATAAACGATTAGAAACGTAAGAATAAAAAAAATATCAGGATATTCACAGTATTTACATTCGTCCAGTTGTCCTCATCTTTGTTGTTCTTATCCCAACGTTTCGGCCGTTTTGCCATCCGATCTTCATTAGATGTATATCGATCTGATTGAAATTCAAAAAAAAACAAAAAACAAAAAAAAAACCCAGTGAAACGAGAATAGTCAGAAATTGAATAAAGTCTTGAGATCAAAAGTTAAGATCGATAGACACCTGAAGTGGGGGGGGGGGGCGTCACGTTGAGCGGAGTGGGGGTGCACAAAGCTTTAAATGCCGGATGTAAATTGAATAATTCGTGCTTGATCTCAAACTTACTCTTAGGAGTAAATATTAGGTTGGTGCAAAAATAATGACGTAATAATGTCGTTTTTTGACGTATTCTTTAACGTCAAAAAACGACATTATTACGTCATTATTTGTGCACCAACCTAATAGCTGCGTCATAAGCATAAATACTGAGTCGAGAACGGAGGTCATCACAAAAAAAATCATTTATGACCATTAGAAATGATGATAGAACAGGGGTCGGCAACCTATGGCACGCGTGCCACATGTGACACGCCAAGCCCTTTTCAATGGCACGCAGCCGCAAATGACATCACGAAATTCGAACCAATAGCTACTACAACGCAAAGAAGATATTAAGCTGTTTCAAAACTGCTCACTTGTTGGACTCCCATTAATAATAAAAACGGTTTATTTCTATTAATGTGGTTTACATATTATTGTATATATTACTATAGAAAATATTATTGCAGAACAGGTATATTGACCTTAAAAATACGTATGCTGTTGGCACACTGAATGATTTTAAAACCCCAAGTCAGCAAATAGTCATAGTTATCGACCCTTGATTTAGACAATTCATCTGTCGCAATATTTTTGTGTAATTTTGGTAAATATATCTGTTAAAATGAATTGTCAGTGTTATTTTTATTTTTGCGTAATTTAGATCAGGGGTCAGCAACTTACGACACGCATACCACACCAAGCAATTTCCAATGGCACACAGCCGCAAATGATATTACGATGTTCAAACCAAAAACTACTACAATGCAAAGAAGAGGATTTTTAGCTGTTTCAATTTTAATATATACTAAAGTATATATACTATATATTATTATATAAAATAAATTGTAGAGCAAGTGTTGTTGAAATCGCATGGTAAGTGGACATATAAAGACAAGAAGTATGTAGGAAGAGAATGGAACAAAAGATATACAACCCCAGAAAATGTTTCTGTGTATTAATCTGTAAAAAAAAAAATAAAAATAAAAAGAAGAAATAAAATAGCTATCCATTCCGTCGCAATTCATTTATGTTCGAATTCCACCCCCCACCCCTCCGCCAGCTTGTATTTTCTGTTTTCTTAGTGTTCACTTTGCTTTCCCGGTCTTACCGCCATGCAAATCGCCATATCAAGGTAGGTAAACTAGCCTTAACCTTTAAGCGTCAATGACGTCACCCAGCTTCCTGTCCCACGCTCAACTGGTACGACATTTGTTTGTGGGTTAATTTGAAAAGCTGCCATCCCAACCTTCTTCTTGGGATACTTTCAGTTTTAGAGATTCGCAAGAACTATTTTGTAAAATTTGGCTACTTCACATATTTCAAGCATTTTTCCAATTACTAATTATTTTAAAGGATATAAGAATGTATTGTAAAGCAGATCGCATATCTTTTGTAGTTTAATTTAATTTCAAGAGTATTTCATAGTTTATTGTATTTAAACGACTTCAAATTTGTAATTAGTTTTAAATCAATGTTAAGGAATATTATGGTGTTTTATGTATTTTTTTCTATTATTTTTATTTTGTTTTTTATTTTTTGTGTGTACAGTCAAAAAAAAAAGATATACGGCATGTTTATGGACAGTTATTTTCATTTTGTGAATACATCCATTTAAAGTTAACTGATCTGTAATAATGTTAAGAATCAGGCTAAAGGATAAAAAAAAGGTGATAGTAGGGCTGAGTTTACGTTTCCCCCCTCAAAAAAAATGCACAAATAAAATAAAAACGGTAAATATTTAGAGTAAGACACTATACAATACTTAAGGAAAAGGGTTAGAATTAGTAACATTAAGATTACTTCCTCGGTTATCCATTGAAACTGCAATCCACCGAAAAAAAGAAAGAAAAGAAGACAGTCCCCACCGTGGACCATTTAAAAGATAGTTCGCTCAGCGGATTGGTTGTTACAAATATCCAATCGGATGCGCGGAAAACGTGGTCTTTCTTCGTCGAATTCATTAAAAGGCCAGAGTAGTTGTTAGCGTTTGATTGAGAGGTGGGATCCGGGATTGATCTCCCCTGATTGGGTCGACTTGGTGATGGGGTATGATGTTGAAAGACACAAAACTCCCTGATGAACAAAGTCAAACAACATCACTGACGCCCCCACTCGGGCGCCTATTTAAAAGCGTATTTTTGAACTACCAAATAATTCACGTTTGTTGGTCCGTTATTGTGACTATGCGAGCCGTAATAAAGTTTCGCAACAACAATGAGACAGAGAAAACTCTCTCGAAATGAAAACAGATTTCTTATAAGTTGATGAGTTTGTTACTGACCGCAAGATTTCGTTCTTTTTTTTCTTTCTCGTCTCTGATAGGATCGTATCATTTAAAAGCGACTTCATTCCAAAATATCGCTTTTAACCGCACTGTAATAAATGTCATATCTGTTTCATCTGGTGGACGGACATTTGGGTCCCGAGACAAATGCGTCCCTAAACAAATGTGTCCCTGGATAACTGCGTACCTCTGATAATTTTTTGAAGTTATCTTTTTTTAAGAGATATTTAATATAATTATGTGTGCACCAATACTTTTAAAATTACTCTAAACAAGCAGAAACGTAGTTACCATAAATAATAATAAATAAAAAAAACAAGAGAGAAAAAAATATTTTTTAAAGCAAGAGAAAATTAAACCAACAGTTTCAGCTCGCTCCAGCAGTGCGTACCACAGATATCTAATAGATTCTGGATTTTATAGATCATATTTTTTTTTATTTAGAACCCATGACTAAGTTCCAAAAATCAGACCCTGGTGGAAAAATATTTGGGGACGAGGAAAATTACAGCTACCACTATCATAAGAAAAACGTCGATGAAACAAAAACATATTGGTAATGTTTAGAGCGATCTTGCAATTCTGTTAATCTGCCATTGCATTTTAAACAAAAAATAAACTTTTATTTTTTTATTTATTTTATTCCTTTTAAAAAAATTATGATTACTACCTCTGCTTTTTTTCAAAATTTATGGCAATTGCCTTTAAAAGCTTCAAAAAATTATCGGAGGTACGCAGTTATCCAGAGACGCAATTAGGGACGCAAATGTCCAGTGACGCAATTGTTTGGTACGCGACTGTCCTAGAACCGTTCCATCTGAACTAAGATGAAAGAAATCTCAGTGTAGCAGTAAATCCTCATAACAAACGTCCCTTACGGGAAAGGATCAAAATACGTCTTTAGTCTCTTCTTATAATTCTGCTTGTCCCCCTCTTCTTTATTTAGCACGATCGTTACGCCCTGCCAATACCTCATAAATAATGGACCATTTAGATCGCGTGGGAAGTAGGAAAAAGACACATCAGAGACGCTACTTGATTTAAGAAAGAAAGAAAGAAAGAAAGAAAGAAATAGCTTATACGTTAGAGTATTCAATGTCACCTACCAATACCTAAAAAATAATGGACTATTCCATTTTGATTGCGTGGGAAGTAGGAAAAGACATATCAGAGACGCTACTTAATTTCAGAAAGAAAGAAAGAAAGAAAGAAAGAGCTTATACGTTAGAGTATTCACTGTCACTTACCAATACCTAAAAAATAATGAACTATTCCATTTTGATCGCGTGGGAAGTAGGAAAAGACATATCAGAGACACTACTTGATTTCAGAAAGAAAGAAAGAAAGAAAGAAAGAGATTATACCTTAGAGTATTCAATGTCACCTACCAATACCTAAAAAATAATGGACTATTCCATTTTGATCGCGTGGGAAGTAGGAAAAGACATATCAGAGACGCTACTTAATTTCAGTCAGAAAGAAAGAAAGAAAGAAAGAAAAGAGAAAAGAGAAGAAAAGAGAAGAGTGTTTAATGTCTCCTGCCAATATCTAATAAATAAAGGACTATTCCTTTTTGATGAAGTGGAAATACATAACAGAGACGCTACTTGGTTTCAATGAAAGAAAGAATGAAATAAAGAATAGAAGAGAAGAGAGAGTGTTGAATGACTCCCGCCAATACCTAATAAAAAATGTATTATTACGTTTTGATCGCGCGGAAAGACTGAAATCAGAAACGCTACTTCGTTTCAGTGGGAAAAAGAAAGAGAGAGAAAGTGTTTTTAAATCTGTTTCAATTAAATGGGAAAAGTTATCAATTTCGAGTCTTTTTATTTGTACTCCCTTACTTCTTTAAATAGCAATCAGTATTCAAATTTATAATTGTTATTGCAATAAGTTATTAGGCTCAAATATTTCACGATTGATATTAATAAAATTTTGTTCTCCAAAATCTGAAGTGTCATCGTTCAGTGAGCGTAGCTAATTAACACTTTGTTGTCATTAGTCACGCTCACTTAATCGTGACACGCCCAATTTTGACAACAAAATTTTCTAATCATCATATTTGGCGGGTGCAATTATTACTATGCTTGATCACGTGATTATAATTAACCAGTCAGATTGAATTTTAAACAGAAGCAATCTGAGCCAGTTTGTATGCATAAAACAGAAATTATTCTCGAACTCCAGTTAAATGCGTGACATATCAGAGCATAGCCACAGCTATCCATCTCAATTTAACTTTTAAAAATCTTACAAGTGTAAAATCGGTAACATTAATTTAAATAAATATTCTTAAAACATCCAGTTGCATTTTTACCTTTTTTCTTTCACATATATATATATATATATATATATATATATATATATATATATATATATATATATATATATATATATAATATATAGGTAGATATACTCGTTTCGAAAAACCTTCGAATTTTTGATTTGCCAATAATCAAAGCAATCTCGAAGGAAAAAAAGGTTTTAAAAAAATAAAGAGCTAGAAACATGAAAGTCTGTCGAAAAAAATCGCACAGATACAGGTTTAAAGCTCAAAGAAAAAACACCGACACGAGTAAACAACTAACTAACAAAAGAGTTCAATACAACCGTAGATAAACCGAGTGAGCCAGACAAATCTACTCAGGTTTCACCTAATCGGATCGTCAGGGAACCTAGTGAGCCAGACAAACCTACCCAGGTTTCACCTAATCGGATCTTCAGGGAACCTAGTGAGCCAGACAAACCTGGGTAGGTTTGTCTGGCTCACTAGGTTCATATTAGGTTGGTGCAAAAATAATGACGTAATAATGTCGTTTTTTGATATAAAAAATACGTCAAAAAACGACATTATTACGTCATTATTTTTGCACCAACTTAATATATATAAATATATATATATATATATATATATTTATGCATGTTTCATTAAAAGCGACAGACAAGGTACTACGGTTAAGCTTTTTATTTAATTTTTCTTGTGTTCGATCAAGAGATTTCTTTTCTGGACAAAGATTTAAGCCAACTCTTAACAATATCAACTACGAACAAGGCCACAATATGCTAACCGTATTCGGAAATTAAAAGATTGAATAATCCTTGATAATGGCTGAAGGTATAGCCGAAAGCGTTCGGAAATATAAAACATTTGGACAGTTCTTACACACCCTTTGTCCAGAAAAGAAAGCTCTTGTTTGAACACAAAAAAAATTAAATAAAAAACTTAACCGTAGTACCGTGTCTGTCGTTTTTAATGAAACATGTATAAACGAACGATTGATGCCTAAATATACAACTATATATATATATATATATATATATATATATATATATATATATATATATATATATAACATAGTGGTGTGAGTGAGTGCTGTGAGTAAAACACAGAGATCGATGTGAAATAACAGAATAAGGTATATATTAAAAATAATTATATTGTTGTTCTTCTCCTCTCGAAACTTCTGAAAATACCATCGTAAAATAAGGGATATGAAATAATTATTATTAATATCTGTCGATATTTCTGAGATGTGTTATTAAGTACAATATTTACATTGTTCGGACTATCGTCTCCATCTATGTTGCCATATTTATTACAACATTCCGACCGTTGTACGCTCCGACCTTCTTCAGGTGGTTGGAATGTCGAAGTAAACCCTTTATTTCACTCGCTGGGTACACATGGCACAGTGGATTAAAAGTTAGTTAGATCCAGTGACAGGACCCAAAGAGTGTGAGTTCAATACCTGATTAAGGCGGTGGAGAACTTGGAGAGGGGAATTAACAGGAGATAACTGATAACTGACATCCATTAGACATAGCACGTGGAACTAGAACAGTCTACTCCAGCGAGCGAAATAAAGGGTTCAGTTCGAAATTCCAACTACCTGAAGAAGGCCGGAGCGTACAACGACCGAAACGTTGTGATAAATATGGCAACAAAGATGAGGGCGATAGTCCAAGCAATGTAAATAGTATTTTAATATATATATATATATATATATATATATATATATATATATATATATATATATATATCATTCTTATTATAAAACCCAGGTTGTGTGTGTGTCTGTTCGTTTATATATTGGATCGGATTTCCTACATTTTTCAACCGATTTCAGCAAAACTTCACAGGACTACGTAAAATTACCTTGCGGTGGTTCTGACAGCGCCAAAAATTGGAAAAACACAATTGTTTTTGCACGAATCAATTTGAAATTACGATTAAGAGGCATCACTGTCACCCGAATGAAAGGGGGACAACTCATATCGAGTTATACTTATTATAAAACCCAGGTTGTGTGTGTGGGTGTGTGTGTGTGTGTGTGTGTTCGTTTATATATGGGATCCGATTTCCCTCATTTTTCAACCGATTTCAACAAAACTTCACTTTTTTTTGGCAGGTAGTGTTGCTTATTGTCTAGCACACTTTTTTCTTTATTTTTACATTCAGAATGCCTTAAAAATTCCATTTACAAGACAATTCTTTATAATAAAATTCTATTCAATCGGTAGACTCATAACGATTGAAAACAATGTTTTTGTTTGAGTTTGGGTTTGACCAATTCGTAAAACAAAAACAAAAAAAAACCTCATTAAGACATGTGTGTCCGTCAACCTTAAACAGTAATCTTTGTCAATTTTATTTTTCAGTTTTTATGATGGTCGATACTTGATTTATCTCTTACTGTTACATACCCGGGCAACGCCGGGCTCTACTTCTAGTATATATATATATATATATATATATATATATATATATATATATATATATTAATAATATATATATATATATATGTGTGTGTGTGTGTGTGTGTTATTTCCAGGATGATGTTTCAGCTTAGCCAAGTTGATCTTCGCCCTCTCTAACCTTCTAACTTTCTGTCCTGGAGTAACAAGGTGCATCTCATTTTCAAGTTCTTTTTTTACTACTCAAAAGACTGTCATAGCTGAAACGTGCCAAACGCCTTATGGACTGAGTTTGATCATTTTTATGTGATTTCTCCAGCTCTAAGGTAAAATGATGATCCTCTTTATGTTGTGACCTACTGATGTAATTTTCTTCTCTACTGCTCCTGTTTTTATTTTAAACTTAATCACTGTTCTCTTGATGGTTGTTGAATGGAGTTTAGATAAAAGCTAGAGTATGAATGTTGGTATCATTTCTAAAGGCCTCAATGATTTTTCCTCTCACGATTGCTCAGCTGAGAAGACTTGTGAAGCTGACGCAAAACAATTTTAAACTGTTCTATTTCTAGCTGAATAACTCAAAGGTGTTTTCAGAAACTCTTACAACAAATGGTATCAAGATGGCTAAACGTCTTAACTGAAAACCTGGAAAAAAGAAACTCGAATAGTTTATTGTTTTGTTTTATTGCTTTTTTTTAGATACTAAAAATTTTGTGGGATGGACACTTATGATTCAGACAATTTTGCTGTTATAGGTGAATTTTTTAGTTCCCGGTGACGTGACATGTGTCTGCTCAAATAACGACTTCTCTTGCAAATGGACATCGTGCTCTTATCAATTATTGCAGAGAAACGGTTTTATCTGCCAAGGACATTTATGCTCACGTTGTTGCCACATTAGGAGATGCTCCAGCTTTATCAGCTGTATAAATGTAGGCAACAGTTTAGGAGGAGAAGTAAGAGGCTTAAAGTGACCCAAGTTCTAAACCCCCTGTAACTGCCACCACCTTGGGAAAAAAAGATTGATTCCATCACATAGTGATCGATGGCAGGTGATTGCTTATAAATCAGATAACCAATACTCTTAGCATACCCTGTGAGAGATTTGAGAATATTCTGCACAATGAACTTGGCATGAGGAAGTTTTCTGCTTGGTGGGTACCATGTTTTTTTAATTTAGGAGGCAGGCAGAGTCTGTAATATGACCCAAGCACATCCTACAACTGCTGTAACCAAGGAAAACTTTTAATAGTGTTCATCAATGATGGATGACAGACAATTTACTATTAATCAAATAACCAATGCTATTAGCATATCCTGTGAATGATTTGAGAATATTCTGTACAATGAACTTCGAATAAAGAACGTTTCTGCTCGGTGGGTGCCACGTATTCTGACACCTGATCAAAAGCGCACCAGGCTGATCACATCACGGGAAAATCTTACATTGTTTGAGGGAGATCCAACTGGTTGCCTTGAACGCCCCCTAGACCAGTAGGAGTGTTGGGTTAATTAATTTGAGCTAGAAACAAACTGACAATCAATGCAGTGGAAATATCCCTCCGGTAAAGGCTAATTTTGTTACATCTGCATCTTTGCAAAAGACATTGTGTTTATTGGCTATCTTCAAAAGGGCCACACCATCAATGGAGAGTCAGTCAGTTATGTGCCATCCAAGAGTATTAGAACGTAATTGAATATCACTTCAGTTATGTGCCATGCGTGATACACGCTTAGGCGATCATGTATCTTTCGATATATGACTGACGAGGCAGATTTTTTTCCGCAGCAGGTTGCCATTTCTTTCTGCGGTAGACTAGTTGCCATCCAAGGCTAGAGAACCCAGTCTGTGCTGCTATTTATCCATAGCTGTTGGGAGAAGAGGATTCATACCTTTCCCAAGAGTATTAGCACGTAAGTGACTGTAATGGATTCGACTGGAATTTGAACTCGGTTCAGCGATTCCTCAATCCGAGCCGCTATCCATTACTCCACCGTTCCTTCACACGGAAAGCTATTAAGACCAAACGATAGAAAAATGACGAAAGGGATTTTGTTTAATCAGGACCATGACCCAGCACTCAAGTCCTTCGCTTCAGTGGCTGCTAGTGCGTGACTGTGGCTTTGTGTCTGATCACCCTAACCCTATTCTCCTGATTTGACCCCATCTGACTATCATCTGTTCACTAACATGAAAAAATACTTGGCTGCGAATGAGTATTACAGTGACGATGATGTCATATCTGCTGTTGAAGTTTTTTTTTGTTTTTTTTTACCAGCAGGATGAAAGATTCTTCACCAGTGAGATTCAAGCACTGTAAAACAGATGGAAGAAGGATGTGGACCGCACGCTTGTGAATAATTGCGCCTTTTGGGGCTAATGTTTTACACTAACATGAAGTAGAGAGATAATATTTTTTAAAGCATTTTACCCCAAGCAAGGCGAGAGTGCCATCAGCACGCAAGGGGTTACAGAGAATGAAAGTAAGAAAAAAGAGGGGTGTTTGAGGAAGGGATAAAGAAACGGACGGGGATCAAGATTAAAGCATCAGAAGATTATTTTGGAGATTATAATCATCAGGGAAGCAAGTAAGGGGAAGGGAGTTCCACTGTCGGGAAGTGCGAGAGAAGAAGCTGTTGGTGTAGAAGAGGCAGTTAACTGTTTCAACATTAAAAGTGTAGGACCGAAATACCAACCTAGTAGCACGCTTAAATTCATGTTTTTTTTTTTACCACCAAGATAGAAGCTTCTTCACCAATGAGATCCAAGCACTGTAAAACAGATGGAAGAAGACTGTGGACTGCAAACGGGACTATATTGAAAAATAAACGTCATTTGATTACATTCTATGAGATCATGGTCAGGCCTCGTATATGTATCATATAAATGTAAGCATTATCCAAAATTCTGTTATGTACCTTGAGCGATCATGGCCCACCATTACTTCCTATCCTTTATAGCTCTTAGGTTTTTTTGTCGGACTGTTAAATTTATCAAACCCTCGTATCTTATTACCTTTCCGAGAAATGTTTGCACAGTTAAAAAACGACCTTCAACCGGTTATTAACTGGGTTAAGAAATGGCAGGCTAATTTTAACGTGTCTCCAAAGAAAGCCATTTTTTTTAACCTTCCACCAGCGTGGCTCACGCTAGCCTCCAAGAGTGTGAATAATTGCGCCTTTTAGGGCTAATGTTTTACACTAACATGCAGTAGAGAGATTATATATTTTAATCATTTCACCCCAAGCAAGACGCGGGTGCCATCAGCGCGCAAGGAGTTACAGAGAGTGGGAGCAAGAGTAAAGAGGGGTGTTTAGGAAAAGGATAACGAGAAGAACTCGGATCAAGATCAAGGCATCAGAAGATGTCGATTGATATTACATTTGAATATTTGAAGTTTATAGCTATCAGGAAAGCAAGTAAGAGGAAGAGAGTTCCATTGTCGGGAAGTGCGAGAAAATGCTAACAGCTTATTTTCTCGCACTTCTTGCTTGTAGGAATCCCTTCTGGCTCTTTGCTTTCCAGCGAGTTTTAACCTGCAATGATTACTCTTTTCTATTTTTCCTAATTATTAATGTTCCTATTTGTTATGGGGTCCACCCCTTTTTCATATAAGTGGACTCTACCAAGTGTACGTGGACTGTTGCCGTTAAATACCCAGAGGGCAGCCGTATGGCAGTCGTGGTAGTAGTCGTAGTCGGAATCCACAACACTATTCCTAGTTCTTCCACACCCCGTAACCCGTTGCATGTCAGTGACTGTACTGCCTTGCTTGAGGTGATAACAATTTAAAAAAATATATCAGTTCTCCTATACGTTAGTAGTTGCTGGAAAATCTCACAGATGAAAAAGAGACTTGAAGCAACAAAAAGAGGGCGAGAGTGCCCCCAGCATGCAAGGGGTTACGGAGAGTGAAAGTAAAAGAAAAGAGGGTTTTTTGAGGAATTGATAAAGAAACGGACGGGGATCAAGATCAAAGCATCAGAGATTGCAGTTATCTGGAAAGCAAGTAAGAGGAAGGGAGTTCCGCTGTCGGGAAGTGCGAGAGAAGAAAATGTTGGAGTAGAAGAGGCGGTTTACTGTTTCAACATTAAAAGTGTGGGGCCGAGATACCAAACTAGTAGCACGCTTAAATTCATGCATTTGGGGCACCAGTGAAAATATCTCGTCAGAGAAGATGCCATGGAAATAGTTGTAGAAAAGGCAGCGGGAAGCGACATCACGTCTGTGAGAAAGTGACTGGAATCGAGATGCCAGGTCAGGGCCTATCATATTGTATATCCGTCTTTCGATTTTGTCGAGAACCTCGAGAGGAACAGCGACGGCACCAGATCATATATGGCAACAGTATTCAATTCAAGGACGAATGGTAGATTTTTAGATTTGAAGGATAGACTCAGATTAAGAAAACTGTTATGGGGTCCACACCTACTGCCGTTAAATACCCTGAGTCAGTCAGAATATACGGAGGGAGATTGAGACAGATTGGGAGAGTGAGCAGAGATTGTGATTGAGTTGGAGGTAGAGTAATAGTGTGAGGTAACCGCTTGTAGAAGTCAGTTACAAGCACGTCGACTCTAAGGAAGTCCTACTTCGAGACTATATATATATATATGATCGACTCTTCCGTGAAGGCCTCGTGCAGGACCATCCACACTTTTTGGAGGGACGAATACAGAGACCTGGTGCACCGAATGCCACAAGGTTCCCAAACGACCCTCCGCAGGTTTTGAATTCAGAGTTGTCCTTCTCCTAGACCAGTTGCCATCCAAGGCTATAGAACCCAGTCTGACCTGCTATTTTACCCATAGCTGGAGGGAGAAGAAGAGGATTCATACCTTTCCCCAGGGTATTAGCACGTAAGTGAATGTAATGGATTCGACTGGAATTCGAACTCGGCTCTCCGATTCCTCAATCCAAGCCGATATCCATTACTGCACCGTGCCGTGTATATATATATTTATATTATTATTATTATTACGACTAACCGCGTTCCTTGATTTACTAACAATATACCCATGGTATTATTGTGTAAATACATTTAATTTCTCATCTTTATTTCTTGCGTTTGCCATTCATTGGAGACCGAATTTCATCTCGGAATCCACAACAAAAACCTTCTGGCGCGACACAGAGAACCAACTTTCCTTGCACTAGATGCAGCTATTGATTCAGTATATTCGTTCCACCTCAGGTCAGTGGAAAACGTGAGACCAAGAAAGTGCAGAGAGACGCTCTCGTGAAGATGAGCATCAGCCGTACTGATAGGAGACAGGGAGGTTACTCTATGGTGGGTAAATGAGTGCCGTTTTGAATTAATTGATCCGTCGGCTGCTAGGAAAGTTGATTCGCTGTATTGTGCTAGACAATTTTCTCTCCAGAATCTATCTTTCACATTTATAGTTTTGTGCTGCTGATATATATTTAGAGATTCTTGATAACATGCAAAGAAGAATCTGCAATATTATTGCTCCTGACCTGGCATCTCGGCTTTGATCAGTTTGCCACCACCGTAACGGAACGTCCCAGTGCCTTTTCTGCAAATATTTTCATGGTAATTCTTCTTATCAGCTTTGCTTACTGGTTACTAGAATTCATGAATTTCAGCGTACTACTAGATTAGCAATACAGTCCGACATGAAATGGAAAGATTATATTAATAACTAGGTCTGAGTTAGGAACTTTGGTTCGCTATACTCTTGTGAGACAATATTTCTCACCATCTTGTCCATTTATAAGACCACCATTAGTCCATACTTTGAACATTGCAGCCATATCAGGTCTGGTGCTTCTATTTAGAGATTCTGGATAAAATACAATAAATCTGCAATGTTATTGGTCCTGACCTGGCATCACGGCTTCAGTCACTATCCCATCGCTGTAACGTAACATCCTGTGCCTTTTCTATAAATATTTCCGTTGACATGAAGTGGAAAGATTATATTGAATCAATTTCTAGGTCTGCTGCTAGGAAAGTTGGTTCACTGTGTCAATTTTTCTCACCGGAATCTACTTTACACATTTATAAGTCTACTATTTGTCCATGCATTGAATATTACTGCCACTTCTGGTCTGTTGCTGCTGATATATATTTAGAGATTCTTGATAAAATACAAAAAAGAATCTGCAATATTATTGCTCCTGATCTGACATCTCGGCTTTGGTCAGTTAGCCACCGCCTTAACGCTGCGTTCCAGTGTTTTTTTCTATAAATATTTTCATGGTGATTCTTCTCATCAGCTTTGCTTATTAGTGCCCAGACTTTATGAACCTCAGCGTACTACTAGATTGGCGACAAGGTTTTATCGTTTTACAATTGAAATTGTCGCCAAAGTGCGATAAAAGAAACTGTTAGCATAGAACTTACTTCACGCTTCTGGGAAATTCTTCCGGCTCCATGCTTTCTAGTCCACTTTAATGTTCAAATAATTAAAGGCAATGTCAGTCGCCATCTGCTGTCTTCGTGATTATTCTTCTTTTGTTCTCGTTCTTTAGTAATGTTTCTGCTTTCTAATTCTTCCACACTCTGTAATCACGTCCTGAGCATGACCCTAAAATACATACGAAAGCAAGTTGGTTCACTGTGTCAATTTTTCTCACCGGAATCTACCTTACACATTTATAAGTCTACTATTCGTCCATTGAATATTACTGCCACATCTGGTCTGTTGCTGCTGATATATATTTAGAGATTCTTGAATCGAGAGGGGGACTATGTTGTAAAATAAACCTGATTTGGTCAAATTCCATGAGAGTATCTTGGTCAACTTATGAACATTTCAGCCGACCCACGCAAAAATATTTCTCTCCAGAATTCCTTCTTTCTTTTCTTTTTTTAATTTTCTTGTTTTCTTGAAAGCGTTTTTTTTTTTACTCAGGTTTCTAGATTATAAATAAATTTCGGAATATTATTTCTCCAAATGCTTTTAGCCATCTTGGCAATCGTCAGATTGGAAAGTTGCTTTCAACACTTGCAGCTATTGCCTTTCTCAAGCATCTTACACCGTTAATTTGTAGCGTTATAATTTGAATTTGAATTTCTTTAGCATGTCACATGCTGTGATGTCAGTTGCGAATTCATTTTGTTGATGTTGGTGTTGTTGCTAAAAGAAATTTAAAGCATTGGTTCCGAAGGTGAACGATATTTTATTTATTTTAGATTGTTGTTGAAGTCACACACACACAAACACACACACACACACACACAAGGTAACCAAAAAAGTTCTGTCCGTTTTTTTTTTTAAAAAGAAAACGCTTCACAGTATGTGTAATTTATATTTAGTCTTCGAAATAATCGCCATCGGCATCCAGGACCTTCTGCCAACGTGTCTCCAGCTGTTCAATGCCCTTGCGGTAGAACTCGGGGGGGGTTGACGCACAGAAGTCCGTGAGGGCTTTGCGCAAGTCTGCTTCATTGGTGAAGGATTTCCCACGAAGATGATTATCCAGGGAGTGGAAGAGGTGGTAATCGGATGGCGCAAGGTCAGGTGAATAAGGTGGTTGTCACAAAGTCTCCCACCCAAGTTGCTGTATGGTATCCCTGACCACTCTCGCGACATGCGGCCTGGCGTTGTCATGGAGGAAAAGCACACCAGTGCTGGCTCTTTCTGGCGCAATGCCTGTTGCACACGTTTCAATTGCTGCGAGTATAGGTCTCCAGTGACCGTTTGGTCCGTTGGTAGCAGTTCATAATGAACCACTTGACGATCTGTCCACCAGACACAAAGCATAATCTTGCGTGGGTGCATAGGCGGTCTTGCCGTGTGAGGGACAGCATCCTGAGAAGACAACCAATCTCTGGAACGCTTGGGAATTTCGTACAGAATCCACTTTTCATCACTGGTAAGCACTCGATTGAATAAGGATACGGTACGGTGGCGAGAAAGCAACGATACGCAGGCTGCCACTGGTTGTCCCTTATGGACCTCCAACGGCGTTTGCGAAACCCACTTGCTCAGTTTGTATGTCTTACCTAGGTGGTGCAGGTGAAGCCTAACTGTTTCATCGGAAACGTTGAACTGTCTTGTAAGTTCACCACACGTTAGACTATTGTCCTCTTCAATGGCTGCCTTCAGGACTCCGTCATTCAAGATCTGTGGTCGTCCACTGCGAGGCTCATCATGGAGAGACAAATCTCCCGACTTGAATTTTCGAAACCAACGCCTTGCAGTACGTTCATCCACAGCACTATCCCCAAACGCTTGACACATGCGGCGACTTGATGCAGCTGCTGATAAGCCCACTTTGAAGTCGTAAAGCAAACAGCCCCGAACGAGATCTCTAGACACTTCCATCCTTCTCACAGCTGTCCGGCTCATAACTGATGGCCAGGCACGGTGCGCGTGTTTTTTATAACGTCTTCGGGCTGTCCTAATTTGAAAACAATTGCTACACGCATTTTGTATATATTTCAACTTCATTCAATGACTAATCAAAAAACGGACAGAACTTTTTTGGTTACCTTGTATATATATATATATATATATATATATATATATATATATATATATATAAAGGAAAACAGACAATAAGAAAACTGTAGTTTCATCCAATGTAGACTTTTTCAAGGCAAAAAAACGAAATGAATTTATTGAAAAAAGTATCTATAAACACCAAATATATTTATTGTTTATAGATACTTTGTTTCAATAAATTCATTTCGGGTTTTTTTTTTGTTTTGTTTTGTTTTTTGTTTTTCTTGAAAAAATCCACAATGCATGAAACGTGTCGGATAAATCTACAGTTTTCCTATTGTCTTTTTTTTCTTCATACATATTGCCTTTTTGTACAGGTTAATTCTGAGAAAGTTTTACATACATATATATATATGTGTGTGTGTGTGTGTGTCTGTGTGAAAAAGTGAAAAAAGGTTTCATGCGACGTACCTCCTCCCTTAGAACTTCAAGGGACAAAACGCGTCACACGAAAATATTTCCACTTTATTGTACATCTTTCCTCCCAAATTTTCCTTCATATATAAACAAAATTATATATCGTTATCCCATATATATATATATATATATATATATATGTGTGTGTGTGTGTGTGTGTGTGTGTGTGTGTGAGAGAGATGTAAATATATGTTTAATCTATGCATTTTTTATGGGTTAAAGTGCTCAGTATGAGAGCTAGAGCTTTTGTTAATGTTGTGACGTGTTGAAATCAATATATATATATATATATATATATATATATATATATATATATATATATATATAGAGAGAGAGAGAGAGAGGAAGAGAGAGAGAAGGAATAAAACACAGTTTTATCAAGAACTTTATGTTATCGAAAATGATTTTTTGATTATTGGATCATATTTTTATACCCTTTTAGAATTTTCAAATTTTGATTAAGAATTTTTTTTTTTTTTTTTTTTGCGTCAGCAGGTGACCATAAATTAATATAGGAGATTGCAGTAATAAATATATTGATTTGGAAATTCTTGCAAAAACCCAATAATTGTCAGATTTTAGTTAGATTTTTATGACTTATTTACAAATAAATGAAATCATTTTAGAAATGATTGGTTTTTAGAAAAATCTTGGTAAAACCATTTTTTTTTACATCTGTGAGAGTCACTTATTTAATTTTATTTAATTTTATTTAATTTTATTTAATTTTATTAAATTCATTTTTGTACGACTTAATGTTTACATTAGTTATACGCAGAACACCTTGTTGAATTTAAATCATTTTTTTTTTTAATAGGACTCCCAGTTACTGAAAATCTCTGAAAAATAAGATAAAAATGCAATAAAACTAAGACATTATTTAATTAGAAAAGTTTTTAATTGCTTTTATAAATAAGATATATTATGGCCACTATTGTCTGAAGAAAAAAATCTTTTCGATGAAAAATAAATTTTTACAAGATGTATTTTCATTTGTTTTTTAAATTTTAATTGGAATTGTTTATAAAGTGTAAAATCATTTAAAATTCTGTTAGATGGTAGTGTTATTAAATAAAAACTATATTTACTAATCATAAATAAAAACCTTACTACAATTCAGCGACCGCCAATATTTATAAATAATTTTGATTTTTTTTTTTTTTTGTACGTGTGTATAAACACGTTCATTTTTTGTAAATACGGACGTCTATACACGACATTGTCAGAAAATAATAGCTATGTTTACAGTAAATTTAAAGCTATAGTACCTAAAGTTCGATAAAGCATTAGAATACGAAGAATATTTTTCTAAATTTTGAAGATTAGTTAATAATCAAAAATTATACAAAAAAATGGTTCCCATCTTATATTCCTCAAGTAATTTTATAGGTATTTCCCCCAGAGAAAAAATAAGTTAAATTTCCAAATTGCAGTCCATGAACATCTAATAAAACACATAGCTCCGTGTTTCGGCGATATTTTAAACTAAAAGTAATTTTTTTTTCAAATCAGATTAATTAAACTTTAAATTGTTTAATATTCTTCAAATAAAATTTCAGTAAAGTATATTTTATTTTTTAAATATTTTTAATAAAAAGAAATACGTTGTGTTGACAGATTACCAGAATCAGTGATTTTCAGCGATTTAAAAAAAAACTTCATTCCAATGAATTTAAATTCTTTCTGAAATACAGCAAAGTATTTTGCTTAATGTAAATATTAAATTTAACCCATTAGCTAGAAATTAAATCTAAAATGAAAGGTTCAAGAAAGATTTTTCATTTTTAAAATCCATTTGAAACCATTTTAAAACTTAATTTAAAACCTTATGTATCGCGTTTCTTTGGAGGTACCTATATATATATATATATATATATATATATATATATATATATATATACACTGCTGTTCGATAAAAGTGACTCACTTGATTTTTTTTTACTAAATATTGTCTTCTCCGATGAAACGAAAGTTGAGCTAAATTCAAAGGATAAGCGATCTAAAATCCGAAGAAGAAACTTTGAAAGCTCTTTGAATTTAGCAGTAAGTACTGTCAAGCATCCATTCAGTATAATATTCTGGGGATGCTTTTCTTTTCATGGAACTGGTTTCTTAAAAACTATTAAAAAGACCCTCAGGAGCGAGCAGTATAAGAGTCTTTTCTGCTCTCTTCTGCTGAAAAGGTGCAAATCGACTCCACTACGCTCATTTTTATTGCAGGATAATGCTGTAGAAAACTTATGGAGCATGTTGCTCAACTGCTTTCTCGAGAGTCTGTACTTTATAATGCTCCATAAGTTTTCTATGGGGTTGAGGTCAGGAGATTGGGGCGGCCATGTCATAACACTCACCTGCTTTTCATCAAAGTATTCCGTCATCAATTTTGATTTGTGACAGGGAACATTATCCTGCATAAAAATGAGCTTGGTGGGGTCGATTTGCACCCTTTCAGCAGAAGGGAGCAGACAAGACTGTAAAATTCTCTTGTACTGCTCGCTCCTTAGGGTTTTTCAATAAGTTTTAAGAAACCAGTTCCATGAAAAGAAAAGCATCCCCCGGAACATTATACTGAACAGATGCTTGACAGTACTTACTGCTAAATTCAAAGAGCTTTCAAAGCTTCTTCTTCGGATTTTTGATCGCTTATCCTTTGAATTTAGCTCAACTTTCGTTTCATCGGAGAAGAGAACATTTAGTAAAAAAAAATCAGGTGAGTCACTTTTATCGAACAGCAATGTATGGATAAACGCAAGTATAACTGTAGCTTTTTAATTTGCTCGTTGTAAATTTGCGACGATAAAAATAACAACGAACTTTTCACATCAAGCTGTTCAGGGTCTCAAGAGAACGAGTAGTGTGAAACGGTCTGGGCAGACATTTGTGCAGTTATGGAAAATGTTTGTTGCGTGGGCGTATTTTGTTTGTACACCTTCCAGATATTGATAACTGATTATGACAAAGAGTTATTAAAACTGAGCTGTCACTATCGAGTGATTACTTAGAAATGCTAGACGAGGTTTACGAAAAGGATTTTGCTGTTCGGGGGATTACGTGTGCGTGTAAACAATATGCTTTACATAGATTGATTAAATAAATAGACAATTGAAAAAGAGATTTAGATAGATAGATAGATAGATAGATAGATAGATAGATAAAATAGTCTGAGAAAGATAGAGATAGATAAAAATAGGCTTATATATAGAGAGAGAGAGACAGAGACAGAGATGCATAGATAGATCATTCAACAGTGATATATATTCTCTCCTTTTCTCTCTCTTTAGCACTTCAGAAAGTTAGTGATTACGTTTCTCCACAGCTTCCTATTTATTCTTTAGCCCAGCAATACTTGATCTCGTATGGCAGCTATTTGCTGCTGTGGTAATTTTCTTGTATCTATTTGCTCAAAGGTTTTTTTAAAAAACCTATTCGCTTCATTTCCTCTACTTCTATTGCATTCGATGTGTCCGGTGTGTATTAATTTCTCCAAACCTTCTCATTATTTCTCCCGAAAATGTCATCTAACTCTTACTGCATTTCACATTCTCCTTCTTCTATGCGCGCATCTCTTCAGGAAATAGGTGATCATGGCTCTCCACAATTTCCTATCCCTTATGAGTCTTAGCAGGTTTCCCACTTTTGCTAATGCCACTTGTTCGGCCATCCATTCTCAAAAGCTCGTCATATAGGTAACTCGCTGTCTTATCCTTACTCTCTTGTCCTCAATATCCCTGTGGGTGTTATGTTTTCCAAGCCCACCTATCTCTTTATGCGTCCCAGGAATTTCATGCTGTTTTTTTTTCCTGGTTCTAACAAGGATGTTCTTTCTGTTGCCATTTTCTTTAAGCCTGCTTCTTCTTTTCCTCTATCTATCTGTCTATCCAGCTAGCTCTCAAACTGTTTCTGTCTGTCAGTCAGTCAGTCTATCTATCTATCGATCTATCTATCTATCACACTGTTTCTGTCTGACAATCAGTCAATCTATCTGTCTATCTATCTATCTATCTATGACACTGTTTCTGTCAGTCTATCTATCACACTGTTTCTGTCTGTCAGTCAGTCTATGTATCTATCTCTCTATCTATTTATCGATCTATCTATCACACTGTTTCTTTCTGTCCATCAGTCTGTCTATCTATCGAGCTAGTTAGCTATCTTTCTATCACACTGTTACTATTTATCTATCTATTTCTATTACTGGGTGCAATGTAATAGTCTTTTGTGCTCTTCTGTCCCTTGTTTAGACACAGGAATAGTTGAGATTTTTACCAAACTATTCTAGTAGGCAGATCCACCTTCGCTCAAAGATTAAGCTCACGGCATTCTCTTATCACTTTAGCCTCCAGTAAGTTCTTGTTTTCTTTAAATTTGCAAGGCTTGTTGTTGACCAAAGGTTGCAAACGAAGACGTGTATTACACAACAAATACCTCATTATTAAACAAATGTTGAAATTCAACTATCCGGACATAGATTCCGGGCATAGATTCCGTAGAATCACATTTTTCGCCCCTCCGTTGGGAGATTTTCCAGCATTCACTCCCTTGTAAGGTGATGAATAAATGAATAATATCTATCAATCCAGCATTCTTTTCTTTCAGTCTGACATCGTGTCCTTTTTTCTGTATCTTCCTTAGCTTTTGCAACAGGCACGGTGGAGTAATGAATAACGGCTGGGATTGAGGAATCGGAGAGCAGAGTTCGAATTCCAGTCGAATCCATTATATTCACTTCCGTGCTAATACCCTTGGGAAAGGTATGAATCCTCTTCTTCTCCCCAAAGCTAGGAGTAAAATAGCAGGAAAGATTAGGTTATATAGTTTTGGATGGCAACCTGTCTAGGAGAAGGAAACTTTGAATTCAAAACCGTTTTCCCTAATCCAATCTGTTCGGATCTCGGTGTCATATTTTCCATCCTGTATTAAAACGCTTCCCGGATATGCAAAATTCTGCATCTGCTTGATGCTGACATCTCCAATTTGTAACTGACATCACGGGCTTTTCCGCTTGCTTGATGACCATACTTTCTGACATATTACAATTGATGATATATCGGGTCCATATGTGGTCAGAGAAGGGAGATCACCGCTCTCTGTGGGATCAGGTTAAGATCATAGACAAAGAACACCATTGGAAAATTCGTAAATTTAAGGAATCATCACATATGCTAAGCCACAAAAATCTCGTGAGCCGACCAAGCATAGAAATGAATACAATATGGGAACCAGTAATAAGGAGTGCCAGAGAAAAGCGATAACAACAAATATTGCAATATGAGCTCTGGTAAAAACATGCAATGATAACAGCAAAAATTGCAATATGAACACTGGTAAAAAATGGTTGCTGAAAACATTAGGTTTATAATACCCAGAGATTCATACACAGATGTCCTCAAGGACACATGGCACAGTGGATAAAGGTGTTAGTTAGATCCAGTGACAGGACCCAAAGAGTGTGATTTCAATACCCGTTTAAGGCAGTGGAGAACTTCGCGAGGGGAGTTAGCAGGAGATAACTGATAAGTGACATCCATTAAAAGATGGCACGTGAAACAAATAATAAATGGTTCAGTTCGACATTCCAACCACCTGAAGAAGGCCAGAGCGTACAACGGCCGAAACGTTGTACTAAATATGGCGACAAAGATGAGGACTACAGAAATATGGTTATACTGAGAATTCTGTAAATGGAGAGAGTAAGTAGCAAGGCTGGAAGAAAAACGCAACAGAAAAACCACTTCTACTCAGAATCAAGAAGAGAGCTGATATTCCTTAGACAGGCCGGAGCGTACAACGGCCGAAGCGTTGTAATAAATATGGCGACAAAGATGAGGACAATAGTCCGAATAATGTAAGTAATGTATATAATTGATGAATAGTCCTTTTTTTCTCAAATCAAAAGAAGAATCTGCAATTTTATTCGTTCTAAACTGTCATCTCACTTTCACTCACATTCGTACTGCCGTAACGTAGCTTCCCTGTGTCTTTTCTATAGATACTTTCATGGCAATTGTCCAGATGAACTTTCCTCTATAGCACTTAAAGTTTATGAATTTAAGTGCCATACGAGATTGATGGTACTCTCTCATCATTTTACAGGTGAAAAGGTGAGCTGTAACAGTAAGTTCTATACTAACAGTTTCTTCAATCACGATTCTCACTTGTAGAACTCCGGCTTCTTCCTTTCCCAGTCGACTTTGATCGTCAAAATTTAAATGTAATGTCAATCGTTACCAACTGTTTTTTTAAATTCATGTTCTTTTAATGTTCTGTCTCCTTAGTATTTTTTTCTCATATCCTTTCATACTCAGCAACCTCTTGCGTCTTAGTGGAGTTATTGCCTTGCTTGTGGCGAAATGATTGAAAAAAACAACTTCCTAATATGACATATACTCTGATTAAAGCATTCTCAGCATTAATTGGTAGAAGCACATCTTTTATTCAACTCTTTTCTTTGCATTTGCAACACCATTTTCCAGGTTCTAACGTAATTACATAGCAGTGCCTTTTTCTCCAATGCTATTTATCAATTACTTAGAACATTATTCGCTTTCTGAAAAGTGTATTTCGCCATTGCTGTGCGCCAAACAAATTCTGTGGCACTGGAGAGATAGTTGAATTTCAACACTTGTTTAATAATGAGATCTTTCTTGTGTAATAACCGTCTTTGTTTGCAACCTTTGTTCACCATCAAGTATTGCAAATTTAAAGAAAACAAGAACTTACTGGAGGCTAAAGGGATAAGGTTAATATTTGAGCGAAGGTAGATCTGCCTGCCAGAAGAGTTTGGTAAAAATTTCAACGATTCTTCTGTCCAAACAAGGAAGAGACAAGCACAAAAAAAAACTTTCATTACACCCAAGGAAAATAGATAGATAGATAGATAGATAGATAGATAGATAGATAGATATGAACATGTTCAGATATACGCGCATTGATCTAGCTGAATAGATTTATAGGAAGAGAGTAATTTTGGTACATATAAACAAATTCATATACATATGAAGAGCTGTAGAGATATCTCTATTTTTGATAGACAGATTCAATTAAGATAATTCTCCTCCCTCTCTCTTTCTACTTCTCTCTCTCTCTCTCTCTCTCTATATATATATATATATATATATATATATATGAAAATACCTATACACACAAATGTCGTGAAAACATAACCCTCTCCGTCAAGTGGCTGCCGGGCCTCGTAAAGGGTGAACATCGCTGTAAAAAATACACATAGCTCCAGTCCTCCAGAACTAGAAAATTAAATTAATTATCTACTTTAAAAAGTTTAAAACACGTAACCTTATCATCAACCATAACAACATATTTGCAAGGTTAAATTACAAATAACCAATATTATTGATGAATTCACATAGGCCTTAAGGGGCTGCGTTCCTGATCAAAACCAAAATCGTCAATAGTTATATTGGACATACCACCACATGACTATCAAGAAGACTGGCGTTACATCTCTTTGATCATAGCTCAATTAGGATTCATTTAAACATTTAGATAGATAGATAGATAGATAGATAGATAGATAGATAGATAGATAGAAACAGCGTGACAGAAAGAGTGTGATAGATAGATAGATAGATAGATAGATAGATAGATAGATAGATAGATAGATAGATAGATACATAGAAAGAAAGAAACAGCCTGACAGAAAGAAGAAAGGGTGTGATAGATAGATAGATAGATAGATAGATAGATAGATAGATAGATAGATATAGAGAGAGAAACAGCGTGACAGAGAGAAGAAAGAGTGTGATAGATAGATAGATAGATAGATAGATAGAAAGAAACAGCCTGACAGAAAGAAGAAAGAGTGTGATAGATAGATAGATAGATAGATAGATAGATAGATAGATAGATAGAAACAGCGTGACAGAAAGAAGAAAGAGTGTGATAGATAGATAGATAGATAGATAGATAGATAGATAGATAGATAGAAACAGCGTGACAGAAAGAAGAAAGAGTGTGATAGATAGATAGATAGATAGATAGATAGATAGATAGATAGATAGATAGATAGATAGATAGAAACAGCCTGACAGAAAGAAGAAAGAGTGTGATAGATAGATAGATAGATATATAGATAGATAGATAGATAGATAGATATTAACATGTTCAGATGTATGGGCATTGATTTTGGTGAATAGATTTATAGAAAGGGAATAACTGGTACTTATAAATCTTGATATACATGTACATAAATTTGTTTATATGTACCGGAATTTTTCCCTTTCTAGAAATCTATCGAGCTACATCAATGCGCATATCCCTGAACATGTTCATATCTATCTATCTATCTATCTATCTATCTATCTATCTATCTATCTATCTATCTATCTATCTATTCATGTCTGCTCACTCCTATCTACCTGTTCAATTCAGCCTATCTATCTATCTATCTATCTATCTATCTATCTATCTATCTATCTATGTTTATTTCTAAGTTTATTCCTATCTATCTATCTATCTATCTATTCATGTCTGCTCACTCCTATCTACCTGTTCAATTCAGCCTTCCTATCTATCTATCTATCTATCTATCTATGTTTATTTCTAAATTTATTCCTATCTATCTATCTATCTCTCTATCTATCTATATATCTATCTATTCCTGTCTGCTCACTCCTATCTACCTGTTCAATTCAGCTTATCTATCTATCTATCTATCTATCTATCTATGTTTATTTCTAAGTTTATTCCTATCTATCTATCTATCTATCTATCTATCTATCTATCTATCTATTCCTGTCTGCTCACTCCTATCTACCTGTTCAATTCAGCCTATCTATCTATCTATCTATCTATCTATCTATCTATCTAATAAACAGTATCATTTATAATAAACAGTATTAAGATGCAGGCCAGTAAATATTGTTAATATTGTTTATTATAAACAGAGCATTTGCTTTAATATTTGTATCTATAAATATAACTTATAAACAGAATATATATATATATATATATATATATATATATATATATATATATATATATATATATATATATATATATATATATGAAAATCTTTAGAGATAAACATATTTCAAGTGCGACTTACAGACAGAGAGAATGCTACATTGTTCACTGGGGCCACACATTAAAAAAAAATCCTTGAGCGGCAAATACACTTCCTTCCGCCTGTTTCTCATTTATCTTTGTCAATTTCGGTAAGACAAGGCCACTCGCTGGAAGCAAATTTCTGGAAGTGGGTTTCTGCAGAATCGACGAACAAAAACAGACTCTATATCTCGCTTGACAACCATTAATTCTCGCCGGCCGCCATTTGCCGGTTTGGCATGGATGTTTGTCATTTACTTTTACTAGTCGAAAAAAAAAAAAATTTTTCAGTTGTTTCATTTCTTGGTTAAAAATACCAGACAAGCACTTGACATAACTGTTTTTAGCAGCATTTGTAATCATATTTTATTGACGCTCGGGGTACTTGCGTAAGAAAAACTAAAAAAATATGTTAGAATTTCGACTGAAGTTTTTTGAAAGGCATGAACCCCTTCTCCCAACGCTCTGTCCCATCACCAAGTTAATACTTCGTTGATGCCGTCATGGTTGAAGAAGAACTGATTTAAAAAAAAAAAAAAAAAAAAAAGGCTGTGAAAACCACTGTCCCATAACTGATTATTAGTCTGTATGCATAGTGTCATTATTTTTTACTTTTTTGTTCTAGAAGTGCTATTATTATTCACATTTTCTTTCTGGCAGAGTTTGAGGGTATCACTATGATTGCTGTAAGGTTTGACTTTTTTTTTAAAATATCTTCCACATTACAATCGGATCATTATTCACATTATTCGGACTAGTGTCCACATCTTTGCCGCCATATTTATCACAACGTTTCGGCCGTTTTACGCTCCGGCCTTCTTCAGGTGGTTGGAATATCGAACTGAACCCTTTATTTCACTCACTGCGGTAGACTGTTCTAGTTCCACGTGCCATGTTTAATGGAAGTCAGTTATCAGTTATCTCCTTTTAATTTCCCTCTGAAAGTTCTCCATTGCCTTAACCGGGTATTGAACTCACACTCTTTGGGTCCTGTCACTGGATCTAACCAACGCCTTTATCCACTCTGCCATGTTTCCTTGAGGGTTCAGTTCGACATTCCAACCACCTGAAGAAAGCCGGAGCATACAACGGCCGAAACGATGTAATAAATATGGCGACAAAGATGAGGACAATAGTCCGAATAATGTGAATAATGTACATAATGCCTCATCTCAGAAATATAGACAGATACAATCCGATCTTTATTATTTTTTTACTTTAAATTTCCACACATGACTGGCTAGTCTGAGAGAATTCCTAAGTCCGAAAAGAATTTCTAAAATCTTGAATGATGACTTGTGATTATACCATCTCTACTTGAAGCTGCCTTCAGTACATCCCATATATATTTTGCTCTGGCCATTTATACCTTTTACTTCAGCTTTGTAAATTACTCCTTCCGTTCTGAAAACACAATGTAGTGGATATTTCCTTTTATCTCTACAGTTACATGTTTCATAGTTAACAATATCTTGCCGTACGTTATCTTTGAAATTCCTGACGTTTTGCGTTTTTATTATCGTTTCCAAAGAACTAATACAGCTTTAGCTTAAATGAACTCTATTTTGATTAAAGATCTTGTGTAATTCAGAATTTTGGGCGAAGTTTTTATTAAGCAATTTGAAAAATATTCTCCTATTTTACATTTGACCTCAAAATTAAAAGGTGGATGGGGTTAAATCAAATAATACATTTTTTTCTTTTCCTCAAATTATTCTTCATTTGTTCTGAGGATAGCGAAAGGTTGAAACCAAGGTAGCGTCATTGGATGATCTCTTATTTTTTAAATATATATATATATAAGTGTGTGTGTGTGTGTGTGTGTGTTTTAATTAGTATAGATACATTCGCTTATCGTCCGGTTCACACACCTCCCCGATATTTTGAACTGAAGTAAACGTTTATCCCATGTTCTCTGTTTAAGATTGTGTTTCCATTTTTTTAAGTGTAATTCAGCTCTATAAGTCTAATGCTTGTCCTTTCCTAGACTAATATTACTCCACACAGTAACTAACCCTCTACCTTGAGTGGCTCTTCGACCTTGTATTGGGTGAATATTAGTAATATATATATATATATATGTGTGTGTGTGTGTGTAGGAAATTGTCCAGTTTTAGTTATAGAACATTTCTAGATAGAGACAGTGTTGAATTCGAGTCTATACAGAACGCTGACTGTCCGTTTCCCGCCTCGGTGGGCTTCAGTCCATGGGTCACTACAACTTTTGCGAATCTAATATAGAGGTCACTGGAGAATTAAGGGAAGTGGGGGGAAGGTTGTTTAGGCTTTCGGGAATCTTTATATTATTTTTCTTATTTTATTTATTTATTTTGAAATTATTATTTTATTTATTATTATTATAATTTGTCTACTGGTAAGAGTAGATTCTTTCTTTACTTTATTTATCTTAGTGTTTTATATATCGAGCCTGCAAAACACGTGGTCTGAAGATTGCTTCAGGTGGTAAATTGAGAGGCGCCATGCAGTGTTTAGTAACCATTCGCGTAAAACTCCTGTTGAGAACGCTACTGTCCTTTAAATAAGTCGAAAGGTTTATCATCTTTAAAAAAAAACAAAACAAATCAATTAATTTGGACAAGTCGAGTACTTCATAATAGTTCCGACAGTGTCAGTAAATTTCCTGGTCGTTTACTAGGGGGGGCGGTACTGACCACTTTGCGTATCTCTGCTTTAAATTGAGAAAGATCGATAAGCCGTTAAAAAAATCAATCAAAACAAATCCTATATATTTTCATAATATGCCCTTCCCTCTTGAGTGGCTCTTTTGCATTATATATGGTGAAGACTAGTACTGTATATTTAAAAAAAATGTTTAAGGAACTATCTAGCGGTAAAAAGTTGAACTTATAATAAACACTTTCTTGGTATACTTTTTAATGCTTTCTTGCAGATTTTTTCCTTCTCTTCGCTTTCTCTTCTGGTTTCCTCATTTCAAATGTGCTTTCTATTTCTACAACAACGTTCTGTAATCATTTTATTCGACATTTATCGACTGTACACCTTGAAGACTTTAAGCTTCCATCATATCTCCCAGTACATCTTATATGTCACAAGTAGACACCAGCACACACCCTTGCATAATATGGAGACAGGAGATTATATTTTCTCTGCCTCTTTAAATGGCTATGGTGCATGGCGACTTAACTGTCCGTAACTTCCACAATTATTCTCGTTGCTGATTTTCAACTCGAATATTTGCATAAACGACCGCCGGGAAATACTTGACGCCCAACACAAAAATACTCACTAAAAATAAGGTACAGATGTTCAGAGTAGAAAAGTCGTTTCCTCACGCAACATTTTGAGTGGCGGGGGAGGGTATATAGTCTTTCAGATAAAATAAGGTTGGGCGAAATTCTTTTCTTTTTAAGGACACTTTTCAAACGTCGTTTTATTTTTTTTCCCTTGATCATTAATAATTTAAAATTAGGTTTTATTTTTATTTTGAGCAGTTTTTTTTCTGCCTTCAAATTTTCTTCATTCGTCCATTTTATTTTTTTCATTCATGTTTTTTTTTTTTTTAGTTTTTCGTCTTCCACTTTTTTTTTTTTTATTTATTCGATTTTTCTTTTTTCATTTTTCTTCCTTTTTCCTTTAATTTGTAGGAAATTCGATCGTCCGGGTTTTTTTTATATTAACCCTTTCAGCCATGACCACCGCTTCATCGGTGGTAGAGAAAAATGACTTAATGCCGAGCCACCGGTTGGTAAACACTTTTCATCGTATATTGTTCGTCTTATTTGGGTAGACTGGGACATAAAGAAAGAATTCTGGCAATAAAGTGAAGGCATGAAATCATACTCCCTCCCTGCTAAGTATAATGCTTATACAGTGTAACACGGATATAAGAGACCTCGATATAAGAGAAACCCGGATATAAGAGAGATGGTATCTGGTCCCAAATTGGAGTCATACTTGCCTAAACAAAATAGACCAAACCCTGATATAAGAGAAACCCGGATATAAGAGACGTATCCGGTCACGACAACTCTCTTATATCCGGGTTACACTGTATATTTTTTTTAAACTATTTTATATCTACCGTAAAACATTCCATACCAATTATTTGTAAATTTTGACTCAGGAACTCAGACAGAAGGATTAAAATAGTTCAAGAACACAAGAGACAAAAAAGTTTAAGGATCCGAACGTCCGAATTCCAAACAATATTAACAATAAAGAAAATATGGATATGCTTCTTAAATAAATCATTAGTGATATAAAGATTTTCTGGTTACAGTTAAGGTCCACAAAGTCAAAGACACTTGAAGAGAAGTAACACTAAGACTGGATCATCTTCAAAGATTGGATCATCTAGAAAAGGGCGTATGCATAATAGATAAAAAGAAGACTCGCAAATAAAAGGTGTTCTAAGAACTTGGATCGATTTTAAATGGGAATTAAGTTTAAGCGTCTAATGATTTTTTTATTTTTATTTTTATTTCAGATTTAACTTGTCTTTGGCAATTTCAGCCATGGAATGATTAACAATCAAACAATGTGTCAAAGTTATCGAAGCCTGTTACGAAAATGGACGTTCAAACAGAAATGCAATGAGAAGTTCCCAGGTCGCATTATCACTCGAAACAGCGAAGTCAATTGGCCACCACGATTGTGCGACTTGACGCCTTTAGATTTCTTCCTTTGGTGGTCATCTGAAAAGTAAGGTCTATGCCAACAACCCGACAACAATTTAACACCTGAAGGATGAGATATTAAGACATATTGGTGAGATCGAGGAGCAACTATGCAGAGACGTCATCAAAAATTTTGACCATCGAGTGGAGGTGTGCCGCTGAAGCATTGGCGGACATTTTGGGCGATATTATTTTTTACATATAATTGCCATAACTTAAATAACATGATCCAATAAAGAAATAAATAAATTTTTACTAATAACATTGATTTATTTAATGCTGACTTTGATCCATCTTAATAAAACACCTTTTATAATTCATATTTGTGGATTGTTAGGAGAATATCCAAAAGGATAAGGTGGGCCACGCAGCTTCTGTTTGCATTAATGTTGAAAGGAACGGCTCTCAAAATATGTAGTGACTACAGCTGTCAATTTGTAGTGGGTTAGCCAATCTCTATTGGTGACAACGACAAATGAAACTGCTCCTCTACAATTTTTACTAAATCAAATGCAACAAAGACAAGAGAAATAATCAAGTAGACAGATATATGTTTAACTATAGATATTTTTATATAATACAAATACAAACGTTGTAATGAAGTTTAAAACACTTTAGAGTTCTTCATTGCGTGATCTAAAGTAATATTGAAAGTGTTATGTTATAGACCTTGGGCCGAACGGTTAGAATGTTCGCATTCTAACCAGGAGACCCGGGTTCAAATCTCAGCATGGTCGATTTATCAGGAAGTAGACTTCCTGATGTTATCAGTCTGGAGGGGTCGATCCTAGCGTGCGGCACCTTTGAAAAGTGCCTGAAAAACGTAGCACCAGTGTAGTTGGTTAAAAAATGACCCAATGGTTGACCCGAGACTTGTGGGTGAAATTGGGGAGACGGAACCATTGGGGGTTGCCAATAGCTGTGCTAGTACGAAGCCACAAGTCATCGTGGCCTTGTTCAAATTGTTGATCACGGTAGATAACACGCTCTCTCCCAGAAACTGTAACTAAGTTATGCTCAGCATAGTTGCAGTATAAACCACCGGTGGGCTCCGTGTGTGTTAAATAAACACAGAGATTGGCTAGCCGCCCTAGTAGACGGGTATCCTCGAATTCGACTGGTCAGCTATACATGTTATACATTTGGTATTCAGAAATTGTGTTTGAACATCAACAAATTTGAACAAGTATTTATATGTTTGGTAAAAAATTAAACAGTTTGTATTGATGGTGAAATTTATTGAAATAGTTTGCTCGACTTAGTGTAGAGATGTCTCGCTTTGACTTTAATCGTGACTATTTCCTTTTTGTGTTTATTGTTATGGTCCAATATTCTCGCACCACAGTTATGGTCCAAGGTTAGAACCAAGAAAGAACAACACGAACACAAGAATAGAATAACAAAGATATATTACAACAGAAATATAGTACAAGTTGAAGGTGTTAGTAATGACTGTCCGTCTGGTTTAGAGTGAACTAATATTGTCTCGACTCGTTACACCATTCATTCGGTATCTAGACTCCCACCACGAGGGTTGCATGTGACACAAGGCCAAGTTTAACGTGGGTTTCCCGATCCCGTAGGCTCGTCCAAAATATACCCCTTGAACCCGGCTGGACGGGTTCAGACCCTGTCTAGCTCCCCGGACGAAAGTTTGCCCTTTGGCAAAGCTTCGTCTGGGTTCCTCTCTGCCAAATCAGAGAGTTCAACAGTCATGACCTGGTGCTCGTTACACCATTCATTCATTATACCTCTTGAGAGGCGCAGTATTTATAGTGTCAGGAAGAGTCCATTATCGTTATAGGTAAGTTCCCATAACAGTTATGATGTTGAGTGAGTGAATTTATGAATCTCGTTTTGATTGAATTCGTTACTTGATGAGTTGATGTCGAAAAGTAATGGAATCTACCAAGCTGTTTTGATATTATTAAATTCAACTTTCAACAAGGAATTTGGTTTTCATAGATTTCGGTATCGAGTCGTTAAATCACTGAAGAAATTAAATTTCACAAGCCAATATGATGTTAATAAAAATTAACTTTTAGCGAGGAAGTTGAGTTTCATGGATTCGTGTGACGAGTTGATTATTTTAAGGACTCACTGACTAAGTCGCGTCGGAGTTTCATATTTATGAGTTTTCTTGATCACGTGAGGGGCTCGAGAACATGTTTACCTATTTTTCGCGCGTTGAACTCTGAACAGGTCAACTCTAGGCAACCGTGCGGTCGTACTCAGAAACATGAATTTATTATTTATGGACCAATCAGAAAGCATCAGTTGGTAAATTTGCTTTTGGATTCTATATGTTTAGCTTGCACAAATTTGAGATTTAAAACAATAAATGTAGAAATCTGATTCTACAAGTTACATAAAAAATTTCAGAATCGAATTTACGGCGTGGCTGTAGGAAGGTCGTATGAAAGTCTTTACTACATAAATATCACAAGCTGCCTACCCTGAGTAATCACTGGCGTGCCTCTATGTGTGCGCGCGCATGTGTCAGTGTGCGCGCGTGTGTGTGTGTGTGTGTGTGTGTGTGTGTGTGTGTGTGTGTGTGTGTGTGTGTGTGCGTGTTGTGTATGTTATGATTCATATATGCCACTGCCATACTCTGGCTGCTAACTTTTTTCTCGACCCCTGGATCTTTCCATCGCCACGAGGCGAAGAGGGGCGGTACCGCCCACTTTGAGAAACACTGCTTTAAATAGCCTGCAAAAAATCGATAAGCCGTAAAAAAATATCAATCAAAACAAAACCTATATATTTTCATAATATCTCCTTCCCCCTTGAGTGGCTCTTGGGTGTTATATATGGCGAAGTCTAGTACTGTATATTTAAAAAAAATGAGATTTTCGGAACCATCTAGCGGTAAAAATTTAACTTATAATAAATTCTTTCTTGGTATACTCTTTTTACGTTTTCTTACAGGTTTCTCTCTTTTTTCGCTTTCCCTTCTGGTTACCTCCCTTCAACAGACAGAAGTCAACCAATCAGAGTCCCGGATTAGTAAGGGTTTCAAGTTCATTGAATGGTAAATGGTTAGCTCCCTTTACTATGCTTTTCAGTATTTATAAACATATGCACATGAATTCAAAAGAGTCAAAAACGATAAAGAATGGTCTTTATTTGGGTTAAAATATTTGGTACACAGAAAAATTTGAAATTTAGAAAAGACTTGTAAATAGTTACTCCACATACAAAAAAAATCTGTATCTTTATCTTTAGTGAAATTCCAGTGGCCCTCTTTGTTGATGATGTAGATGGTTCGTTTGAAATTGCCGACTGGCCGGCCATGTTGTTGTTGTTGTAGCTGATTCATTTGAAGTCGCCGATTACCTGTTTCTCTCAGCATGCGCTGTGGGGTGATGACAGTCGCATCTCTCTTCGGCTTGACGACAGCTGCATCTTTGCTCTGCTCGAAGTTCAAATCTGTGGGTTTCTAGAAGAGATATTTCTGAAAAGTTTGATCAAGAAAAATAAGCTTTTATTGTTCTCCGATTAGTCAAATATTTAAAATTCATTGGTTTTGAAGTTTTCTTATTTAAAAGGATTGTTTACTTTACGCCACTTCGGATATCGAGTAGAAAACTATTATCGAATAACCGAGTAGGTATGTCGTAAAATTGAAATAACCAAGATCGATTCTTCATAAAGTGGGTATTCTTATTCTGCTATGTGTCGTGTCCATACAGGGCGATGGTCATCATGGCTCTCCACAATCTCCTGTCCGTTGTAACTCTTAATTATTTTGGTTTTTGTTATCTCCTAAAACCTGTTCCGCCATCCATTTACACAAGCCCGCTAGGTAGGTTATGCTTTGTTTTCCTCTGTCCCTCTTGCCTTCAAACTGCCCTGTCCGTATCAAATTTTCCAAGCCCTCATTCCTTGACATGGAGCCGATAAATTTAAACTGTCTCTCAGCTGTTAAGTATGTCTTTTTATTGTATTCATTTTCTCTAAAATTTCGTGGTTGCTCATATGTTTGCTCCATGGCATTCTCATCATCCTTCTGTAGAACTATATTTCTGTTGCTTCAAGTCTGTTCTTCATCTTTGAGATTTTCCAGCAACTACTGACGTATAAGAGAACTGATATATTTTTTTAATTGTTATCACTCCAAACAAGGCAGTACAGTCACTGACATGCAACGGGTTACAAGTTGTGGAAGAATTCGGAACAGGAACATTAGTAATTAGGAAAAAGAGAAAAGAGTAATCAGGAGGACAGTAGATAGCAATTGACATTGCATTTAAGCTTTGCAGGTTAAAGCTCGCTGGAATGCAAAGAGCTGGAAGGGATTTCCACTAGCAAGAAGTGCGAGAAAATAAGCTGTTAGCATTTTCTTGGTCTTCCCGACAATGGAACTCCCCTCTTCTTGCTTGCTTTCCTGATAGCTATAATCTTCAGATATTCAAATGTAATGCCAATCGACATCTTCTGATGCCTCGATCTTGATCCCCCTCCTTCTCTTTGTCCTTTCCTAAAAAAAAGAAAAAGAAACCCTCTTTACTCTTGCTCTCACTCTGTGTAACTTCACGCGTGCAAAATCGAAAAACGGATATGCAATGTGATAGGCCCTGACCTGGCATCTCGACTCCAGTCACTTTCTCAGAGATGTGATGTGGCTTCCCCCTGTCTTTTCTACAAGTATTTTAATGGCATCTGCTCTGACGAGCTATTTCCACTGGTACCCAACTGCACGAATTTAAGCGTGCTACTAGGTTGGCATATCGGTCCCACCCTTTCACTGTCAAAATGTTTAAATGTAACCGCCTCTTCTAATCCAACAGCTTCTTCTCTTGCACTTCCCGACAGCGAAACTCCTTTCCTCTTACTTCCTTCCGTGATAACTATAATCTCCAAAAATGTAAGTGTAATATCAATCGACATCTTCTGATGCTTTGATCTTGATCCCCGCCCGTTTCTTTATCAATTCCTCAAACTGCTATGGTGAAACACACCTATTCTATAGTTAATAGACTCTCCCACCTAATATAAGTAGGAGTAGTAAGAGAAACGAGGGTCAGTTGATGTCGGACGACTTGCTGAATGGTTGAACTCTCTGCCTTCGGGCGAGGAGGAACCCGGACGAGGCTATACCGAAGGGCGGAGTCTCGTTCGGGGAGGTAAACCAACCCTGAACCCGTTTATACGGGTTCAAAGGGTATATTTTTTGGCCGAGCCCACAGGCTCGGAGATCCCACGTTAAATCGGCCTTGTGCCACATGATATCCTCGTGGGGGGGGGTGACTAAATACTAGTCGATGTCGGACGACCGGCTTAAACGGTTGAACTCTCTCCCTTCGGGCGGGAAAGAACCCGAACGAGGCTATGCCGAAGGGCGGAGTCTCGTTCTGGGAGGTGGACCGACCCTGAACCTGTTTATACGGGTTCAAAGGGTATATTTTTGGCTGATCCCACGGGCTCGGAGATCCCACGTTAAACCGGCCTTGTGCCACATGATACCCTCGTGGGGGGTGGGGGTGACTAAATACTAGTCGATGTCGGACGACAGTTAGTCGAATACGAAAGTAGTCAGCGACCAAAGATTACTCTGCGTAATACCTATTATATCAAGTTCCTAACGTTTTGTACGTCGAACCTATTTTTAGAACCGATTTAGTACAAATACAAGCCTCCACTGTGAAATAACTCCACAACACAAACACATCTTTTTCTCTTACTTTCACTCTCTGTAACCCCTTGCGTGCTGGTGGCACTCTCACCTTGCTTGGGGGGAAATGCTTTAAAAAATATAATCTTCAAATAAGTTCATGTTAGTGTAAAATATTAGCCCCAAAAGGCGCAATTATTCACAGTCTTGGAGGTTAGCATCAGCCACGCTGATGAAAGGTTAAAAAAAGGCTTTCTTTAAAAGAGAACAGTTTCATTTTGGAGGCGTTAAAATTAGACTGCCACTTCCTAGCCCAGTTAATAACGGGCTGAAGGTCGTTTTTTTTTTTTTTAACTCTGCAACCATTTCTGGGGAAGGTAGTGAGATACGAGTGTTTGATAAATTTAACAGTCCGACATACTGAAAACAGAGAGTGGGAGGGATAAAAATGATGAAAATTCCTAAGAGCTATAAACGATAGACAGTATGGTGGGGGGGGGCAAAAAATAAGCTACGACTACATCTAGCCAGGTCAACTGTAAATTGATGACATCTCGCCGCTAGTCTAGCATTGCGCTTAAATTCATACAATCTAGTGCGATATTTATTCTGCTTATGTACAGGAATGTGGCAAAAGGCCAAAATGGGGAATTTGGAAAAGGACGTTCTTCTGACTTAGTTAAACTTAGCTAGCCACAAAGACTGACCAAAACATACAACAATATTCCTTACGCCAAAACAACGCATTCTTACTTACCATTCTCACTACATACAGTCGAGAGCTTAACCGGAAAATTACCATGAAAGTAAAAAAAGAAAAGGCACAGGGAGGCAAACTTACGGCGGTAGGCAAGTGACTAAAGCCGAGCCGCCAGAACAGGACCAGTAATATTGCTGATTCTTTTTTGAATTATTTAATAGTTCAGTACTCATTTCTTTGTTTCTAGCTGAATTTTTCTATCTTCCATTCTAATATATACTAGCAATACATCGGGTACCTCAATATGGTGTAATGCTTAGCAAGCTTGTCTCGTAAGCACAATTGTAATGAGTTCGATCCTCACTGGGTGCCCCAAAACTTTCCGCCTTGTGGCGTATCTAAGCTATGCTTAGAAAATTACTATACTAGCAATGCATGTGAAAATTTCACAGCTTTCTTGCTTTGAATTTCTGATGTGTCATAACTCTGAATTTAATGATCGAATCAGCTCTCTGTGAATAGGGTCAAGTATTCCTTCATTAAATATTTCAGTTTAACAAATGTCTAAATTTATCTTCCGCTAATTCTCCTACATCGTCTCCCTTTATCCCATTGTCTCTCTACTTCACCCTTACACATGTGCACTCATATCCATCTCCCCTCCTTTTATGTCTATTTCTCCTCTCTATTTCTCTTTTTCTATTTCTTCTTCTTCTTTCTCTTTCTCTCACCATCTTTCTTTACTGCATACACCCATACACTACGTACCTACATATACACAAAGCCGCGCATGCGCGTAATAATAATAATAATAATAATAATAATAATAATAATCTTGTGCCTTTTTTTCTATATTTTTCTATCTCCTTTTTTTTTTTTTTTTTTTCCATTGCTGTTGTAATATTTTTTTCGATTTTTTTGTTTTTTTGGTGGGGCTGGTGGAGTAGGATAATTTTCCCGCCCTCTCTACCTCTCTGCACATACCCAGCCACTCTCTAATTCTCATCTAATTCTCCTGCTCCCCCATCTCTCGTTCTTTCGCTTTCTTTCTCATTTACACAAGCACACACATACGCACACACTCCTCTCATTCTTCTCCTACTCTATCTTTCTTCCCCTCTCGCGTACTCATTCACTCTCTGTCTACCTCTCCCCATCCTCTCTCAGTTCCACAAGCATACACATATATATTTAATCAATAAGACATATATCTGGTTTGATAATTAACCTTCAAAACTGTAATCCGACACTCAGCACCTGTTATTGACACGAATGAGTTTGTTAAGTCGAAATCCTTTGCTTAACCTCGTCTCGAAGACGGAACAGTCAAAGGCTTTTCGCAAAAGGTCCTCGACAAAATCCAGAGACGGATATGCAATACGATTGGCCCTGATCTGGCATCTCGTCTACAGTCGCTCTCTCACAGACGTGCCGTCGCTTCTCTCTGTCTTTTCTACAAATACTTTCACGGTAACTGCTCCGACGAGCTATTTTCGCTAGTTCCCAGACAGCATGAATTTCAACGTGCCACTAGGTCGGCATCTCAGCCCCACGCTTTCACTATCGAAACGGTTAAATGTAGCCGTCTCTTCTACTCCAATAGCTTCATGTCTAGCACTTCCCGTCTATGGAACTCCCTTCCTCTTACTTGCTTACCTGATGGCTATAATCTCCAACTATTCAAATGCAATGTCAATCGACATCTCCAGATGATTGATCTATTCCCCATCCTTTTCTTCATCCTTTCCTCTATCACGCCTCTTTACTCTTGCCCCCATTCTCTGTAACCCCTTGTGTGCTTGTGAAATCCCGCCTCGCTTGGGGTGAAATGGTTACAAAGACAAAACTATTTTCTCTTATTATGTGATGAAAGTAAATAGCTTTATGATAAATATTTATTTCGATAAAATTACTGTTTCTCATTCATTCACAATCCTGTGTCCCGTAATTCATCAGGGTCGTAGGGAAACCACGCTGTAGCAGAAGAGGTGTGTCTTGGGCATGATAGCCTGACGGTGCCCCACCCACTCCAGGCTGGTTTGGAATTCAGAGTTTTCCTTCCCTTAGACTTGTTGCCAACCAAGGCTATAGAACCCAGTCTGCCCTGTTATTTACCCATAGCCAGAGGTGGGGAGAAATTCATTCATTCCTTTCGCAAGGGAATTTGCGCGTAAGGGAATGTAACGAACTCGATTGGAATTCGAACTCGGCTCTTCGATTTCTCAATGCTATCCATTTTCTCATTGTTTTTTTTTCCCAATCATTTCAACTCTAGAGGCAATAAAGTCACTAAGACGAAAGAGTTTGAAAGAAAATGAAAAAAAGCAAAACATTATTAAGCAAAGAGAACAATAAAAGAAAAGGAATTAAGAATACAGAAGATAACGATTGACATTGCATTTAAACTTTTGAAGATCAAATTTGGCCGGGAAGCAAGAAACAAACCGGAAGAGAGTTACACCACCGCACATCCACTCTCAGTCCTTCAATTAGTTAAGTGCCATACATGATACACACTTAGACGATCATGTCTCTTTCGATTCATAACTGACTAAGAAGATTTTTCCGCAGTAGTTTGCCGTTTCTTTCTGCGGCCGACTGGTTGCCAACCATGGCTATAGAACACAATCTGTCCTGCTATTTAACCCATAGTTGGGAGTAAAAGATTTATACCTTTCCTAAGCGTATTTGCGCTTAAATTAATGTAATGAACCCGACTGAAATTCGAACTTTCTCCCCGATTTCTCCTTCTAAGCCGGTATCCACTACGCCACAATGAACATAAGCTAGTAGATTTCTTTTCCTTAAGACAGTATATTTATTGGAAGTTGCTAAGTTTGGCTTAGTCAAGTAAAAGGCTAAATAGTGAATAACGAGAGTTAAAGGGGTCTGCGTTTTTTTTCCGGCCCTTCGGGACTTAAGAATCAATAATTAACTGAACACAAGTGACCAGGAATTCGTCCACAAGATTATAAATCCAAGCTGCACTCCGAAGAATAGATCACGCCCTGATATCTACTAGAATGGTAAAGGGAAATGGGCATTTTCTGGTTGAACGACCGTAAAATGTGTCTTTGAGCCATATACCGCATCAGGAGGGTTTATACGCTTGCAGGTTCAAAGGAAATGTCAATGGGTTCCGTTGTGCAATTGTGGGGGTCTGGAATAAATCTCCATTTTTACAAAGAGCAGGGACTGCCTGTCTGTTTTGCTCTCAAAATTTGTTTTCGAATCCTGAGTTCGAAAACCAACTGCCGTGTCTCGTCGGCATTACGTACAGATCTATTAATTAGCTTTGTCTGGTCCAAGGCTACAAATATGGCAGAAAGGAAACTCCATTTTTAAAGTTTCCGAATGAGATATTTTACGTAGGAATTATGAATGATCGGTCAAGTTTTTCTGTTTTGTTCCAGTGATCTAAAACGCCATGATGCATCCCAAATCATCTTGGAATGGTAGCGGACGAAAGCCAGAATAAATGATTATGAAATGCAAGACCGGGGGCGTGTATAGTCGTTAGCAAGAGGAGTAGCTCAGGATGCGAGCTATAAAAGACAGAGGTCAAAATCAAATAAGTACAGAAATTTAACTCCCTGTTATAACAGATGATGGAAAATGTGGCACAAAAAGCAAAGCAAAGTATTAAGAAACAGGAAAAATCTTATAAGAAACATAAAAGAGATAGCTGAACTGCTATAAAATATCAATGCTCCTATATCGCAGTGAATTGTGGGTAATTTCCTCATGTATTAAGAGGATACTTGAAGCAACAGAAACAAAGAAAAGAGTGTTGAAATGCTATGTAATATCAATCCTCCTATATGGCAGTGAATGCTGGACAATTTCCTCGTGTATTAAGAGGATACTTGAAGCAACAGAAACAAAGAAAATAGTGTTGAACTACTATGTAATATCAATCCTTCTATATGGCAGTTAATGCTGGACAATTTCCTCATGTATTAAGAGGATACTTGAAGCAACAGAAACAAAGAAAATAGTGTTGAAATGCTAGGTAATATCAATCCTCCTATATGGCAGTGAATGCTGGACAATTTCCTCGTGTATTAAGAGGATACTTGAAGCAACAGAAACAAAGAAAATAGTGTTGAACTGCTATGTAATATCAATCCTTCTATATAGCAGTCAAAATTTTAAATTTATTTTCATAAAACGTTTCGCACATCGAGGAATCAGGCTTTTGTTACTAATATGATTTCCACTGGAAAATGCCCCATCTACAAAAATATCTATCGGTTAGTAATTCCTATTTTTCTCTGTTCTTCGGACCGTTGATGAAGGACACATAAAACCTTTCCTCTCTGTTCTTCATTTTTGTCATATGGTTAATATTTAATAAATGTTTAACGTACTAATTATATTCTTACCCTTTCATTTGTCCTTGTTTTATTTACCAACCTATCTATTATATATATATATATATATATATATATATATATATAACGTCATCCACATCTATATATATATATATATATATATATATATATATATATATATATATATATATATATATATTACTGAATAGTACTGGTTGTAATAAAATAGTGCTTGATATATAATAACAGAGCTAACATTTATATTAATATTAAATATTCATTTTTGTTCCCACCGGTAGCACAACCCTGAGTTTGATGCACAACGCAATCGTTAGGTGCTGGTTGAAAACTGAGTGTTGCATAGTTTAAGTATTCATATATATATATATATATATATATATATATATATATATATATATATATATATATTGAACAATAAAAAATTAAAAAATTAAAACCTTCAGACACACTGGGTTGTAGATTAATATTCTTTCGTTTTTTTTATTATTATTCCATTTAGATTCCTCGACTAGTTTCGGCCGAAATGGCCATCATCGGGAGGAGAAATATTTCTGCTTGCTGCTAGCACTAAACTACAGAAATGAATGTCTTGATGGAGAAAATGAACTTTTGTCTGTAGTTTTCATTTGTTTTTTTGTTTTTTTATCTTTTTAACATGAATCTTTTAACATTCCTTGTGTTGGTCAAACAGTTTCTTTTAAGTTGTTATTTGACATAAGAGCTGGATAGATACATGCTGCTATGAATTCTCTGGTCAGTTTGACAGTTTTATTGGACTTGGTGAGGGGATATGTCTCTGTTTAGTGTTTGTGTGTGTTATTTGGTTCTTAGGGAGCGAGTGAGTATGATATGTGTAAGCATGTGCATTGCTGTGTGTTATCATTTGGCTCATTAGGGAGTGAGTGCGTATGATGTGTGTGAGTGTGTATATTCGTGTGGGTGAGTATATAAGTGTGAGGCCTCCACACCTCCGTAAGCCTGTCTGTCTTGTGTGGGTGAGAAATGTGGGTAGGTTTTGATTTGTTGAGTTATATATTCATACTACGATCTATATATTGTTAAATTTGTGATTTAGCCCGGCTGGATATTTTGTTTTTAGACGTTGTATCCACTTATTTTCATGCGACTCTAAAATCTTTCTAGTGTTATCTGCTCTGAACTTTTCTATTCCCTCAATTATAGTGAATTTGGCATGGGTTTTGAAATCGTGTTTTTCCAGGCGGAAATGTTGTTCTACAGGTAATAATTTTTCATGGGGAGTGGACTTAATTCGTTTACGATAATTGTTAATTCTGTAGTGATAGGGCCATTCAGATTTTCCTACATATTGTTTCTGGCATAGTGTGCATTCTTGGAGGTAAATTGTGTTATGACTTCTACAGTTAGAATCGTGGTAGATTTTGAAAGTAGATTTAGTGACTGAGCTAGTGAATGAATTCGTGTTTTCAATATGGTTGCAACATAAACTTCTTTTGTTGTTGCATGGTTGGGAAAATCCTGTTGTTTTTGTTCTTAGTTTATTACGGATTACCTTGTCCCCTGAAATGTGGTTACTACCTATGATTTCTTTTAGGTTCTTAGGTCTACGATATGTAAGAAGGCCAGGTTCCTTAAACAGTTTTTTTAGGTCTGGTTTGAGATGTAGTATTTCCCAGCGACGTTTGATTATTTGGGATAGTGGAGGCAGAGTGGGGTTGAAAGTGGCTACTAGAGGGATGCGGCTAGATTTATTTTTAATCTTGTACATTAGGGTGTCTTCTCTAGGTGTGGAAATTGCTTTATTTATTTGTTCCCTGATTAGGTGTTGTTTATAGCCACCTGTTGTGAATTGATGCTCCAGATTTTCAATGTGTTTATTTAATTCTTCATTGTTGGAACATATCCTTCTGAGTCTAAGTGCTTGTGAATAGGGAAGGTTCTCTTTGAGGTGTTTAGGGTGGGAAGACTTAAAGTGTAGATAGTTGTGGGTGTCGGTGATTTTAGTGTGTAGTGTCGTTTGTAGTTTCCTGTTTTCATCTATGTAAATGCGGGTGTCTAAAAATGTTACTGATGTTGTGGATTTTTCATAGTCAAACTTAATTGAGTCGTGCACTGTGTTTAGGGTCATAAGGAATTGGGTAAGTTTGTCATCACTACCCGTGTATACAAAGAATATATCATCGATATATCTTGCATAGAATACGCAGCCGCTACCAATGATTGGATAGATATGGGTCTCCTCAAATTTTCCCATGAATATTGTAGCATATGATGGAGCTGCAATGGTGCCCATGGCACAACCTCTTATTTGAAGGTAGTGTGCTCCATTGAAGTTGAAAGTATTCAATGTAAGGACATGCTCCATGAGTTTTATGATGACTTCTGTGGGGGGGTCTTGTTTTCTTTTTTTAGTAAGTGCTTCCTGAAGGGCGGTTAGCCCTTCGATGTTTTTAATGTTTGAATAGAGTGACCTAACGTCCATAGTCACTAGAGTAGCTTTCTCTGGTACTGTTTGTATGTGATTAATTTTGTTCAGTATATCTGTTGTGTCTCTGATGTATGATTTTACTTCCTTAGCTAGCGGTTGTATGTAATGATCTATGTATTTGGAAATTTTTGTCGTGTGGCAGTTGAACGATGAAATAACCGGCCTTCCTGGGTTGTTGCTTTTGTGTATTTTAGGAAGGAGATAGAAACGAGCAGGTGTAATGTTTGTGGGTGTAAGTGCTTTGCGTGTTTCCTTGTCGATTAGATTGTTGCGAAGCATTATGTTTAGTGAGCTAGTTAATTCTTTTTGGTATTCTGGAAGGGGGTCTGTAGGTATGCTTTTATAGGTTTCTTTGTCGGCTAGCTGTTTGTTGGCCTCTTTAATGTATCTAGTCGTTGGAGGTGGCATTACAAGAATTCTATTTGGTCGACAGTGGTCGGACATGTGCACTTCCACATGGCGTAATGGTTAACAAGCTTCTCTCGCTAGGTCAGTTACGACTGAATAGTGAGTTGGATTCTCACTAGGTGCCCTGTACTTTCGGCTTAGAAAATCATGACACAATTGCTGCATTTTCGAGCAATAAATCACGAGCTGGGCGAATACATTTGATGATGCGACGCTGTAATTTTTGGGTTTGTATGGAGAAATTATGTAATTTAGGGATTTTGATAACTGGTCTACTGACGTGGGCATGTGTGATATGATAGGTCTGAGAGGAAAACCTGGTTTCTGGATTTTTGCATTGCCTTACAGATATGAGATGTTTTCGGTAATGTGATTTATATAAAATACTTGTGCTTTCGACCAGAATTTCACTTAACGGTTTTTGTAAATTGTGAGTGGTTAAGTGATTTTTATAGCACTTTGATCAGATAAATAGCATGTGAGGCGTCTACTCAAGAAGGTGGTAGAACATCTGATATAGGAATTATGACAAGAAAGAGTCTTGTACTAGGCAGTGAAATTGATACATTATTTTGGTCATCGCTAGTTTAGATTTGATGTGCTTATTTTGATTATAGACAACAAGGTTTGTGGGTTTTTTTTACATTTTCTGTAATGTTACATGTTTTACATGTTTTTCGGAATTTACAGCATAAATATGGTGTTTAAAGATTCTTCTAATATTTAATTTGCCATTCTTATAATTATTGTGCATCTGAATGCAGGAAAATATTGTGTTGTGTGAAATTTTTATTACGAGTGTCATGTTTTTTTGCTTTTTTTTTGTAAAAATAATTTTATTTGTTTATCGATGATATAGTTGGGAAAATTATTGTTGACTAATGTTTCTTTTACGTGTCTCAGTTTACACAGAAATATTCTCTGGGAAGAAGAACTTGGGCTTGCTCTGTTTCGGGGTTATTTAATACCTTTCCGGGTATTGGTCATCACATTTTTAGAAGACAAAAGTTCGTACTGGTGTTTTTTTTAAAACGGGTAGGTTGGAAATACTTTGGATTTTAGTTCTATATCAACGTCAAGAAAATATGTATATATATATATATATATATATATATATATATATATATATATATATATATATATGTTTGTGTGTGTGTGTGTGTGTGTGTGTGTGTGTGCGAATCCATACATAAAAACATCCCTATATATACATATAGATATGAATGTGTGGACATATAACTTCCAATATATACAAAGTCTATATATATTGTACATATATATATATGTGTGTATATTTATTGGTGTGTTTTCTTCTATTCTTCCCCCCCCCCAAAAAAAAAGAAACCCATTCTTGGCCGCATGTAGGAAGATCACTACAACCATGCATACCTAATTTATAACTTCGAATAGCCCAAATGAAGTCTTGATTGGTTGTCGTTTACTGGAGCAGATTATATAATCCATGTCCTAAAGCTAGTGGCAGATTTTGTTCTAGGTGCCGGCCGAATACTGATCATATTCGATCGGGTCGTCCATCGAAAAAGTCTGTTGTTTATTTAGACCCGAAACTTCTCGTGACATGGAAGCAACAACACTGACGACGCATCTAGATTCGGTACTTAAAGGTGTATTTTAATAAAAAAAAAAAAAAAGTTTATGTCTAAACTGTAAATATACACAAGAAACATAACATCATATATATATATATATATTAGGACATTTTTATGTTTATACATTCTTTTTATAGATACAAATATTTAAGTAAATGCTCTGTTTATAATAAACAGTATTAAACAACATTTACTGGCCTGAATGTCCGAGAAATTTTCACAGAAAATATTTGTCCTCCGCCAGGATTCGAACCTGTGTCCTATGCGGAACCGTCATTTAGCTTGACGTGCCTTTAACCCATTTGTTTACATTTGGATACGCATCGAGAAGATATGAATATACGTGAGAGATTCATGGAAGATTGAAGTTTAAATACAGTAAATTCGACCTTGTTAACCGAACGCTCCTTTGTGGCCAAATCAGTTAAAGGCATGTCAAGCTAAATGACGGATTCCGTATAGGATGCGGGTTCGGATCCTATCGGAGGACAGATATTTTCTGTGAAAAATTATCGGACATTCAGGCCGGTAAATGTTGTTTAATACTGTTTATTATAAACAGAGCATTTACTTAAATTTTTGTATCTATCAGATTTCTTGCCCCTTTTGTGGGAACAAGCGGAAAAATATCTCTCAGCAAAAACTACTCAAGAACTTTATTAACTGCAAAACCCCACTTTATCCACGCAAAATACTACTATTTAGCACTTCCTTTCAGCCAGAAATAAAAGCGGTTGAACAGTTATTTCAAGCTTTTGGGCTGTTGCTTATTCCATTCTCACTGCCGATAATAAATTCCCAACACTATGGTTAGAACTGAAACCAATACGTAACAAGAGGTATTTGTTTTATGTCCAGATGTGACCATTACTTCATTTCTTATGATTAGTAAATTGGGGGTTATCGAAATTTTTAGAATAGTCAGTTTTTCTAAAAGACAAATGTTACATTTTTGCCTTTACCATTGTAAGATTTACTTCTAGACATTATTTCCCATGTAATTTTTGGTACTGTTCCACCATCCTTTATTAGACAGTAACATTTAGAGACAGCAGTAATATTTTTGTATTTATCTTTACTTAAACTTTGTTTGTGACTATAAAATCGATTTTCCAATGCGTTTCAGTTGAACTAATGTTAAATGTTCGTTATTTATCATATTGTATATTAGCTCTATAAACAATATTATTAGTCAAACATTAGCCATTTAAGGGACAGTTCATATTATCTTACATTTTTTTGTTATCAGTACTCGCTTCGTTATAGATGTTCTTTTTGCAAGTTATATTCAATAATATATTTTTACGATGAAGTATAAATTTTTAGATATTTCTAAAGTAGCTGTAGGTTATTTTTACGTTATTTTGTTAAAAATTCTCTTTAATGATTTTGAATTTTGAAATGTTTATCTATTATCTTGAGTCTACCGACATTAGTTTTCATATTACGTTGAAGTGCCAAGCAGCCCGGGCATGGCGACAAAATTCCATTTTTGGTGTAATCTGTGATAAGTTACACCAGAAGTAGTCATGTATTTTCCGATCATTTTTTCTAGCCTTTTTAGCGATGTATTTTATATATGACTTTTACAAGAGGTCTGGCAAGGGTTAACTTTGAGTCCCAGTAGACTTTTAAAGCAACGAACCTTATTGAGAGAGCAACCATTTTGTGCTTTCCTTGAAGCTTTTTGTCCGGCGTCGTAAATATATTTGTCAAAGGTGAAGTGTTTAATGGGAAATAGATTCTGCATCATCTGTTGTAACGACAAAAAAAAAATAACACTGGCAAATGCAGGAATTTTGAAAAGGAACTTTATTTTCAAATAAAAAGGGACGTCCTGGGTATGACGATAAACTACGTCCAGCAGCAAGGCCTCTGATCAGGAGGTTATAAGGAGCGTGGAACCACCTCTTAATTACTGTTGTTCCCAGATCCATCCTGACCCGGGGTGGTAGCACCTGTTAGGGTCCCAGCTATAGGCAAATAGTTAACCCCGAAACTGGGGTAAAGCACTACGGAAGTGTAAAAATAAGTTTAATATCAGAAATACTTTGTAAAAAAAAAACTAGCAATACAGTTGTGAAGGAAAATAAATATTACCAAAAATGTTTTTGAAGAAAAAATATTACCAGCTATACATTTTTGAAGAAAAATTATTACCAGCAATACATTTTTGAAGGAAAAAATATTACTAGAAATAGATTTTAGACAAAACAAAATATTACCAGCAATAAAAATGTTGTCGGCATTAAATAACCCATTTAGGTTGATATGCCGTAAACCAAACCAAACCAAACTAAATAAATAAGAATTAATATCTCTCTGAGATATTCGAGGAGAGATTGTTTTTGTTTTTTTTTGTATTTTTTTTTTTTTTTTTTCACTATTTCCGCCTGTGTCATACAAGGCGGAAGTGCCGAACAGGAAAAAAGAAAGACCTATGCTGTTGTCAACAATTTCGGCGTTGTTTTACATTGCATGCAAAGGAATATTCTATGAGATGTATTACAAAGTCAACTCCGTTTTCATTCTACAAACCCACCGACTGGAACACCGTCCATCAGACCTCCCACGATGCGCCACCTTTATTCATCATCTCTCTAATTCTATTTAAACAAACAAGCCTAGACCAACATTGGTTTGCTCAAGCTTCCAAACGTTATGGCTTTCCAGACATCCTCTCTCTTATGCTAAACAGTCTAAATGTTTCGAGTTTCAGTTACCGATGTCAGTCAAATGGACGGCAATTTTTGTCTGGAACTTTAAGACAAGATGTTGTTACTATTTTATTGTGATTCATTCATTGTTTTTTTTATCTTCATTAAACATCAACCATTGCACGCTGTCGTCTTTATTGTATTAGAAACCTTTTTTTCAACAAGATGTTTTTACTATCATACATTCATTTATTCAGATCAGTTACCTCGTATTTGTTGTTTTATCACAGCTTTTCGACCAATGTACCCTCCGGACTTCATTCTGCATTAAATTTCTGTAAAGAAATGTTTCTATTTTAAGCATTGATTCTTTGCTGCCAATTCTCTCATCTCCGTTGCGTCCAGTAATGTGTTTCGGTTGCTGTTCGCTCCGGTCTTAATTGTGCTAGAATTTCTGAAACGATGCAGAGAAAATCCGACATGTGAACAGTGATGGTTAAATGATATTAAATTGGCTTTCGAGGTAAGAGAAGTTACCAGTCAGTTTTCATTGTTGAGCTGCTAAAGTTAGATCAGATAAGAAAGCAGCTACAAGGCTACGATCGTCTTGATGTTTGGAAATGCACCTATAAACGGTGGTATCATCTTCATGGACGCTTCATAATGATTTGAGAATATTCCAAGGTAGGGCATTAATAAAAGAGAGTAGGCCGAGGAGAGAGAGCCATGCATGAGCTTCAGATGACTAGCCATTCAGAACGACATTCACTGACCTACCTGAGAGAGAAAGGATTACATATATATATATATATATATATATATATATATATATATACAGCATATCTCCATTCAAATATGTTTCATTGAATAATATAGAATTATTGTGTCTACTTAATTTTTATACTAATCTTTTCTAATTGTCTAATCAGTTTCTTGATATTCAGATGATATTCATCAATGAAGGCACCGTAGTTTTGAGGGTTTTTTTAATCCAAGTACTTTCGACCTTTTCTAAGATCATCTTCAGGAGTAAATTGCAAAGACAAACATAGTGCAGGAAACAGACTCGGTGTTGGTCTCAGTTTCCACTTTTATATTACTATTTACATATGCTCTATCCCTGATATTGAGCACTTTAACCCATAAATATAGCCTACCTTAAAACAATGTTTTTATCATTATATATATATATATATATATATATATATATATATATATATATATATATATATATTCCAGCATCTCAAATGCACGAGTTTGTCGTTGCTTGGAAATTTTCCATATAAATAAAAACAGATTATCATTATTGTTTTGTCCGTGTATTTTTTAATATATTATAATGTAATTTTCATCTTTGATAATGGCTTATGTGAGCCGAAAGCTTAGATAAGATTAAAAAATATTTATCAACATTGTGATTTTCTTTCTTCGTTTAATGATAATGTTATTAAGCTTATCAGACGTTATGAAAAGAATTTACATAAAATAAATAGACAACACTTGTCTATATTATTTAATGAAATATGCATCAATATATATATATATATATATATATATATGGAATTTTTATATATCAAGAACAATTTTAGGAGGTAAAGCATATGACGTGTTTCCCCCTTTAAGACTCCATCCAAGTTTATGTTTTCTTTGTTACGACGATAAATGCTCAAGAACAAGCAACTCTGGGGATTTTATATTGAAAGATGTTTTTTTCTTTTTATATGAGTTATGGGCAAGGTGGAGGAATCGGAGAGCCGAGTTCGAATTCCACTCAGATCCATTACATTCACTTACGTGAGTATGGATACTCTTCTCCCCCCCCCAGCTATGGGAAAAATTGCAGAGCAGACCGGAGTGTATAGCCTGGTCTACCGCAGAAAGAAATGGCAACAGACTACGGGGAAAAAATCTGCCCCGTCAGTCATGTATCGAAAGATACATGATCGTCTAAGCTTGTATCACGCATGTCACATAACTGACGGACGTGCTAATACAATTGGGAAAGTTATGAATCCTCTTATTCTCCACCACCCCGCTATTGGTAAATAGCAGGACAGACCAGGTTCTATAGCCTTGGATAGCAACTGGTCTACCGCAGAAAGAAATGGCAACCTACTACCGAAAAAAATCTGCCTCGTCAGTGCTGTATCGAAAGATACATGATCGCCTAAGCATGTATCACACATGGCACATAACTGACTGACGTCTTAATACAATTGGGAAATCTATGAAACTTTCACTCCCCCAGCTATGGGTAAATTGCAGGACAGACCGTTTTCTATAGCCTTGGATGGCAAGTCGTCTACCGCAGAGAGAAATGGATGCCTACTACAGGAAAAAATATCTGCCTCGTCAGTCATGTATCGAATGATACATGATCGCCTAATCTTGTATCACCCATGGCACATAACTGATTGAGAACTGACTATGAGTATAAAATCTAGCCGAAATCATCTAGTTTTTTTTTCCTTTTGTTTGTGTTTCCATCAGTTTTGTTATTAAATTTCCTACATTTGATAACACAAGATCTGCCAAGAATGCTTAGACGTTGCAAGAACCTGGACGCAAATTTACTGTCAATGAACAAGCTACGACAGCGCTATTTAAACACTTTCGTCTTTTCTGAGAGGAATAGAAAATTTTGTGAACATTTTTATTAGTTGATTTCCGGTGGACGTTAAACTTTAAACTACTGTTAATGCAGTGTATCATGATATCTAGGAAAGATAAAGCGTTCTTTTTTTTTTTCCTATTTCATATCTAAATTCTGTTGTATGTTCGATCTACTCTAATGTATGTACAAGATGAGGTAAATCGGAATGACGAAAATATGATAATATAGCATCCTCATTATAACGGAAGCATGATGACTGTTTAGCTAAAATATTTTGGAAAGGGGATTGAAAATATGTTAAGACTGTTATAGCGAGAGAGAGAGAGAGAGAGTACAGTTAATCGATCCGTTGGTATATAATCATGATTATTAAAACTGATCCACAAACAAAAGCCGTTAAAGGACGATTTGAAATAGTCTGTTCCGATGTTGAGGTAATTTTGGGGTTTTTACTGTAACATATATATATATATGTGTGTGTGTGTGTCTGTGTGCGTGCGGGCGCGCGTGTGGTACGTTTTGTTTCTGGTCTGTTTGTTTATCTACGAGTGTGTGTGCGTGTGTGTGTGTGTGCGTGCGTGCGTGTGTGTGTGCCAACACCTGGGTTATGTAAAATTTCATCAGGAATATAATTTTTTTGACAGTTGGAAATTGTTTCCTCCCGCTTCTCTTTTTGGTGGAGTAGGGGACGGATGGGTCGTGACCTTTGTTTAATTTTTGCGCGCACTTTACTTTTTAGTATATACACTGCTTTTTCTGGATTTTCTGAAAATATTAATCTGTTTTTTTTTTGTTTTTTTTTATCATCTGACATATGGTCACCTCAACAGGTAAAAAAAAAAAACTCCCTCTCGCCATTCGCTCGAGCGTCTCCGCGTTCCATCTGTCGAACATAAGGCTCAATTCAACCTACTTCCATTCCCACTTTCGAATTTAGACATACACACACACACACATGCGCGCCCGAGCGTGCGCGCGCACACACACACACACACACACTCACACACACACAGACGCCCGTGTGCACACAAACACACAGTCTTTCACGTTTCTCTCTTTGTCTTAATGTTTGGCCTTCCCTCTTTTTTTTCTTGCATTCTTGTCTTCTTTTTTAAGCCACTTCCTTTTCTCTTAGTCTCTCTTTCTCCCTTTCTTTCTTTCTTTCTTTGTTTTATTCTTCCTCTTGACTCACTCTATTTCGCTCGCTTTCTCCTTCTGTTTATCTCTATTCCTCTCATCTTCTCTTTTTCTAGTTCGCTCACCCCCTTTTTTTAAATTGTTCTTCATATCCCATTCTCACTTTCTCCGTTTCCATGTTGACCTTTTATTTTTTTCTTTGTTTCTTTCTTTATTGTATTCTTTCTTATTTCATTCATTCTTTCTTTCTTTCTTTCTTTCTTTTTATCTTTGACCCGTTTTCTTGGGTCTTTCTTTTTCTTGCCCTCTGGCTTCATCTTCTCTATTTTAAACATATTCCTTGTCTCCAAGTTACTGTTTCGCCTATTATCTCTTACCACGTTTCCCTCTCTCTCTCTCTCTCTCTCTTTCTCTCTTTCTTTCTCCCCCTCTCTCTCTCTCTCTCACTCTCTATTCACCTCTCTGACTTCCTTTCTGTAGTTCGATATTCGATGCTTTAGACTTCCATGATCTTCTCATTTCTTCTTTTAATTCCAACCTTCAGGCCTTTACTCTTTCTTTCTTTGTCTCTCGCACCTTCTTTATCTCTCTCTCTCCGTCTATCTAATCTATCTCGCTTTCTCTTTTCCTTTCTCTTCCTCCCTCCCTCTCTCTCTCTCTCTCTCTCTCTCTCTCTCTCTCTCTCTCTCTCTCTTACGCAACGCTTTGCCATCTTCCCAGGCTCTCTTTTACTCCCCTCTCTTTTTGTTGGTTTATTTTCCGACGTATTTTATAAAATGGACACCAATAGGAGAACGCCAAATTTGATGAATATGTGTGTGTCTGTGTCTGTGTGTCTGAGTGTGTCTGTGTGTGTGCGTGTGTCTCTGTGTGTGTCTGTGTATGTGCGTCTGTGTGTGTTCGTACGTGCATGTGTGTATGTGTGCTCACCCTTTCGGACATCACGAACAAAAAGAGAGTTTCACGTACACAATTTTTGTGTCTATATGCCCAAGACCACGTGTAATAGCCTAGACGTTATGGTGTTGACCTAGGATGCCATTCGGGGTTACCAGAATTATATATGTATATAACAGCGAGGATCTGAATAAATTCAATGTTGCGTTCTAAGTGTTGCCATAAACACAACGAGACAAAAATTAATGGTCACTTACCTTACCAATCGTCTGTCGGAGTGATTTCAGGTTCGTAAAAACGTATTTATGCGGAAATAAACACGTCACGGGATACGAAAGTACCTGTTGCGTTCTGTGTCGTCTCGGGATCCCCACGCTATAAATAAAAATGGTACCAACGATAACTGTCATTTACTTTTGGTATTCGTTTTATTAACCTTAGCAGCATGGTTTCTAAATGAAAGGAATGCATGTCGCACGTTAGCTCAGTGTCTCTCCGTGGGTGATATTGCCCCGTCACAAACCTGGGTGTGGGAGGCATATCGACGGGTCAGGATTCTCGAGACACTCTGTTGAATTCGCGCTGTTTTTGGACTTATATTCAAAAGCCAGACAAAGGCAATCCATCACTGCCAGAATAATCCGCCCAAGAGTCGTCGATCTGGCCAATCGCTGACCATTTTGACCCTGACCTTCGCATGCTGTAACAAATGTATGAATTCATCTCCCCCAGGTATGGGTTAAATATTAGGAATTGTATCTGGAAAAATCATTGTTATCTAAAAACTTTTTAAAAAATGGTATTGCAATATTCACTCCGAAAAAAAGAATTGGCAAACTTTTAATGTCGTGTCAGCAATACTGTTTAATATATTTGTTGTAAATTCCCAAGAACAAAAAAAAAAAAAAAATGTATAAATTTTCTTTAATCATCTGTCTAGGTTTTATTACATTTCTAATCATCTCACTTTAACAAATAGCTGAGGAATGAAGGTACTTAAAACAATAGCGATACTGAGGCAAAAACATTTTTGGTTCTTTGTCTTTTTGTTTGTTTGTTTTTATTTGTTTTTTTGTTTTGTTTTTTGTTTTTTTTGCTGGCAAGAACATATATATATGATCGTACGAGGGAAATGATGAGAAATTGTAGTTTAAAAGTAGCAAAATCGCCCTTGCAAACCAGACACTGCTCTGTAGCACGTCAGGCTTCCCTGTAGGATAGAGGTTCGATTTCTGACGGAGGATACATATTATCTATGAAAATTTCTCGATCGTTCAGGTCGGTAAATGTTAATACTGTTCATTATAATCAGAGCATTTAATTAAATGTATGTGTCTATATAAATAGCGTATAACAATAAAATAGATTAAAATAGATAAATATATTTATAGACCGGTTAATAAAATTTGAAGAATAAAAAGCCAAAGATTATCTATCTATATTAAGAAATTCAAACCAATCCTTAATAAAATTAATCATGAATATTGCACAAATATTTTTAAATGTTTACGGTAAATAGTTTTAAATATCTAGGTTTGAACTAATATTTTTAAATATTCTTTTTTATTTTTAATATTTAGTCATTTTAGTAAGTTAGTTGCATTGATGTTTTCAGAATGTCTACATGATAAAATTAAAAAAATGTACAGTACCCAACCAGAGCATTTTTCACTTCAGATGAACATAACAATTTTGTCTTTGAAAAATGATGAAGAATACAACTTTTTGCATTGGAAAAAACAAGAACCTGATGACGACATTGTGCTAATATGGAAAATGGTCGCAATAATATGGATACGTATCAATATTGTAATTTTCTTTCGTCCTTTAATAAGGATACGAACAAACTATATTCATAGTTAATATTATTTAGTGTTGTTTTGTTTTTTTTATTAATAAAGCTTCCATTATTTTTAGCCTTTTTTTTGTTGCATGTAGATATTAATGTTGTCAACAAGTATGTTACGAATAGTGTCCGGTAGGTCTCCATGAATATTTAAATGAGATCTAATTGAGCTATGATCAGAAAGGTGTAGAGTCATGAACACGGACACAATATCTTGACCGTGTTTTGAAAAATGAAAACATTTTATAAAACATACATACAACAAACTATTTCTTATTTAACAGTTAAAGTATTTAATCCTTGAAAATGGCTAAATGTATAGCCGAAAGTGCTCGGATAAAAAGAATATTCGGACAGTTTTTATATAATTTATCATCTGAAAAGAAAAAAATTATTAGATCACATGAGAAATTGTATAAAAAACTAAATCAAAGCAGCTTGTCTGTCGTATTCAATGAAATGTGCATGAAAGAAGGATTACTGCCTAAATACACACACACACACACACATATATATATATATATATATATATATATAATTATTTATTTAAAAATATGATTCCATCGCTACATAAGAGTTCTCATGTCTCAAAACAAGAGCCGAAAACCCAATAAAAAAAAAGATAACCCTTTATGAAGTCGTCAAAAAAATTTAGCAAATTATGACGGTTTTTTTATATACACAAAACCCTTTCAGAAAAAAATAAAAAATAAATAAATAAATAAATCTCTAAAGACACTTAACCAGACTAGATGAGGTCATCTTCCGCTTTAAATTTAGACACCCCAACCTTACCCTGACTAGACGTTTTTGAATGTAACTGAAATATTGATACATATTATTAACCCTTACGCCCCTTTTCTTTAAATAATTGCTCTAGCCGTTACCATAGTAATTTTAATTTAAATAATGAATATGCTTATAAAACGCGTAAATTTCCGGAATTAGTTATTTAAAAAAAAAAAATTTCGCTTGAAGATGGAACAGAGCTTGGTACTTTAATTCAATTTAATTCAAATAATTATATTGAAGTTTTCTGCTCTTGTTTTGAAACATGAAAACTCTTATGTAGCGATGGAATCATATTTTTAAATAAATAATTATATTTATGCTCTACTTTTGTATCGAGCACTATTTTTTTTAAAATAATAACAAAAATGCTAAAGAACTTTGGATTATTTACCTAACGAGTTCTTTCCGATTTTCTATATATTTTTACACACACACACACACACACACACACACACACACACACACACACATATATATATATATATATATATATATATATATATATATATATATATGTAGATATTTCTGTCTATATACCATACTCTCTGTCCCAGTTTGTGTCGACCTATTTTCCAATTTAATGTCTTTCTCTTAAAGAACAAACGGCCGTATTTGACACGGGCCAGGAACCATTCCACTGGTGAAATCACTATAGATTTGTAGTGACTCATTCTTCATATATCTGGCATCACTCAGCAGCTCTTCATCAAAGCACGTCCTAATGACGCTCAGCCACCTACACGGTACTCAATTAATTTATTATTCATTGGCAACATCAATAAATCAATCAACCGGTCGATTCTGCCCTTTGCCTTTTATTCTTGATCTATTCAGGGACCTAATCAGCATCCCCCGCACAAAGAAAAGAAAAAAGAAAAACAGATGAGTAATGCGAAAATATTTGATTATTTGCACGTTTTTGTGACCTAGGGATAATTGTGACGCTTATTCGATTGCTTCAGCCAGGCGGGGAGCTGACCTCTTCGACGTTACGACGAGGAACTGGCTTCTAATATCCAATGCCTCTAAAAATAACCTTGTAGCGTTTTCACCATCACAGAACAATCCCTGAATTTTCTACGGTCATGCTGAATGGCCGTATTTTCAATAAGATGATTTCTCACAACCCCACGAACACACTTATTTAATTTTAATGAAATTTTGAGAAATTCTTTTTTCGTAGCATTTAATGCTGGTATTAGTTATAAGAACAAGTCCACGGATAAATTAAATCATTATTTTTTTTCTGAACAAACATGACCCCCGGTTACAGAAAAATCTGATCAAAAACGCAAAATAAAAAAATACATAAAAAGTCATTATTTCATTAGAATTGATTCTTACTGCTTTTTATAAATCAAATATTTTATGACCACATGTCATACGAATATTTTGTTTTCGTCGGATAATGAATACGACTGACCGTCGATTGGTCAACTAACGATCTTGAGAAATTCCTTTTCGTAGCGTTTAATGTTTATATTAGTTATAAGAACAAGTTCACGGATAAATTAAATCATTGTTTTTTTCTGTCCAAACCGGACCGACAGTTACAGAAAATTTGATCAAAATCGTAAAATAAAAAATACATAAAACTAAGTCATTATTTAATAAGAGATGCTTTCTTTTTGCATCTGTCTATATTTCTGAGATGAGGTATTATGTACACTATTTATATTATTCGGACTATTGTCCTCATCTTTGTCACCATAGTGGATAAAGGTGTTGGTTAGATCCTGTGACAGGACCCAAAGTGTGTGAGTTCAATACCCGGTTAAGGCAGTGGAGAACTTTCAGAGGAAAATTAACAGGAGATAGCTGATAACTGACATCCATTAAACATGGCACGTGGAACTAAATCAATCTACCCCAGTGAGCGAAATAAAGGGTTCATTTCGGCAGTCCAACCACCTGAAGAAGGCCGGAGCGTACAACAGCCGAAACAATTGTAATAAATATGGCGACACAGATGAGAACAACAGTCCGAATCATGGAAATAGTGCTTTTTGTTGCTTTTATAGATCAAATATTTCATTACCACATGTAATACGAAAATCAAATATTTTATGACCACATGTGATACAGAAATCAAATATTTTATGACCACATGTGATACGAAAATCAAATATTTTATGACCACATGTGATACGGATATCAAATATTTTATGACCACATGTGATACGAAAATCAAATATTTTATGGCCACATGTGATACGGAAATAAAATATTTTATGACCACATGTGATACAGAAATCAAATATTTTATGACCACATGTGATACGAAAATCAAATATTTTATGACCACATGTGATACGAAAATCAAATATTTTATGACCACATGTGATACGGATATCAAATATTTTATGGCCACATGTGATACGAAAATCAAATATTTTATGCCCACATGTGATACGGAAATAAAATATTTTATGACCACATGTGATACAGAAATCAAGTCTTTCATGACCACATGTGATACGAAAATTTTCTGATCGTCGGATAATGAAGATAAAATACGATAACTGTCCGTTTATTAGTCAACTATCGATTTGCTTTAGATTTATTACCGTCCTGGCTATGACGATAAAATACATCCGACAGCAAAGCTTCTGATCTGATATTGGAGGTTTTGAAGAGCGTGGAACGACCTCTTAATTGCTGTTGTTTCCATGTCCGCCCTAGCCATCGATGGTAGCTCAAGTTAGGGTCCCAAATATTGGCAAATAGTGACCCCCACCAAACACAACTCAACTGAACATCTTCATAGTAACATTACCAGCAATATATTTTAAGATCTATAAAATATATATCTAGAAAAAACAGTTTTATCCTGAGAGTATAAAATGGTGTACAAAATATCTATAATTGAAAACATAAAATTCTGTTCAAAATATTTAGACTTATACATTAAATAACCCATAAAGGTTTATATGCAGCTAAGCAAAATCAACCAACCAATCAGCCTGTTGTAACCTAGAGAAGGTTACTGACTAGAATAATCACACGTAGGTTGATAATGAACGATAATACTTAGGACAAGAACAACACATATAAGATTCGCCAGCGGCACGTAAAAGAAGTAGTCAACTGTTAGAAGTGAATCAAGTGAATTCCACAATGAATCTCTAACTGCAGGATATCCTCAAACCGCCCCACGCGGTCAGATGTGGCTCAAGGCTGAATTTAATGTGGTGTATCCAAGCCCGAAGACCCCTTATAAAACGGGGTCGGGTAGCTGTTTCCCGAGACGAGACTCTGCCTTTCGACATAGACCAGTCTGGATATACTCTCTGCCCGGAAGCAGAGAGTTTGACCAGGATAGATGGAGACGAATCGCCAACTGCAGGATATCTACCAAACGCCCCACGGGGTCAGATTTGTCACAAGACCGAATTTAATGTGGGGCATCCGAGCCCGTAGGCTCGGTCAAAAATTCCCCTTGGACCCCGTATAAAACTGGGTCGGGTAGTTGTTTCCCGAAATGAGACTCTGCCTTTCGATATAGCCTCGTCTGGGGATCCTCTCTGCCAAGAAGCAGAGAGTTTAACAACACAGCTGGAGACGAATCTCTGACTGAAGACCAACATACAGTATTTACTACTGTAATTATGTGGATGAGTATATACCCATTATCCTCCGTAGGTATGCTACAACACAACATGAAAGCACTTTCGTGACATTAATCCATATAGTTATTGTGGGAACCTAACCTACCTACAAATGGACTCTCCCAAACTTATATAATGTGGCTACTAAATATGAGTTGGAAGGAAGTCACCAATGAGAGAAAGTACTCTCCTGCTCTCGTTTACTGTTGTACTTCTTTTACCGTGAATATATTATTGAACCTCATATCTGAGCCCATGTTATCTTTTATGGTCCAACACCATAACAACTGACGACGAGGCATTCGAACTTACTCGGAAGGAAAGAATAAAATCCTCTCTTGCCGACCACAACAACTGGCTCATGGGCAGAAATCATGTTCGCCAGAAAGGTGAGATCTGTGTTTGACAAATTAATTCTCAAACAGTCAAGAATATGTAACACGGAAAAAGGACCCCAAAAAAACGATTTCTCCCAGGTCAGAATTTTTTTATTTTTTTTAAGTTTTCAGAAGAATATGCCGTACTGAGAGGAGGGCACGATTACTAGCAGGATCAGCGAAATGGTTTATATTATCCAAGGATCAAGACATACACATAAAAGAGATCTTAATCAAATTAGAAAACGGCATGAAATAGACTCTTACAACACACAGGATGAAGTGGAAGAACACATGGAGATCATTTACGACACATTTGACCTCGAGCCCCCGCAACATACACCTGAACAAAGAAGGTCGAGGAGAAAAAGGAAATTCACCGAACGTTTGACGATCAACCCAAAGAAGAAAAGGTATTAACCCTTTTACCAAGTAAAAGGCTTGGAAGGAGGGTATTGTAGAAACCTAACCTACCTACATATAGACTATTCCACACTTATATAATGTGGCTACCAACTACGAATTGGAAGGATGTTACCAGTGAGAGAAAGTACTCACCTGTTTACGTTTACTGTTGTACTTCTTTTACCGTGAATATATTATTAAAACTTATATCCGAGTCGGTGTTATCTTTTAGGGTCCAACACCATAAAAATAATATCCTACAATTCCTTAAAGAAATCAAACTGTATTCCAAAATATAACTTCACCAAAACTACAGCATAAAACACACATATCACCACCTCTAGAAATGATGTTCATACAAATATGTATAAGCACAAAAGCTGAGTATCATCTACCATATATTCAATTGTGAAAGCAGAATAACATATATTATATTTTTATTACAAGCAAATCAAATCAAATTAATTCTTGAAAGATACGGTTACATCTAGCCATTTCAACTGTAAAATAATGAGACCTAGCCGCCAATCTAGTACTGCGCTTAAATTCGTAAAGTCTAGAGACGAAAGAGGAAAGCTCAACAGAACGATTGCCATGAAAATATTTATAGAAAGGGTAGAAGAAAATGAACGAGATAACGAGATACAAGGTCAGGTCCACTAATATTGCAGATTATTATTTGTATTTTATCAAGAATTTCGAAATACCTAGAAAATTAGATATAACAGAATTATTCAATGCTTTGACTTCTTCGATTTCATCACTGAACGCCAAAACAGTTAAACAAGTCGGGGATAATCCGCATATGGGGATTACTGAACATATGCCGAAATTGACACTGGTTTTATTATAGCGAATTTACTTAAAATACATACAACTTTTTAAAAACATTGCTAAAACAAAAAATATACTTCTTGGAAAGTGAACCTGAATTATACTATTACTACTGCTACTACAACATCAACAACAACAACAAATAATAATAATAATAACAAAGACGGCAAAAACAGAATGTGCGTTCTAATTGATATGGCTGTTCCTGTAGGCTGTGACGTATCTTTGAAGATCAGCAAAAAATATCAAAATACATAATCTAATTTTCTATTTCAAATGGTTGACACGAAAATGATGCTGTTCATACAGACCTTCCCGATATGTGACAGTGTCAATGAATTTGAATAAACTGAATCCAGTACATGTGCTTTGTTATTTTTGTATTACTTGTTCTTCTATCGTTCTCTACTTTTAGTAGGGGACAAGACTTTCGGATCATCCTGCAGATTATAATGAAAAATATTCAAACAAAAGATCTATCGGCTGCAATGGGGCGGGGGTGATGGGTGCGACAAGACTTTCGGATCCCCTCATAGAAAGAGTGTTACCTACATTTGGACTTCAGAAACTTAAAAACATTCTTAAAAATTAAGAGAGATATTTTAATAAATATCACGGTGGTCTGAAAGTCTTGTCATCCCTATATAATCTAATTTTCTATTTCAAATGGCTGACATGAAAATGATGGTGTTTATACAGACCTTCTCTGCGTGTGAAAGCATCAAGGAAAATGAAAAGTGAATGGACTGAACCCACTAGGTGTGCTTTGTATTACTGTGTTACTTTTATTATTTTCCTTACTTTTTGATAGAGGGCGACAAAACTTAAAAATCCACTCTGTACAAGGATCTTGAACTGGCAATCTCAAAAATATGACATATGAAACATCAATAATTCCAACATACTCCTCCCCTGTCTTTTGAACAGGAGTAGTGGTTTATCCCTTGTTTCCTGATTAGGATTACAACTCCGGTTCCTTCTAAAATGTAATTAAACTCTATATTTCTAACACCTCTGCCTAAACACTGAAATTTTATTTACTATTTTTTCCTCGATAGGAATAGATAAGTTCGCTTCCCGACCTGTTCACGCTCCTCCCGGATTTTTGAATGGGAGGGGACGTTTATCCCGTGTTTAATGTTTAAGATTGGGTTTCCGTTTCCTTCTGAAGTGTTTTTATTGTCTTTCACTCACAGTAGCCCCTTGCATCTTAGTGGCATTATTACCTTTCTTAGGGTGAACTGATATTAAAAAAAAAGTTGTGGTTTCGTTTAGGTTGGAAAAGATTATGATAGGCTCATTGATAGTATCCCTGGCAGCCCATACCTTAAAGAAATATAAAAAAAAATTGTTCTCATGACTATAGCTCTCACCTTGCGAAGGGCTTTATCTATGAAAAATATGTGTGATCTGAGGCTGTTTTATATTTATTTTAGTTAATATTTTGTTGTTTTTTTTGTTTTGTTTTTTTTAAGCGTTTCACCCCAAGCAAGGCGGGAAGCCACTAGGACGCAAGGGGTTACAGAGAGTTGGAGAAAGAGCAAGTAGGAGTGATAGAGGAAAGGATGAAGAGAAGGATAGAGGATATATCAAGGCATCTTGAGACGTCGATTGACATTACATTTAAATAGTTGGAGATTATAACCATGAAGGAAACAGGAAAAAGAGGGGGAGTTTCACAGGCGAGAGGTGCGAGACTTAAAGCTATTGGAGTATAAAAGACGGATACATTTAACAGTTTCGACAGTGAAAGGGTGAGAGCGAGATGCCAGCCTAGTTGAACCCTTTAAATGACCAGTGTTATGATGCCATTTCTGACCTTAGGTCTCTGGTTGGGATCCAGGAGTAAATGAGTATCCAACAGGAAACTCATTGATCTCATACTCAGAAAAAAAAACTCTCACAATGCGATATATTTTATTACTTATATTATCACAGGTTTCAGGAAATAGATTTAACGGATTGTATCAAGTATCAATTGAAAATTTAATAATAATGATAAAAACAGCTTGTTAACCATCGCTTTTCTACAAGCGTCTTATGACAACGTGCGTAGATATTTATTAACGTTAACTTGGGCAAATGATAATATTCAGTGCGAATCGAACTCACACGAAAAAAAACCCGTGATATTAGCTTGCCAAAGATCAGTTATAAAGAAAGCGTATTTCAAAGAAGTCATATAGATTTTTCCTCCTGAATCAGGCTTTGCGCACTGATAATTGGATTCAAGATGAATGACGGTATTGGATACGACTGATTAAAGAACAATGTCCCAGAGAGATCGATACAGGTCAAAGATATATTTGAGGGCGGGTGTCAGTTGGGCGGTGAGGTGTTAGGAACAGCGACCAGGAATCATTTCTAGCGTGAAAAAGTTCTGCAAAGAAAACGAAAGTCAATATGAATAAAGTTTCTCGGTTGGCAGTGAGGTTTGAGATGAAAGAAAACAAAAAGATATATCACCGAGACAGCATTTACCTAAGTTTTTAAGGCACATATATATATATATATATATATATATATATATATATATATATATATATATATATATATATATATAAAAAGAAGAGAAGAGAGGTGTCGCAAACGTTTTTGGTTGTAATGTGGATTTATTTAGAAAAAGATATTATGCTTTGTTTTCCATAATTTTACTACACGTGTTTCTGGTCTCGCGACCGTCTTCAGGTAAAAGCGGAGATTTCCACATATTATTAAAAATAATTAATTTTTTCCTTATGTTTTTCAATGTTAAATATTCTCGATATGAGACATTTTCTGTTTTTGTGTTAGTAAAAACATAAGGAAAAAATTAATTATTTTTAATAATATGTGGAAATCTCCGCTTTTACCTGAAGACGGTCGCGAGACCGGAAACACGTGTAGTAAAATTATGGAAAACAAAGCATAATATTTTTTTCTAAAAAAATCGATATTACAACCAAAAACGTTTGCGGCACCTCCTCTTCTTTTTAATATACATATTTTTCTCTCGTTGGAACCACTACAACCTCTTTCTTATATATATACATATATATATATATATATATATATATATATATATATATATATATATATTCGTAACATACTTGTTGACAACACAAATATAATAGCATCATCTACGCACCAAAACGCTAAAAATAATGCATGACTTATTAACAAAAACAAAAATAAAACAACGCTCAATAATATCAACTATGAACATGGACAACATATTTTGACCGTGTTTAAAAAAATTAAACATTATATAAATTACATACTATTTCTTATTTAACAGTTAAAATATTTCATTCTTGAATTTAGCTAAATGTATAGCCGAAAGGGCTCGAGAAAAAAGAACATTTGGGCAGTTTTTTATATAATTTAGCATTTGAAAAGAAAAATTAGATCACATGCGAAATTGTATAAAAAACTAAATCAAAACAACTTGTCTGTCGTATTCAATGAAATGTGCATACATATATATATATATATATATATATATATATATATATATAATTGTGTATTGTGGCAGCAATCCTACTTTTATATATGTTTCATTAAAGAGGACTGACAGGGCACCAAACACCGTCCGCTATATAATCATAGGAAATGGGACTATAAACAGCCTGATCGCCATGTAAAACAGGATTAAAAATGATGGAAGCATTAATAATATAAAAGAAAAGTTTGACACCCCAAAATATCAACTATGAATGCGGCCACAACATGCTGACCCCAAAAAACAGTCCCATCACTATAGATACACATATAAAATCTACATATACGGTTAAAAAATTTTAAAATCCTTGATAAAGCCGAATAGAATAACCGAAAATGCTTGGATATGTAGAATATTAGGGCAGTTTTTACACCACTTCATATCCAGAAATAAAGACTTATACGAACACAAGAAAACTTGAACGAAATGCTTCATCGCAGCATCAGCAGTGCGCATCTACTACCAAGTAGTGGATGCGCACTGCTGATCCAAAATAGGACGAAACGGCCATGCAGTAGTTGCTGCATTCAGTTAAGGATTCATTTAGACTCGATGAATTACTATAATTTTACTAGATCCCCTAAATTGTATATATATATATATATATATATATATATATATATATATATATATATATATATATATTGATTTATTTAAAATATGTTTTTTCGCTACACAGTTCTGACCATGTTTCAAAAATGGAAGCTAAAAGCTACGAATTTAATTTTGAGCACTATTTTGTAAAAATAAAAATATCTATAAGAACACCGGATTATATATCTTACTGTTCTTTCTTTATATATATTTATATTTATATTTATATTTATATATATATAGTTTATGTAAAACTAGGTAATCCGTATGGGTAGACCCAAGGAGGATGATATCCAGAGAGCTCAATGTAAATTCAGAGCAGATATGTTTGAATAAAAACAGACCACTTTAAGGTTCCAAAAATGTGTAAATTTCTTTTCATTTTTCATTTCAACTTTTGGAAGTAAAGTCTGATGATCCAGAGCTCTTTTAAAACGGTTGTGGTGAAATAACTTATTACATGGAACCTTAAAGTGGTCTGTTTTCATTCAATATATATATATATATATATATATATATATATATATATATATATATATATATATATATATATTGTTGGCACACATTGTCTTGTGATCCCGCTATATATTGAGAGATCCTTGATAAAAAATCTGCAATGTCATTGGGCCTGATCTGGCATCTCGCCTCTAGCCAATTTTCCACCGTCTTAATGTAGCTACACTGTGCCTTTCCTGTGAATAATTTCATGTTAATTGGTATGGCGGACCTTCCTCTGTGGTACCTAGACTGTATTTAAACGCAGTACCAGATTGGCGGCAAGGCCTTGTCATTTTACTGTTAAAATGGCTAGATATAGCAGTAAATCCTATGCTAACAGTTTCTTTTTCGCACTTCGCGCACGTGACACCCACTTCCGGCTTCTTTCTTTCCAGTCAATTTTGATCTTCAAAGATTTAAATGCAATATCAATCGTCGTTATCTGTCTTCTTCATTCCTTTTCTTTTATTCTTTTCGTTCGTGTTTTCATAGATAGGTTCGACTATCGTCCAGTTCACACACCTCCCCCGGTGTTTTGGACAGGAATAGGAGTTTATCCCTTTTTCCCTGTTTAGGATTGGGTTTCAAGTTCCCTCTAAACATCTTTTCATTTTCTTTCACACCCAGTAGCCACTTGCGTCTTACTGACATTATCGCCTTGCTTAGGATTAATTGGTTTTAAAATAATGAACCACTAGATTACGTATGCAGGTGATTTGATTATAGTTGTGAAAGTTTGTATATAAACAGCCATATATTTCCGAAGAACTGCTTATAGCGCCTCCTTGACGTATAGAATCGTTCCGGGTTGGAAGTGGCCATCAAAAAGAACCGCTTTTGGCTATAAACTAACACACCCCGACATCTGCCGGCTTCGTTCGACACCCAGCAGCGAATGGACATCACATGCATTCTCACTAACCAACTGACAGACTGAGAGATCGGGAGTCTGGAATCTAGGGATGCAGATATTTCGGAATGTCCAGAAAAGGAATCAAGATTTGGAAAATGGGAAGAGGTCAGGGTGTCTGGGTGGGGGTGAAATGGAGATACTTTAGGAATTAAAGGTGCATTGCTTCGGAATTCTCTGAGAATAAGAGAAGGAGAAAAGGAATCATCTCCATGACTATAAGCCGTAACAGGATGATGTGGCTATAAACCTAAACGGTGTTTTTCTACCTTATAGTGTTTATCTTTAAAAGCAGGCAAACCGTTTAGCGATAATAACGAGGCTTCAAGTTCCCTCTAAATGTCTTTTCATTCTCTTTCATACCCAGTAGCCCCCTGCGTCTTACTGGCATTATCGCCTTGCTTGGGGTGAATTGATTTTTAAAATAGTGAACCATTGGGATACCTATACAGATTATTGGATTATAGATGTGAAAGCTTGTATAGAACCAGCCATATATTTCCGAAGAACTGATAACAGACGAATGGTGAAGTGAGCCACAATGTTTCCAAAACAGCCCTGCTCATGTTTTGAATTTAGAGCTCTCCTTCTACTAGATGACTTCCACCAAAATTAAAAGAACCCTGTATCTTTCTATTATTTAACCCATAGCTAGGGGGAGATATCTTTTTCAAGTGCATCGGCGAGATATGAGCGAAACAGAATCGACCGGAATTTGAACTCGGCTCTACGATCCCACTTTCCGTACTATTAACAATTAAGCTATACGTATGCTTACACGCATGTGGATAGCACTATGAATGTGGAGTACTTACAGCAGCAGCAACAACTAAAATGTATATGACTCATAACTCGAAGAGTTACGTGTGCTATCCAAACTATTTAAAACCGAACTATTTAAAAAAAAAAAAAAAAAAAAAAACTAGGAAATAACCCCCATTAATATTGGTAAGAGCTATAACACTTAGCGGACGAAGATGCGTTATATATAGGAAAGGTTGACACACATAGAAAGTAAGAAGTAGTTTATTCCGAAGAATAATATGGTACGCGGTTGTGAACACAGACTGTTGTAATAAAAAGTTAATCGTTAATCTCTCGATATTCATCAGAGACCTTCCTCACAAGGTAGGTTGAGGCACAGGGCCGGTTTTTAAGGTCGGGCTTTTCGAGCACGTGGGCCAAAAATTTCCCCTAGACGCCGTTCTGGATACCGTCTAACTCCCCAGACGAGACTACCCGTAGGCATAGCCTCGTCTGGGTTACTCTCTGATCGGAGGCAGAGAGGTCAAGATCTGAGAGTTAATCGTTAACCCATCGGTATTTACCCGACACCTCCTCACAAAGCGAGATATGGCACAAGACCGGTTTTTTACGCGGGGCATTCCGAGCCCGTAGGCTCGGGAAAAAATTGCACGTAAACCCCGTATACACGGGATCGGGTAGCTGTCTACCTCCCCAGACGAGACTCTGCCCTTCGACATAACCTCGTCTGGGTTCCTCTGCGCCCAGAGGCAGAGAGTCGACAAGCAGAGTTAACTGTCATCGTTAACTTTTCTCCCTCAGTAAGAGAGAGTGCCGTGTAAATAGTCTTAAATTAGCCCATCTTGTGGTGGTGTTCAGCTACACCACAACACTTGAGAAACCTATTTTCCTGAAAAATTGTTTTAATAGAAAGAACTAGAAATTTAACTGTGACAGCTGTCGAAAAATTAATACACAATTCATCCATTTCAATGTTTCTGTCAGACGAAATGTATGAGACAGTGACCAGGGGAGGGTGGAAGGTATTAGCTTTAAAGGGAAGAGGTTTTATAAAATTAAACCCGGATATTAACCTTATGACATTAAATTAGGGTTATATGAAGAATGAAATGTTAATTTGAAACTAAGAGAGGAACGAAAAGGGTTTTTTAAAATTATATGAATAAGGTTAAATTTAAAAATGCAAATTCCTACTTAAAAGAACTCTTCCAAAATTAAATTATATGTAAAAATAAGATATATTTAATAAATATAGATTATTTTTCTTGTTCATAATAGTTCGATTTTTTTTCCTTATCTCTGCCAATAGAATTTTAAGGGTTTTTTGCTTCTTTTTTTTTTATAAAAAAGATGTTTAGGGGGCTTAATTTCCCATTATTTCTGAATCAGCTTGCATAAAATATTATTTTGGGGAGTTAAATATATGGCATAAGTCAAAGAGACTAAGTACGCTTAGTTTGAAGGATTACGTAAAACTTCCAAACCTAAACGACTTAATTTTCTCCTGTGTCTGTTTTACCGAGACCTTGTATTGTCATGCTGGAAGATGACACTTTCTATTTAAGATATCTGCGTATTTCGAATCCCAGGTACTGTGGTACGCTTGAGTCGTTGTTAACAATAAAGTTCTGTGTGGATCGTTTATGCAGGGATCAATGATTTACAGTGGGCGTTGTCTATCATGTTACAGGTTACAATGTCGAAATTAGTTTTTTTGTTGTTGTTGTTAAAAAAAAATGACAGACATACCTGTTTCTCAGCTCGAGTCACACCCGAGTGAAAAAAGTGAAGTTTTATCACCAGATCAACGAACCATTGCAAATAGTTCAACATTAAGTTTGGTTCTTTCTTGAGAGATCATCGTATTGAGAAATTTTCTATTTCATGAAGGTGCGATTCAACAAGTTACTTTTGAATCTGTCTATAATTTCTGAGATGAGGTAGGTAATATGTACATTATTTACATTATTCGGATTATTGTCCTCATCTTTGTCGCCATATTTATTACAACGTTTCAGCCTTTCAGTATCTGTCTATATTTCTGAGATGAGGTATTATTTACACTATTTACATTATTCGGATTATTGTCCTCATCTTTGTCGCCATATTTGTTACAACGTTTCGGCCTTTCAGTATCTGTCTATATTTATGAGATGAGATATTATGTACACTATTTATATTATTCGGACTATTGACCTCATCTTTGTTGCCATATTTATCACAACGTTTCGGCAGTTGTACGCTCCAGCCTTCTTCAGGTGGTTAGAACAGTCTACACCAGCGAGCGAAATAAAGGGTTCAGTTCGACATTCCAAACACCTGAAGAAGTCCGGAGCATAAAACGGCCGAAACGTTGTGATAAATATGGCAACAAAGATGAGGACAACAGAAATATGGTTATACAGAAGGATACTGAGAATTCTATAAACGGAGCGAGTAAGTAGCAAGCCTGGAAGAAAAACGCAACAGAAAAATCACTTCTACTCAGAATCAAGAAGAGAGCTGATATTACTTAGACACATAATGAGGAAGGAAGGCTTGGAAAATTTTACCCTCACAGGACGTATTATTGAGGTCATGAAAGATGGGGGGAAGACAACGAGCATATAGAAATTTATATATTATATAATTTCATTTAAATATATTTCAATCATATATATATATATTAGGTTGTCCCAAAAGTTCGTAAACACTTGCAAAAAATTGAAATTTTTCTCGCCAAGTAATAACAAAAACAACAAAAAATATTCCTCAAAATAAAGAGCATTATTTTCCAAGACTTTCTGCCATCGATCTGTAAGCTTTCGGATCTGGTGAAAGTACCATTCAGCCGGCTTCGAATCAAAAAATTCTTGACACGCTTCCTCGAGTTCATCAAACGAGTCGAATCGGCGACCCTTCAGTAAGTGTTGCATTGAGCGGAAAAGGCCGTAATCTGATGGAGCACAGTCAGAACTGTAGGCTGGATGTGGCAGAACCTCAACGCCGTCCAGCTCTTCAAACTTGTCTTTGGTCTTCCTGGCGGTGTGTGGCTTGGCATTGTCCTGCTACATCAAAGCGCGCTTTCGGTTGATCAGAACCGGGTACATTTGCTTCAACTTTTCGTAGACCCGCTCCAGTTGCTGACAGTAAAGTTCGGCACTGATGGCACGACCATTCGGAACCAACTCAAAATGCGCGATTCCTTCAAAGTTCCACCAAACGCACAACATGACTTTCTTGCCGAATCGATCTTGTTTTGGAACCGACGGTTTCTCTTCCTCTTTCTGAACCCATCGCTTGTCTCGACTGTGCTGGATTGTGTTGCATAAAAATTCAATTTTTCGCAAGTGTTTACAAACTTTTGGGACAGCCTAATATATATATATATATATATATATATATATATATATATATATATATATATATATATATTAGGATATCTGTCTATATTTCTGGGATGAGTTATTATGTATACTATTTACATTATTCGGCCTATTGTCCTCATCTTTGTTGCCATATTTATCACAACGTTTCGGCCGATGTACGCTCCGGCCTTCTTCTGGTGGTCGAACTGAAGCCTTTCTTTCGCTCGTTGGGGTAGACTGTTCTAGTTCCACGTGCCATGTCTGTCAGTTATCTCCTATTAATTTCCCTTTTCAAGATGCTCCTCCAGACTTAAATATGACTGCAGTACTCCATTTTAGGCTTGATTTGACTCTGGAACCGGCCATTTTTCCTGCAACTTTAAAGATGGATCGTATGTACAAGTTGGAGTTGGGGGTCTGGATTGAGTGAGCCGCCTATTTCTTACTTTCCACTCTCTGCGTCCTTGTCGGGGAACAAATTATTTTCCACCCTCCAACCCCTCTCTCACAAACGAAATGTCTCAAGCCTCTCACTGCTCTCAGTGTCCCATGGAAAGTGCTCAGACGGACTACATACCATAGTTCCACCAGTTCTAACATTCACGAATAGGACTTGCCATACTTTACGCATTGTAGTGAATTATCGTATTCCATTGGTGAGAAGTAAGTTACACTCGAGCAGCTTCTTCCCACGGAAACGAGAGGATGTTTTCCCGATCACTACAATATTAATCAGTTCAAAGCTAGGCATAACCGCTATCTTCCTCATATATCCGGATAAACTATTACGCTGTAATCGCCTACATCGAGTGGTATTCAGGTCTTGTACGGGGTGAGCCTCACTGTAAAAAAAAAAAAAAAAAAAAAAACGACATTGAAAATTCTAAATGCAGTTACCATAAATGAAAACCTAAAATGTCTGTCGATATCTCTGGGATGAGGTATTATGATTACGTGCAATATTTACATTATTCGAACTGTTATCCTCATCTTCATTCCATACTCACAACATTTCGACCGTTGTACGTTCCGGCTTTCTTCAGGAATACATGGCCCAGTGCATAAAGACGTTGGTTAGATCCAGTGAGTAGACCCAAGGAGTTGTCAGTTCAGTACAAGTTTACTGCAGTGGTGAACTAAAAAAAACTTGGAGAGCTGTGATAAAGGGAGATAACTGAGACATTCGGAAGAGACATGACACGTGGAACTAGAACACTCTACCCCGGTGGATGAAATAAAGGGTTCGGTTCGAAATCTCAATCACCTGAAGAAGGCCGGAGCGTACAACGGCCGAAACGTTGTGAATATGGCAATGAAGATGGGGATAACAGTCCGAATAATGTAAATAATGCAAATAAAACAAAAATGTTTGAAACATTTGGGGTAAAAAATGTGCTGCATTAAATGCAGAGTATTTTGAAACTTGTAATTTGGAAAAGAAGTGAATTTACTTCAATTTGATACCAGTTGTATAATTCTATCGAGTCATGTTCTTGTCATATCGAGACTTTCATGAGAATGTCATGCATCAAACACGTTCATATATATATATATATATATATATATAAAAACTGGCAGCTGTATCCAACGACCTTCTCGGGTCAATGTTTTAAAATGCCTTCGAGTGAATGAAGCCTTTAGATCGTAGCGAGGAGCATCGTTCTTCGATACTTGTGGACCAGCGCTACAGAATCACAAAGAACTTTACCGAACTAGCAGCTTGATTCAAAAATCGTACGACTCATACAGCAATCGCTATCACTTGACTTAAAATATATTTGCCCTTCCTTGACTTTAAAGGAATGCCCTTTGCCGTGCTGATGTTGCTACATGCCTTACTTCTTGCCTATCTCACACTACGAATTTTTTCTAAGCTCTATACTAAATATTAAATCTGTTACGAAAAAAGAACTAAACAAAATGAACACAAAACGATCAGCTTTAAAAAAGGACTCGTAACTGGAAAAAACGAATGAAAAAAGAATGTTAACAACAAATACTTTTTCACGTCCAACCCAGTTCTGCGGAATCAGAATCAACGTTCAGTTTAAGCAAGCGAATGAGCCAATTGGAGTAAAGTGCCATACAGTTTTAATTTTTTTCCACTTGTGACGAATGCAGCTATCGATTTTTTTTTTTTTGCATGCTAGTTAACATTCGTGTCAGTCAGCTGTTGGATCTCACGCTGGCCAATAGTGTCTTCCTGCCTATTCGTGGCAGTCAGCTAAAGGCTCTGACTCTGGCCAGTAGAAAATGGCCGCAAACTACATGAAAGCTGCCGTAGAAGCATGAAAAAATCGATTATTTCCACTGTCGATGGGAGTTGGGAAATGCAAAGTCGGTCTTGGCTTTCCCACTAACTTGGAGCATGTGCATGTAAATCTTGCGGCCGTGCATTCGTTACACACACACACACACACTTATCCTGCCTTTTATAGATAAAGATAACAGAAAACAAATCACTTGAAAAATATTAACAGCAGCAACAGCTAAATTCCTTCTCCTCCGCTCGCTATATGTTGTGGAGAAAGGGACGATACTGGCATAATCAAGATGTTGAAATCGTACGGCGACGGATTCGATGTCTGTATTAATGACGGGTCGACATATAGCAGAGACCCCAACTAACATTTATTGTTATCTTTTGTTATTGCTGCAACGCGTACTTGTTATATATCCTTCAAAAACCCGTCCGTTAAATGTGCTCGACGGACAATAAAGATATTGTACCTGAAATGCATTTGGTATTCCTAAAACAGTTAAGAAATAATAAGACGATATAACAATAAAGATGGGTACAGTACTCAGCATATCTCAGAAATATAAACAGATAAAGTTAAGAATGACGCTTCAATCAATACTGTAACAATATAACAATTACTGAACTTGAGAAACCTATTTACCTGAAAAATAATTTCAATTGAATGATTTTATAAATGTCCACCAACAGTAGTAGAGGCTGCTTGCTCAATGAATGGTGAATGTTTCCTTAAAAGGAAATGTCTAATATCATCATAACCATTATCTTAAAAAAAAAAAATAATTGTATATTTTCTCTAAAGCAATCTTGAGTTACGATAGTTTTAAGGTCTCTGTATCAACTGCATTAAAAATTTTAAATTGTGTTTCTTGAGCTGTGATGTGCGGACAGTTTAATGGATAATGGCTCAGAATTGTTAATCTGAGAGCGGAGTTCCAATTCCGGTCGGGTTCGTTATATTCACTAACGCGCAAATACAGGGTGTAACAACAAAATTGTCCTATTGTAAGATCAACTTTGAACCGTCGTATCTTAGAATTGGTTAAAGATGTCTTACTGTAATTCTCTGAGGTTTTTATAACACTACTGGGCTCTACTTTGAACCCTAAGAATGTATTTAGTTCTAAGTTGAAATGATGATCCCCACCTCTTGCTGTTGTGACCTACTAATCCAGTTTTCCTATCTAATGCTGACTCTTTTTTAAATTTATTCACCGTTCTCTTGATGGCTTTTGAATAAAATTTGAAGTTGGAAGCCAGGGTATGAATGTTGGCACAATGACTGAAGCCCTGAATAATCTTTTTCTTCTCACCATTGCTCAGTTGGGAAGACATAGTGCGTCTGACACTAACCTGTTCTCTTTCTAGCTGAATACCTCAAAAGATTTTTCAGCGATTCTGACGAGAAATTGTTTCAAGTTGGCTAAATGCCTTATCTGAAAATCTGGTAAAAAGAAACACGATTAGTTTAACTTTTTTTGTTTTTTTTATTTTATTTATTTATTTATTTTTGGCGGGATGCACAATTATCCCATGTTGTTACACCCGGTACAATTAGGGAAAGGCATGAATTCATCTCTTCTCCTCCTCCCTGCTTAAGGTTGATAAGCCGTAAAAAACAAATCAACCCATCAATCAATCTTACGACCACTCCTAGAACGCAGAAAAAAAGGATTTTCTCAAAAGAGCTTACACTGCGAACTCCAGGAAAGAACCTTTCGTTGTTTTTACGAGACGAGACAATTCTATTTAATTATTTGTGTCTGAAGACACTTATTGTTATCTTTTGTTATTGCTGCAACGCGTACTTGTTATATATCCTTCAAAAACCCGTCAGTTAAATGTGATCGACGGACAATAAAGTTATTGTACCTGAAATGCATTTGGCATTCTTGTTATGTAAATACCAATATGTTCTGAAAATATGTCCGACATTGGTTGTTCTTTGGGTAGAAAAATCTTACATTTTTATTTATATTTTCTTCACAAGGATTTTCTTTTTCATCCAGCACAATATTAAATTCACCACAAACTTGAAAGCTAAGCTGAGTGATAATCAGTGAGGAGATTAACAATCGCTTCTAGCTATTAAGTCGAACATGGCAGTCTCGTTATAGGACTATAAACAATAAAAATGAAAGAGCCACGCGGAAACACATATACAGGTAATCAGGGTCTGCCTTTGTTGGGGTCTCTGCTATATGTCGACCCGTTATTAATACAGACACCGAATCCGTCGCCGTAGCGATTTCGATGGTCTGTTAGCGTCGAGTAGGCCGAGATTGTGAGTTCCTGCACTCGGATAAATGAATCGATAACATTTTAAAAATAGGAATAAGAGGTCAAATTTAGCGTCGAGAAGATGGGGTTCCACCTCTGGAAAGTTGGAATTTAGACCCCCCACATTGGTGTAAGAGATGGACGAATATGGAATCGGCTTTCTTTTTTGTGCGGTTTGAGGTTGATTTTTCTGCCAAATTTTCTGGTCACCATGTTTGGGAATCAGTTAATTACTTCGGTTGAGGATTATGTATTAAAACAGACACAGGAGCTGCATTCATCAACAACCTGAATTGAATTGCCCAGATGTAACAGTACCCCTCATCATGGCATCGTGAGGCACCACCAGAGATTACTGCACAGTCCAGAACCCATGTACAAAATGTTACTACAATAGCCTCGATATTACACACCTGATAATAGGATAGCCTCTTTCGAATCCATGACTGTCAGGCGGATAACGCCAAAATCCAGAAAACGTTTACCTCCAGGACCCTTGATGAGGGATCACATAATCCAGGAAAGAAGATAAAAAGTGTGATATCCCCAGTATACATGTCTCGTCTACCCCAAAATGAAGGCAAGAGAACTTCTTCAGACAAGAACTTGAATTGAAATGCAATATAATATTGATATGTTTTCTGTTTATACTTTATTTTTATAGACTAGCAGTATGACCCGTCTTCGAGCGGGTCTCTTATTACTGGGAATTTTTACCGTTCACTTGGATCAATTTAAGTTTAAAGTCAGACCACCTGAAAATCAATATTTGTACCAACAATTGGGTGCAACTGAGGTACATCCCCAAATGGCGGCTTAACAATTTGAATGGTGGGCGGCCCTAAAAAGGGCCGTTTTGCGTTCTCGATCTTGTTTCAGCCTCACGCATAGCAGCAGCTCAAGAGGCGTTTCTCATCAGCCGCTGAGCCCTTTGACCATCATTTTCAGCCTCGCGCGCAGAAGCATTCAGGTATGCTCTTCTGAAAAGCCGATGGCTACGTTGATCATCGACTCAGTGGCTTTGATTGAAGCATTCCGAGAGGCATTTTGAGACAGTCAATCTGAACGTTTTAAAGATGATTCGTTATCTCTTATTCGCATGGTGGACCTGGCGGCAGCGGTTTTGCAACCGAGGCAAGTTCTTTTCTTTGGTGGCATGTCTTAGGCAAGTATGAATTATCAAATGGAATGCATGGAAAAATACCAGAAGAGAACGCTGTAAAGCTACAGGAATCACTGAGACCGAACAACTATAGGAACGGTTCGAAAAATTAATGTTGAGTAATAAAAAAGCAGGCTTACTTATTACTACGGTGAATGCAATGCAAAATTTTGCAGGACAATAAAAAAATTTAAATTCGGAACAGCTATAAACAACAATGAAGTCAATGCCTTAAAACTATAGTAGTGTTATAGTACCTATTCTATTGTAATGGACACTCCCACAGATAATAAGTAGTAGTAGCGGTCGCCAGTTCCGCTCAGTGCCGTCCCACGGTCTTTGACTGCGGACGCCTTCTGTCCAACTCTCTGCGTTAGCAGTGAGGAACCCGGACGAGGCTTTGCCGAAGGGCAAGGTTTCGTCCGGGGAGGTAGACAGGGCCTGAACCCGTCAAGGCGGGTTCAAAGGCCATATTTTTGGCTGAGCCTACGGGCTCGGAAATACCCACATTAAACCGGCCTTGTGCCACATTTGATCCTTGTGGGGGGATTAATAAATACTCAGTGCCGTCCCACGGTCTTTGACTGCGGACGCCTTCTGTCCAACTCTCTGCTAAGGCAGAGAGGAACCCGGACGACGCTTTGCCGAAGGGCAAGGTTTCGTCCGGGGAGGTAGACAGGGCCTGAACCCGTCAAGGCGGGTTCAAAGGCCATATTTTTGGCTGAGCCTACGGGCTCGGAAATACCCACATTAAACCGGCCTTGTGCCACATTTGATCCTTGTGGGGGGATTAATAAATACTCAGTGCCGTCCCACGGTCTTTGACTGCGGACGCCTTCTGTCCAACTCTCTGCGTTAGCAGTGAGGAACCCGGACGACGCTTTGCCGAAGGGCAAGGTTTCGTCCGGGGAGGTAGACAGGGCCTGAACCCGTCAAAGCGGGTTCAAAGGCCATATTTTTGGCTGAGCCTACGGGCTCGGAATTACCCACATTAAACCGGCCTTGTGCCACATTTGATCCTTGTGGGAGGATTAATAAATACTCAGTGCCGTCCCACGGTCTTTGACTGCGGACGCCTTCTGTCCAACTCTTTGCGTTTGCAGAGAGGAACTCGGACGAGGCCTTGCCGAAGGGCAAGGTTTCGGCCGGGGAGGTAGACAGAGCCTGAACCCGTCAAGGCGGGTTCAAAGGCCATATTTTTGGCTGAGCCTACGGGCTCGGAATTACCCACATTAAACCGGCCTTGTGCCACATTTGATCCTTGTGGGGGGATTAATAAATATTCAGTGCCGTCCCACGGTCTTTGACTGCGGACGCCTTCTGTCCAACTCTCTGCGTTAGCAGTGAGGAACCCGGACGAGGCTTTGCCGAAGGGCAAGGTTTCGTCCGGGGAGGTAGACAGGGCCTGAACCCGTCAAGGCGGGTTCAAAGGCCATATTTTTGGCTGAGCCTACGGGCTCGGAAATACCCACATTAAACCGGCCTTGTGCCACATTTGATCCTTGTGGGGGGATTAATAAATACTCAGTGCCGTCCCGCGGTCTTTGACTGCGGACGCCTTCTGTCCAACTCTCTGCGTTAGCAGTGAGGAACCCGGACGAGGCTTTGCCGAAGGGCAAGGTTTCGTCCGGGGAGGTAGACAGGGCCTGAACCCGTCAAGGCGGGTTCAAAGGCCATATTTTTGGCTGAGTCTACGGGCTCGGAAATACCCACATTAAACCGGCCTTGTGCCACATTTGATCCTTGTGGGGGGATTAATAAATACTCAGTGCCGGCCCGCGATCTTTGACTGCAAGACACCTTCTGTCCAACTCTCTGCTAACGCAGAGAGGAACCCGGACGAGGCTTTGCCGAAGGGCAAGGTTTTGTCCGGGGAGGTAGACAGAGCCTGAACCCGTCAAGGCGGGTTCAAAGGCCATATTTTTGGCCTAAAACGGCCTTGTGCCACATTTGGTCCTCGTGGGTGGATCGATAAATACCCAGTGGCGTCTTTCGGTCTCTGACTGCGCGCGCCTTCTGTCGAACTCTCTGCGTTAGCAGAGAGGAACCCGGACGACGCTTTGCCGAAGGGCAAGGTTTCGTCCGGGGAGGTAGACAGAGACTGAACCCGTCTAGGCGGGTTCAAAGGCTATATTTTTGGCCGAGCCTACGGGCTCGGAGAAACTCACATTAAACCCGGCCTTGTGCCACATTCAATCCTCGTGGATGCATCGATAAATACTCAGTGGTGTTGAGCGAGTCAGTCGATATCGGACATTGAAGTACCAACCATCGCAACTGAATTGCTGCGTCTTTAACTCTCATTTCAAGTTCCTAACGTTTTGTACGTTGAACATAATTTAGGACGACTTATTGAAATACAAGCCTCCACTGGGAAAACTACTCTACAACAAGTAGTAAGCTTTATGCAAAGGAAAAGGTAACTTTCCTTAATTTACACAAGAGTTAACCTAACCATGCACCAACCAATTATTACGGGGTTTTTTTTTCGATTGCTGTAAATTTTTTCTAATAAAAATCAGATTCAAGAGTTTGTCGAAAATCTTTTTCACATCAAAACCTGGGGAATTTTAGTTAAAAGCTATCGACGAGCTGCCTGATGAGAGGCCATAAATCAATGCCAACAATAGTGAATATACATCTAAAATGTAATTGTACTCATTTTTTTAAAGAATAAAGTTGATGAATAAAACCGAAATGATTTATGTCTTAAACTAATAACCGTGGCTGTTCAGCTGTGGTCGTTCTGGGCTGTAGACAGGAATTTTTGTTTGGGTCGTGAAACATGAGACACTCGATCACCGAAGAAGCAAATGCTCCGTTTTTGTTCTCTTTTGTTTTTTTGTTTTTGTCTTTTTTTTTTTTGTTGCTTTTGTTTCTATTTTTCAGGTTCTTTTAATATCCGAATTCAGGGCAGAGCTGTCAGTCAGTCGGTTAAGTACCATACACGGTACTTTCTTTGGCGATCATGCCAATTTCGATTCAAGACTGATTGGCAGAAAAACTTGCCGCAGTTGGATGCCGTTTCTTTCTGCGGTAGACTTGTTGCCAATCAAGGCTATAGGAGCCAGTCTGGGGGAGAAGAAATGGATGCATACCTTTCCCAAGAGTATTTGTGCGCAAATGAATATAACGGACTCGACTGGAAATCGAACTCGGCTGCCCGAGTTCCAATTCAAAGACCTTATCCATTACACCACAGCGTACCCCCAGCGAATATTAGCGAAGCGTAAAATGAACGGGCGCCAACAGGTAATGCAAAAAAAACAAAAACGGACCGTTGTCGACTGACAACGGTAGTAACACCCTAAAGAAAAAGAAACGTAAAATCAAATCACACCGAACACGACGCTGGCGCTACTCAACGCATAAGTCGGCTAAACAGCGTGCACATGCCATGTTATGTTCGTAACGATTTCGGTCTTGATTCGATGACACTTTTGAAGCGGTTGAAAACTACAAACCTGACAAGAAACGTTACATTCGATGATAGGGTACTGTTCTTGAGAACACGCTACATATTTCTCTCTTTCCTGATATGCAATTCAAACAGTCCACTTGCTCTCTGAAATATAACGTAGTAACTCTTGAAGCGGCTGAAAACCACAGACCAGGCAAGAAACGTTACATTTGATGAGAGGGTACTGTCCTTGTGAACACGCTACAAATTTCCCTCTTTCCTAATATGCAATTCAAACAATCCAGTTGCTCTCTGAAATGTAAATTATTAACTCTTGAAGCGGTTGAAAACCACAGACCAGACAGGAAGCGTTACATTCGATGATAGAATACTGTTCCTGAGAACACGCTACATATTTTCCTATTTCCTAATATGCAATTCAAACACTCCAGTTGCTCTCTGAAATGTAACGCAAAAACACTTCTTGCTGTATCCAACCAAGCACTAGTAACTTTTTTGTCCTTCAGTTTATTCCGTTTAGATTGAGGAAGTGAAAAATGTCCAGCAATGATGATTTGCTTTTTTATGTCAGTTTGGTCAAGTTAACAACATATCAATCCTTGTTTGATTGTTTAATGCAGAAAAAATGCTCCCACGGGATAAAAAGCACATTGAATTAAAAATAAACAGGGGTAAACACGGTCAAAGTATTCACTCTAGTCAAAACGCAAAAAGGTAGACGCAGTTTTTTTTTAAGCGTTTCACCCCAAGCAAGACGGGAAGCCACTAGCACGCAAGGGGTTACAGAGAGTAGAAGCGAGAACAAAAAAGAGTGATAGAGGAAATGATGAAGAGAAGGATAGGGGATAGATCAAGGCATCCACAGATGTCGATTGACATTACATTTGAATAGTTGGAGATTATAGCTATCAGGAAAACAAGAAATAGGGAGGGATTTCCACAGGCAATAGGTGCGAGACATGAAGCTATTGGAGTAGAAGAGACGGCTACATTTAACAGTTTTGACTGAAAGGGTGAGAACGAAATGCCAGCCTAGTTGAACGCTTAAATTCATGAAATCTTGGAACCAGTGAAAGCAGCTCATCGGAGCAGTTACCGTGAAAGTATTTGTAAAAAAGACAGAGGGAAGCAACGGCACGTCTGTGAGAGAGCGACTGCAGACGAGATGCCAGATCAGGGCCAATTACGTTGCATATCCGTGTCTGGATTTTATCAAGGACCTTGAGAGAAACAGAAAGGGTTCCAGACCATATATGACAGCAATACTCCATGCAGGGACGAATGGTTGATTCGTAAGTTTGAAGAATCGACTCCGGCGAGAAAAATTTTCTGGCGCGGCACAGGGACCCAACTTTCCATGCGGTAAACGAAGCTATTGACTCAATGTATTTGTTCCATCGTTTGTGTGAGAGTCAAATCAGTGGCTACAGTTCTGATTTTAATTGAAGTTAAAAGAGTAGATATGGTTCTGATTTACACTTGATTGAAAAAAAATAGGTCTGAATATGTTCTATTAATAGTAACGTCAAGAAAGGAAGGTATCAACAGGTCAAGTTTGAATTGTAGTTAAAAGACTATACGTGGGTCTGGTTTAGACTAGATAGTAAAGGAATATGTCGGAACGCCGAGAAAGGTGTCCACGGGTCTGGTTTCCACTTCAATAAAAATGAGTAGAGACAGGTCAGAGTTGGTCTAGACTTAAAAAAATAAATAAATGCTAGACTCGGGGGAAAAAAAACTTGTCAGAAGACATTTTGAACATTTATAAATCTATTATTCGTCCGCAGATTAAATACTGTTCCTATATATTGTCTGGTGTTCCTACTGTGTATCTCGTGAGATCTCAAGAAGAATCTGCAATGCGATCAATCCTGACCAGGCATCTCAACTTCAGTCACTTTTTCAACAACATAAAGTGTTTTCCCTTTGACTTTTCTACAAATATTTTCATGGAAACTACCCTGACGAGCTTTTTTCCCCCTTGTGTCCGGACTACGTTAATTTAAGCTTGCTACTAGATTGGCGTATAGGTACTACCGTTCTACCGATGAAGTAGCTAGATGTAGCGGCCACGTCTACTCTAAGAGTTTCTTTTCTCGCACTTCCCACCTGTGGAATCCCTTTCCTATTTCTTGTTTTCCTTATAACTACAACCTTAAAAAATTAAATGCAACCATCTTCTGTCTTCATAAACCTTGTTTCTTTTTGGGTTTTTTGTTTTGTTTTTTTGTTTTTGTTTTTTATTTCCTCAATCCTCTATATCCTCAATTTTTCTTTTTTTTCTTTTTTTTTTTTTTTTTTTTCAGTTTCATTCCCTGTAACTACATGTGTACTAGTGGCATTATCGCCTTACTTGGGGTGAAACGAAAAAAACGAAAAAAAATATTTGGCGGGTGTCCGGAGTCAAGAAAAGCGTACACGGGGCTGGTTTTCACTACAATAAAAACAAAAAAAAAAGTAGACGCGTGTTCAATTATATTAGAATAACAAAAGCACGCATCAGGTTTACAGACGAGTGAAAAAGGTTGACATCAGTTCGATTTCAACGCGAGTCAGAAAGATAGACATTGGGCACGATTTACTCGAATCTGTAAATAACCACTCGGAAGGTAACCCTCTTTGGGGTGGCTGGCTGACTCTCCTCTAAGGGATGTACTCGAAGCTCACCTGACATGGCAAATAATTCCTTCTTTTTTTTTTTTTTTTGGTTCCTTTATAGAATAATCTTTACTCAACCTCAGGATTTGAAACAATAATATGAAGGCCTACTAGTATCGGGTTTCATAGTAGTGACCAGAATATTAACTATAAGGATACCCGAATGATCATTTACTGGTGAAACTGACCTTGCTTTATCTCAGAAACTTCAGATAATAAAAGAAATAATAATAATATGTTATAATCTTTCATAGTATAAATGGTTATTTATCAAGATTCCAGACCCCCACCTTGAATTAATCATTCGTTTAATATAGAAGTAACCGTATCTTATTTATTAATTTCTTGTTTAGGCAAGTTGTATTCCCACAAACGAATTCCCCAAGAGCTGTGTGCGAAGCTAGCCAAGAAACAGAAAAGAAATAACAATGGAGACGCGTCAAAATCTGGGCGTTGCAAGAAACGAATTGACTTGTTGTACCGGTTATAGCAATGACGCCGCTTTTATGCCAAAAGACTCGCAAGAAATATTCGACGTTGTTGACGATCTCAGCCGGACATGCCGGACTTTTATTCTAAACAGTGCGTTCCGTCTTCCCAAGATTGTGATCTTGAATAAATTTGATCTGTGCCTAACGGCCAGATTTTATTAGTACCGATCTGGGGACAAACCAAGAAGGGACATTTCGACTTAACGGTGCGGAAGACATGAAGCGTGGTAGTACGTCAAAGCTTGTGAATTTGCCAATAGTAAGTTTAGCTAAATCGGGCACAAGGCGCAATAATGAGAATATATTTCCCTAAACTAGAAATGGTAACAGAGAGAAGATTGCTGACAGGTGCCATTTTGATGGTTACTAAACTTAGTTTGACACTGGGTACCCAATGAGTAAGTTATGTGTTTGCCCCGTTTCTCTTACTGCCTGTTCTGCCATCCATATATACAAACTTGTTAAGTACGTTGCTCGTTGTTTCTTTGTGTCAGTATTGTCCTTAATATTTCCTGTGAGTGTCAAGTTTTCCAGGCCTCATTATCAGTCCCAGAAAATTTAAAATCTCTTTCTGGTTCTATGTATAACTGTCCTTTTTTGCTGGTAATTTCCTTTGAAAAAAGTCCTTGTTTCTTACATACTCTATTCATGGCATTCTCAGCATCCTTCTGTAAAACAACAATGATGTGGCCTCAAGTCTCTTCCTCTATCTTAGACCAGGACTAGCTCAACCGCGACTCACGAGCCACACGCGACTCTTTGACCGGCCCGTGGAAATATGTTGGCTGGGATCACAGTTAATATAAAAGGTAAACAAGAAAAATTCAAGCTTTATAATTATTTACTGGGTATAGAGGCCCCACTGTGTTAATGTTCATGGTTAGTAAAAAATATTTAAGAATTTAAATCCTAATTTTAATGTTAGATCTGGGTGAGGCATTGTACTTTAGTGCCGAGGGAAGGAATGGTGGGAGGCAGAGTGATTAAAGAAATTTCCGGTCAGCAAGGGTTACAAAGAAATGTCAGAAGGCTGGGGTCATAGCTAAAGCGATTTAGAGGGCCTCACTCACGTCATGTACATATATAATTTTATGTTATTGAAATGCAAATTCGCACATTTTTCTTAAAAGTTCCGGTAGCTCATTTCGTCAGTTAAGATTTTGAAAACATTTGGTATATATATATATATATATATATATATATATATATATATATATATATATAGTCTTGCGTAAATTAATTGAAACAACCACTTTAGTTTCCTTTCTTTCACCATATATTCAGTTTTAGACCTACTGCATTGACAGGGTGTAATCGATTTCTATTTTTCCTCAGATTATATCATTTGCAGTGGTGTGCAGTAATATGAATCTATTTTCGGGGTGTATGATGAAATTTGTTTGGCGTTGAAAAATATTGTGTCATCCGTGTTTGCATCAGATTTTTATCACACCCAGATACTATTGTCTCGACTGTCGATTAGTTGTCCTACGACCATTGTCTGATATTATTGATGGATGATATTATTGATGATGGATATTATTCCAAGTAAGATTACGAGAATTGTAACGCTGCATGAACACAATGGCAAGCCTTACCAATGAGCAAATCAAAGTACTATAGTCTGACCCGGAAACTCTCCTGCTTTAAATCCAATCCTGAATCTGTGGTCAATGTGCAAGGAACGAGTTTGTAGAATGGACATACGAAGTACTACCATGTGCACTGGGCCATGTTTGATTGGAAAAATACGAAAAATGTAAATAATAACGAAATTATTCGTTTTGTTTCAATTAATTTACACAAGGGTGTAGATTAAGCTCTGAACCGTTGTATCTTAGAAATGATTAAAGATATCTTACTGGAACTCGTCGAGGTTTTTCTAACACTGTTGGATTCTACTTTGAGCAGTAAGAATGTATAATTACTCTCCAAGCTTAACTGAAGAATCGTGATGAAATCGATCATAAACGAAAATGACATGTTAATTAGTTATTAATCATAGATAAGGAACGGAAGATCATGAAGGGATCAAATAAAATGAATATATATATATATATATATATATATATATATATATATATTATTTCAGGATCATTTTCCAACATTCAGGATGATCTTCGCCCTTTCTAACCATCTAACTTTCTTTCCTGGGGTAACAAGGTGCCTCATACGTTTCACCTACGATTTCATTTTCAAATGCTTTTTTCACTTCTCCTTGGACTGTCAAAGCTGAAACTCCCCTCTCACGTGCCAAAAGACTTATGGATTTCGTTGGATCTTTTCTAATTGATCTGTTTTGCTCTAAGTTGTAATGATGATCACTTTTTCTGTTGTGACCTCCTGATCCAGTTTTCCTCTCTACTCTTGCATCTTTTAAATTTATTTACCGTTCTCTCGATGGTTCTTGAATGGACTTTGAAGACAGAAGCCAGTGTATGAATGCTGGTGCCATTTACTGAAGGCCTTAATGACCTTTTTCCTCTCACCATTGCTCCGTTGGCAAGAAAGTGGGCCTGACACAAAACGATTTTAACCTGTTCTCTTCCTAGCTGAATAACTCAAAGGATTTTTCAATGATTCTTATGACAAATGGTGTCAAGCCACTATCCATTAATCCACCGTGCCTCCCCCTTATATAATACCAGGAGTAATTAATGAATCATTGATATCATTAAACGTCTAAAACCATATAAAGGGAACGGATTAATTAAACGGTTGATTGGCTTTTATTTTAGTATTGAATTCTTTATCTCTGCTTCATTGAATCTCAATACATTATTTCAAGACATTTCTTTCATTACATATCACTATTAAAACATTCTAACAATTGCCGCCATTTTTGACGACAAGGGTACACTACTACTACTGCTACTACTGCTACTAATAATAATAATAGTAATAATAATACTAATAATAATAATACTACTAATACTACTACTAATAATAATACTAATACTACTACTACTACTACTAATAATAATAATAATAATAATAATAATAATAAATGTACTAACGCTACAACAGTCATGGTTCGCATGACTTTTGGTCTTAATCGATTAGAGTTGTTAATATTTTTTGTTTTGGGGGATTAAAATGGGATCCAATAAATATCCAGTTCAGTAGCACAAATATACTTGTGAGTTGCCTGACAATAACCAGGTCCCCAGCGGGACTAACACACGGTGCGTCACTGTTCGTGATTTGGAGTAGTTGTGCCGCATCATGGCCGAGTATCGGGAAGGTTTTGCTTTTTTTTATTCTTTTTAAGTTTGAATGATGAGGCATCTATTGCAATTTGGGAGTCAAGAATAGATACTTGGGAACTGTCTCAATCGGAGACCGTCTGAGTTGACTGTGATACCTGAGCTGATGGCATTTCTGACTGGAATCCACCTGCAAGGTTATGAGCTGCTTTTATCAAGATTTTTCACCTTATCGCACCCATTTAGCTGTGATATATATGCCAGGTATCTGACCGAGCGCCATAGTGGATATATTGGATTTCGTATGTTTGTACCCCTAACGTCACTTTGTTGGCCTGCTGATCTCTCACTCAATAATAATAATAATAATGTTAATAATAATAATAATAATAATAATAATAATAATAATAATAAAGCAAGAAAAACAGAAGAATGTGTTCCTCGAAAAGAGTTCATACGTGCGGTCTTCATATCCCTGAACAAAACTGATAACTGTTTATTTTTCCTTTCTTTTATTTTCAGCCATTTTATACTGGAGCCAGCCTGATGGATTCACTCGAGCTGAAAGACTGCTTTTTTGCCATACCATAAATTCAAGGAATACGCTCATTATATATATATATATATATATATATATATATATATATATATATATATATATATATATATATATAAAGAAAGAAAGAACAGTGAGATATATAATTCGGTGTTCTTATTGATATTTTTATTTTTACAAAACAGTGCTCAATGTAAATTTACAGAGCATGAATATTATAAATTAACTGGTTTAAAATATGGCTTTTTCGCTACACCATGTTTCAAAAATCGTGATATATATATATATATATATATATATATATGTGTGTGTGTGTGTGTGTGTGTGTGGATAATCCCAAGGAGGATGTAATCCAGAGAGCTCAATGTCAAACCAGAGCAAATATTAATTTAATTAGAAAACAGACAACCTTAAGCGTCCATTGATTATATTTTATTTCTCCGGGGGTGGGGTTTGCCTGGTTCCTCAGATCACATTTCCAAGCATAAGAAAATGTTTTAAATTTACGTATTATTTTTATACGTTTTTGAGGGGTAGTTTTAAGTTGATGTAAGGTGATAGAGAGAGGGGGAGGAGGAGGACGACAGATATGGTCGAAATTATGCATGTTTTCATTTAATTTATTATTGTGGATTATGTTATTAGTTTTGTTTCGGTTATATATTTTGTATGCCTTTCTTCTTGCGTTGTGAATGAAATGATATGGGTATTGTAGGTTTTTGAATGTGTTTTCTATGTATGTTTCTTCTTTAAGTAAATATTTACATGAAAACAGATGCATAATACTACCGACCAAATCTGTCACGTCCACTATCCAGAACGACCTATCCCATCTAAATAATCTTAAAATAGTCACAAACACTTCCAAAACCATATACTCAGATCCTCAAACACTAATAGCAATAATGTTTCTGAAGCAGGCATTTATAAAACAAATTGCCAAAACTGTTCCTCCCAATATATTGGAGAAACAAGTAGAAATTAAAAAAACGCATTTATGAGCACAAGAGACCTCACAAAAACAACTTGACAAATGCACTAGTCATACATATAAATAAATTCAACCACAATTTTGATATTAAAAATGCTACACTCTTAAAAAAAAGAAAATAACTCAATCAGAAGGAAAATCCTCGAGAGTGCCGCCATTGAATATTACACAAATATTAATCTACGCCCAGGCTTTTTCCCAATATTACCTTTCCCAACAGAATTATTACTCTCCCAAGAAAACGTACACAACTGTATCAAGAAATCAAAAGAAAATGGTTGAATCCGTCAACACAACAATAAAACAATATTTTCACACGTGACAGTTCTTGACGAAATTTTCAGTAGACAATATGAATATAATAGCGTTTTCTAAATTCTTCTAGTTGCTAAGAACATTTTGTTGTGTTATTATTAATTACTTTGTTTAATAAATTCATTTCGTTTTTGACTTGAAAAAGTCTACACTGGACGAAATCCGTCGGCTAATACAGTTTCCCTATTGTTTTTTACATTTATAAATATTGTCTTTTTCTACAGGTTAACTCTAAGAAAATTTTCATATATATATATATATATATATATATATATATATATATATATATTTAAAAAAAAATATGATTCCTACGCTGCATAAGAGTTCTCATGTTTCAGAAACGAGAGACGAAACCATCAATATAATTATTAAAATTAAGTTGAATTAAGGGGTTGGGTCCCGTTTCATCCTCAAGCGAAAATTTAGGAATAAGCTATCTTGTGGTTTTGCGCGTGTTTATAAGTATGGCCCATTGCAACATTAATTAGTATGGAAACGGCTGGGCCGGCCATCTTGGTTAGGTGGTCAGACAGTTAATTCTTATCTACAGATTCGTCACCTTCGGAAAGTTTATGCCAAGGCAGAGTGTGGTATCTATTTCAAAGCTATTTTTAAAAAAATATTATAATATAAGCTCTACTTCTGTATGGAGCACTGTCTTCTTAAAAATAAATGCAAAAATACTAAGGAATTCCGGATTATTTACCTAACGTGTTCCTTCCTATTTTCTGCATACTTGCGCACACACACACATATATATATATATATATATATATATATATATATATATATATATATATATATATATATATGTGTGTGTGTGTGTGTGTGTGTGTGTGTGTGTGTGTGTGTGCATGTTTCATTAAAAACGACAGACAAGGTACTACGGTTAAGCTTTTTATTTAATTTTTCTTGTGTCTGAACAAGAGCTTTCTTTTCTGGACAAAAGGTGTGTAAGAACTGTTCAAATGTTTTATATTTCCGAGCGCTTTCGGCTATACCTTTAGCCATTATCAAGGATGATTCGATTTTTCAGCTTAATTGAGTGTGCGCGTTCTGTGTATGTATTAGTGTGTGGTAGGGATGTTTTTAATTTCCGAATCCGGTTAGCACATTGTGGCTTTGTTCGTAGTTAATATTGTTAAGAGTTGGCTTTTTCTTTTTTATTATTAAAGCTTCCATTATTTTTAGTCTTTTTTTCCAGGTGGATGCAGTTAATATATTTGTGTTTTCTACTAGTATGTTCCTAATGGAATCGGGTAAATCTGTGTGTGTGTGTGCTTAAATGGGTTCTAATGGAGCTGTGATCAGATAGGTGTAACGTAAGACGTCTGGATAAGCATGTGGTTGTGTAACCGATTTAATTAATTATGATTCCTAAAACATACACATAATGCACACACTCAATTAAGCTGAAAAATCGAATCATCCTTGATAATGACTAAAGGTATAGCCGAAAGCGCTCGGAAATATAAAACATTTGGACAGTTTTTGCACACTCTTTGTCCAGAAAAGAAAGCTTTTGTTAGAACACAAGAAAAATTAAATAAAAAGATTAACCGTAGTACATTGTCTGTCGTTTATAATGAAACATGCATAAGGGAAGGATTGCTGCCTAAATTTATATATATATATATATATATATATATATATATATATATATACTAACTTAAAATCCGCCTCTGTTTGAGGAGATATCTTTTTGCGATGTATACTGCTACGATAAGCAGAAATAAACTACAGAAGAACTTAAAATTGATCGCTGCATTTAATCCTGACATTAATATTAAAGCTTACCTTTTAAATGTTCAAGGTTAATTCTTCTGTCGCCATTTTAATTTAAAGACAATTTAATGAATTGTGGTCCTTATCTTCAGCACAAACAAATATTTTTATTTCATGGGTGTCTTTCGCTGGATTTAGCAATTAATTTCGATTATTCGTACAAAAAAAAAAATTCATCCAAAAAAAATCACGTAAAAATCATCGAAAACAATTGCAGTAAAGAAAACTTAGGAATTCAAAATTTCAGGATTGCTGGTCTGGATCCACCCCGGAACGTTTTTAATTTGTTTACGGAGTCCGCCTGATTTCAAAATGGCATGATATGTAGAAATAAAGTTGAAACCACAATTTTATTTTGAATTTGAGAACAGTAGTTTTTTTTTTGTTTTTTGCTGTTTTTTTTTTTCATTTGAATATTGCTATTGAAAGTTAGAGAGATGCATCACTTTATTTTTCATCAGTAGAAGCCAAGATGGCGGAATCCGAAAACAATCGCAGTAATGAAAACTTGGGAATGTTTTTAATTTCCTCACGGAGTCCGCCTGATTCCAAAATTCTATGATATATTGGGCTACAGCCTCTAACAGTAAAATTGAAAAAATGTGATACACTGACACACTGGCATTCGCATTTATTTATATAGATTTAGCTGATTGGGTGACCGATATGGGAAAGTTCTTTTTTAATGTCTTCGGAAGGCAAAGTATGTTAGGTCGGTGGACAGTCAACTTTGACTTTTTCTTCATTCCGTACGGTGACAATGAACAGTGAAAGCTATACCAAGGTTGTATGCTACCCTTTATAAATAATGTTGTATTCTGTTATGATCTCGTGGAAAGATAAAAAAAACACATATCAGAGACGCTACTTGGTTTCATAGAAAGAAAGAAAGCGTTTAATGTCTCCTGCTAATACTTCATAAATAATGGACTATTCAATTTTGTTCGCGCGAGAAGAGAAAGACATCAGAAACGCTACTTGGTTTCAGTGAGAAGATGAAAGAATGCAAGGAAAATAAAAGTTCTCAACGTCAGTTTCAGTGAAATGGAAAAAGTTGTCAATTTGAAATCTTTTCTTACTTCTTAAAATAACGACCAGCATTCATATTTATGGTCGTTGTAGTAATATTTTGTTAAACTTGTTCAGCTCAAATATTTAATGTTGCGATAGGGCAATTCCTATGGATATTTTATTGTCTCTATAATTCGCCATGAGCTGAAAAATTAAAATTCATCAAAAATTTAATATCAGAAAACCGTGAAATTATTCATAGTTTAAAACTAGTTATTATTATTATTAGTATTAGTATTATTAATTTTCTTTGGAGGCTTTCCAAATCTTTCCCTTTTGTAAACGCCCTTTTTCTTTGGTTTTCCTCTTCTTTTTCGTCTTCTACTTTTTCGTCTTCTTCTTCATCCTTCTCTTCCTCATTTTCCTCTTCCTCATTTTCCTCCTCCTCTTACTTCTTTTCCTCCTCCTCCTACACCCACTCCCCTTTTTTATTACTTCTTCCATTCTTGTATTTTCATTGGTAATTGTTGCTGGTGTTGTAATGAGCTTTGATTTAACTAAGGATTAATAAAGCTCATTTTTGATAGGTTGATTTTGTTTAGCGGCATATCAACACCTCTATGGGTTATTTAATGCCGAAATCTAAATATTTTTAACACAATTTTATGCTTTCAACTACAGATATTTTGTTCATAATTTTATACTTTCAGGGTAAAGATATGTTTTCTTTTAGATATACAGACTATTTAATCCCGAAATTTAATGATCTTTTTCATCATCGCTATTTTAATTTTCTTACTCTCTCTTGATTTATTCTTTTTCTTCTTCTTTTCTTCTTTTTTTTCATCTTTTTCTTTTCCGTTTACATCTTCTTTTTCTTCTTTTTCTTCTTTTTTTCATCTTCTTGCTCTTTTCTGTTTTCTTCTTCTTCTTTTTCTTCTTCTTTTTCTTCTTCTTTCTCTTCTTTTTTTCATCTTTTTCTTTTCCTTTTTCTTCTTCTTCTTCTTCTTCTTCTTCTTCTTCTTCACCTTTCCCATTAATTTTTCTTTATACTTATTACTATGTTTTCACCTTTTCGTCTTTCTCCCTCCTCCTCCTCCTCCGCTTCCTCCTCCTCCACTTACTCCTCCTCCTCCTCATTTTCCTCCTCCTCCTCCTCATTTTCCTCCTCCTCCTCCTCCACCTCCTCATTTTCCTCCTCCTCCTCCTCCTCCTCATTTTCCTCCTCCTCCTATGCTCTTCATTTTTTTCTTCCTTCTCCTCTTCTTTCTTCCTTTCCCCATTTTCTTGATTTTTTTCCGACTTCTTCTCTAACTCCCTTCAGTTTTGCTATCGTTTAATCAAATCAGACTAAACTGGTTCGCGCCGAATCGTTTCTGCCGCCAACCGAATGAAACCCAAACTGAATTATCTAATCCAAGTCGGGTTCTTCTTCAAAGAAAGCGCCATGAAAAAAAAAAAATCGGAAAACATCGGCCGCGGATTGAAAGACATGACAAGTCATATTTCCTTTCATGTAATTTCGGACCGGAATAAAAGCGACAAACGCTGTGAATGGAATTCGTTATTAAGCAAATAAAAAACAGCTGACATGATAACATTAATAAATAACCATAAAGATAAAAAAAAAAAGAAAAAAGATTCAGTTTAGATAGTATTATTGAATAAATTGTTTATTTAAAAATAACATCCTGTCATCCTTCTACGACTAATCAGTAGAATAAGAGGGGTAGGGATCAGTAAGCGTGGGAAACTGACACTTTTGGTTAAATTTTTCAGTCGAATTTTTTCATCGTATAATATAATTAACGGAGAATCCCTGCATTGACAAGATGGAGAGATGGGGTTGCTATGTTGACATATATATAGATAAATAAGTAAATAAATGTAGAATAAACGTTTTTTACATGATTAGGCGGCCGATATTGATTTAACTAAGGATTAATAAAGCTAATTTTTGATGGGTTGATTTTGTTTAGCGGCATATCAACACCTCTATGGGTTATTTAATGCCGAAATCTGAATATTTTTAACACAATTTTATGCTTTCAACTACAGATATTTTCTTCATAATTTTATACTTTCAGTGTAAACGTATGTTTTGTTTTGTTTTTTTAAATATAGTTTGTTTTGGTTGATTTTGTTTAGCGGCATATCAACATCTCTATGGGTTATTTAATGCCGAAATCTAAATATTTTGAACGTAATTTTATGGCGTCAGCTAAATTTATTTTTTACATAACTTTATACTTTCAGGGCAAATGTATGTTTTTTTTTTCTTTTTATATATACACCATGAAAATATAAAACTACTAGAAATAAATTTTTATGTAAAAAAAAATTACAAAAAAATACCTATTTATAGTATAATGAAAAAACAATTTATAAGAAAATGACTTAAAATATATTTTTTCTGTAGTTGAAGACATACAATTGCATTCCAAATATTTAAATTCCTGCCTTAAATAACCCATAGAGGTGTCTATATGCCGTTAAACAAAATCAATCAAGTAATCCAATCTGTACGGCATACCAAGAACTATACACAATAAAACACATACTAAAAAACTATATCGACTTCAACCAAATCCGTTTAAAATACTAGCAAACTACCAGCATAAAAGAACTCTTTCATGACATTAATCCATATAATATCCTACAATCTCTTAAAGAAATCAATCTCTATTCGTAAATATAACTTCAACAAAACTACAACATAAAACACACACATCACTGCTTCTAGTAATTATGTCCACGCAAACATCTATATACACAAAAGCTGAGTATTATTTACCATAATTAAATATTAACGGTGATATAGTTGTTTCTATTGAGGCTCATCTCAGTTCCTGTCGAACTCTATGTCTTGAGCAGAGAAGAACCCGGACGAGGCTGTGCCGAAGGGCAGTCTCGTTCGGAGAGGTAGATAGACCCGAACCCGTTTATACGGGTTCTACGGAGATTTGGGGGCCGAGCCTACAGGCTTGGATCACCCACGTTAATCTCGGCCTCGTGCCACAAATATCCCTCGTGGGTGGGTGAGGTGATATAGTTTGAACGCTGGTCAACCGACACACACTCCCAGGTCGTGTAACACACTTCTGTTGTATTTACTGTTCAATACACTATTTATCTGCAAACCCTTGTTTTGGTATTTCTTAACCAATTATTTGGTCACAACACTTTTGTTTCACCGGGTTTGCCACCGATGTGTTGACAGACATCGCTGAATTTGTCTAAAAAGCTTTACATAAAAATGGCGAAGCTCGGTCTGTGGCTCCAGATATCTCACAAGCTTTGGTATGTTGACCTTCTCTGTAAGCTCAAGGGCTACCGTGTAACTGGACAAATATTTCATTTAATCCAATTCTCTAGGTTTCCCCTAGGGCTCTATCCTTGGACCAACGCTGTTTCTGCTCTACGTCAACGATTTCCCCAATGTCTTTGGTTTCCAAATATTTATTTATGCAGCTGACACAACTATATACGTCTTAGTAGCAAGTCCGACAGCTTCGACGAAGTTAAACTAACAACTGGTCTCGAAAAGGACTTCCTATTAGTGGTTAGCTGGGGCAAGAAACGGCTTGTAAATTTTAACGTCTCCAAGACAAAACTGTTTTCAGTTAATCACTACAAAGAATCTTGTCTGCCTACAATCAGCATGGCCGATTCCAAACTCTAGAAGAACAAAGCGCTACGCCTTTTTAGCCTCAGGTTTTATAGCGAAGAAAACAGCGACTTACCTCGTCAAATCAAGCGACAATGTGTCGCGTGTATCCTACGACGAAAAATATGGCGAAAAAGAAAATTACTTACAAAAAAAAGGTGACGTATTCCGCATTACATGCTGAAGACGGAATATTTTGGAAACAAGTCAGTCGCAGGAGTCGCTATAAAATTTGATATGCAAAAATTGAGCATCCTCTCCCAGTTGTCGACGAATGAAAAAAATGCTCAGCGATAAAAGCAAAAGATAAAATAAAATTCGGGGATTTTGGCTACCGCGTTTGTTGGAGAGTGAATTATTTTTCTGACTGGTTGCGAGCATTGTGAATTGTGAGATAGTACCTGTGAATCGAGTTTTCGGCATTTCTTTCTGCCCACGATATTCGAGTCTGAACTTACAGTGATTTGTTCTCTGGGTGGTGGAAGTAATTTGCGACAAATATTTCCTTTGCAATCCCAGATCGCTTACGAGTTTCCGTGGACATGAGATGCAGGGACGATATCAAATCAACTGCTACGTCTACTGCAAGGAAAGTGGGTTCACTGTGCCGTATCAGAAAATATTTCTCGTCAGAATTTTGAACATTTAGAACTCTAATATTCCTCCCTGCATTGAACACTACATCTCGAGATTCCTGACAAAGCTCAAAGAAGGGTCTGTAATGGAATCGATCCGGACCTGGCATCTCGACATCAGTTACTTTCTCACCGACGCGACGTGGCTTCCCTCTGTCTTTTCTACAAATATTTTCATGGAAACTGTTTCGGTGAGCTTTGTCCCTCGTGCATGAATTTAAGCGTCCTTGGCAACTAGATCCCAAAGTTTTACTGTCGAAGTAGCTAAATGTAACCGCCATTTCTACTTTCTATTTTCTCGCACTTCCCATCGGGGCAACTCCCTTCCGATTTCTTGCTTCTCTGCCACTTGCAATCTTCAAAAAATTTAAATGCAACATCAATCGCCATCTTCTGTCTTCCTGATCCTTATTCCTTTAT
>OZ010586.1:32010139-32022639 GCA_963932145.1 Acanthosepion lycidas
TGAGCAGCACTTTCATTCTTATGAAGGTGCTAAAAATAGGTCGACTTGTGGTTAGCCTCAAAAGACGTGTCGTTTTTCCGACATGGAATCCAAATACTGCCAGAATGATGGCAAAATGTAGTGGCTAGTGATGAACAATACTTTCAATGACACGTTTCTTACTAATTTTTTGTAAATAAAGCATTCAAGGTCCTAATAACTTTATAGTAATATTCTCCGAAGAAACGTCCGTTCATCGCGATAGGAAGGTATTAGGTTGGTGCAAAAATAATGTCGTTTTTTGACGATTTTTTTTTATTATCGTTCACCCATTTATCCAACTTTTTTTAATTTCCTATTCGCTTTAAATGGCGAACGACTGTTGAGTGGTCGACCTCGAGTTCAACAGCAACTTCTCGTGTGGTTTTGCGAGGATCGGCTTCAATTAAGGCTTTCAAATGTTCGTTATCAACCGCAGTCGGCCGGCCGCGACCGTCTTCATCTTCGAGGCTCTCGTCACCATTGCGAAATTTCTTGAACCACCGTTGTGCCACACGTTCGTTAGTGGTTCCTGGGTCAAACGCATCATTGATATCACGAGCTGTCTCGGCAGCTTTTCGGCCTAGTTTGAACTGGAACAAGAAAATCGTTCGCATTTTAATTTTGTCCATGCTTTCAAAAAGCCTGCAAAAAAAAAATGAATGAAGAGATTGAGACCGGTAACGAATAACACGATTCGATAGAGCGAAAAAACGCGCTTCAAAATTATATATAACATGGCTATATATATCAATGAATTAATTCGAAAACCATATATAAAAGTAACACATGTGAGAAAACGACATTATTTTTGCACCAACTTAATATCCAACATAGGGATAGATAAAAATCACAACATGAAGAGGCAGATAAAAAGTAAGTGTAGAACTTACATTTAACCAAAGGAATACGAAGGAAATGAAGATGGTCCGCTACAATGTGTGTGATATTGTAGGGTCTTAGCCATGAAGTTTCAGACAACTATAGGATTAATTATAGGATTTGTATGCCAAAAAAGTATTGTTATTCTTAGTAATTGTCAGTGAGATATTCTTATCTGTCTATATTTCTGAGATGAGGTATATATATTTTATCCGGAAAGTTGTAATCAGTGTTGATTATAAATATTGTTGAATTATTTCAACAAGTCTTAATGTCGGCTAGCCTTAAATGCAAGACTCGTCAAAAGCTGTTTTTTTTTTTTATTCCAAATTAAATCTGCTTTATTAAGCTTGTGTAATGCTTCTTGGGAGCTAACCGAAAACTAAGGAGTATAGTTCATCTGAAAACTCTCCCTGGAATTTTTGAACAGGAGTAAAGGTTTATCCCATAATTCCTGCTTAGCATTTCGTTTGCGGTTCTTTCAAATCTCTACTTCAACTCTATACATTTAACGTCTCTGCCTAAACTCTGAAATTGTATTTACTATTTATTTTTATTCATTCTCCTCAATAGAAGTAAATAGATGCACCTATCGTCTGAGTTATACTCCTCCACGGTCTCTTAAATAGCGGTAGCCTTTTTCTCTGTTTAGGATTGGTTTTCTAGTTCGTTCTAAAGTCTACTTCAACTTTATTCTTCGAACGACTCTGCCTAAACACTGGAATTGTATTTACTTTTTTTTTTTTTTTCACCTTGATAGGAGTAGATAGGTTCGCCTATCATCCGTTTCACACCCCTGCCCGTTATTTTGAACAGGTGTAACTTTGTTCCCTGTTTAAGACTGAGTTTCCAGTTCCTCATATCTTTTCATTCTTGCATCTTGGTTGCATCATCACCTTGCTTCGGGTGAAGTTCGACTTAAACTCGCTTTTATTGATTTTAAGTGATATTTTGGGGTTTGTTTTTAAGGCTTATCAATCTTTTGTACGTTATTTAAAGGATAAGAATATCTCCACTATATACATTATTCGGACTATTGTCTTCATCTTTGTCGCCATATTTATTACAAATTTTCGGTCGTTGTACGCTCCGGCCTTCCTCAGGTGGTTGGAATGTCGAACTGAACCCTTTATGCACTGTTCTATGTGTCCTCAAGGACACATAGAACAGTGGATGAAGGCGTTATTTAGATCCAGTGACAGGACTCAAAAAGTGTGAGTTCAATACACGGTTAAGCCAGTGGAGAACTTGGAGAAGGGAATTAACAGGAGATATCTGATAACTGACACCCATTAGACATGGCCCGTGGAAGTAGAACATTCTATCCCAGTGAGCGAAATAAAGGGTTCCGTTCGACATTCCTGCCACCTGAAAAGGGCCGGAGCGTACAACGGCCGAAACGTTGCAATAAATATGGCGACAAAGATGAGGACAATAGTCCGAATAATGTAAATAGTATACATAATACCTCATCTCAGAAATATAGACAGATAAGAATATCTCATTGACAATTACTAAGAATAACAATAATTTTTTGGCATACAAATCCTATAATTCATCCTATAGTTGGGGAAGAGAAGATGGAGCCCTGCATTTCCCATGACTATTTTTGCGAAAATAATGAACCCGACTGGAATTGAAACTTGGTTCTCCGAGTTCTCATTCCGAACCACACCACCCACACACCCTGTTTTATAAAAGAAAGAATCAAATGAACAATTACTTCTTCTTCTTTGTGAAGTGGCCCTTCATAACGTGGACGATCATGGCTCTCCACAATTTCCTGCCCTTTATAGCTTTATATTTGTGTGTCATTTTGTTATCTCTCCTAAACCCTTTTTAGTCAACCATTTACACAAGCTCATTAGAAAAGTTACGCGCAGTTTTCCTTTGTCCACCTTGCTTTCAGTACCCTGTGAGTATCAAATTTTCCAAGCCCTCTTTCCGCATTATGTTCAGCTGTATCTTCCTGGCGTTAAGTATATGCCGTTTTTGTTTTTATTTGCTCTAAAATTTCGTCGCTGCTCACATGTTCGGTCCATGGCATTCTCAGTATCTTTTTGTAGGACGACATTTCTCTCGCCTTAAGTCTCTTCTTCATCTTTGAGGTTATTGTCCATCATTCACGGCCATATAAGAGGACTGATATTCCGTCACAGTTCAGTCCTCTTTTCTGTTTCTAACGACGTAAATATTAATCAGTTATTTTTTCGGTTGTTGAAAATAAACCGCAGATAATAATTTAAAAAAAAAATTTAACCTGCATCTCTTACCACGGAACCTCTTCTTTCGTGACCAACATTCTAACCATAAATCTGCACGTTTGTATAATTATTTTCTGTGTTTACACGGTAATCCATTTAATAATTGATGTTCTTTATTTGATATGAATGTCTGGTATGGAGAAGAACGTCTCCCGCCTGTCTGTCGTGTTCGTCTTGCAAAGGAGTCTCTTAATATAATGCAATACACGTAATATTTATTCGAAATTTGATTAAGCCGTTGCAGCCTTAGAGTCATATTCAACAAATACATGAAGAGTTCAAACATTTGAAGAACTAGAATAAGCCAGTGTTAATGTCATTGGTGAAACCGAGGGTGAGAATCTATATGGGTAGATTGTCAAAATGTAACGTGATATGAACCCGCGCCAAGAGTTTGCTTAATATGGTCACTTCCAAGAAAAGGCTGCCAGCATTGCGGGAATCAGTTCAAACAATCTCATTTGGAAGCGGATCTTGTGTATACAGGAGAAAAACATACACGGATTACGACCGTAGCACGTTGAAACATCGGTTCACAGAGATCACTGAAATTAAGCTTATCTTCATTAACCATAAGAACACCGGTCAGTACCTAGATGGGAGGCCGGTTGGGTGGTTCTCTAAGCTTGGTGGTGCTGGCGGTATTATGAATAACGGTTCGAAAATTTAGAAATCAGGGAGACGATTTCCAATTTTTTTTTTACATTCACTTACTCGGAACTACCAATGGGAAAGGTATCAATTCAACTCTTCTCCCCCATCTACGAGTTAAATAGTAGGCCTTTTATTAGAAAATCATAGTTATATCCAAAAACATCTTACAATCTGCCGTGTAACAAGCTCAGCTTTGCTTCGTCATCTCTTTTCTGTTCGACACTCGAGAGATGACGAGGCATCTGCTGGCTGAACACTTAAGTCAGTCACAGTTACAGCCGCCCTTTACCCGCGTTTGATCGATCGCGTTGCACCAGCACCAGCGCCGACTTTCCGGGCGCCGCCGCCGGGAGGACGCTAGCAGCGCGCACGGCACCAGTGCTACGCAGCTTAGTGGTCCAGCCGCCCGAACCCGCCGCGGCGCGCTACCCTTTTCCCGGGCTCGCCGTCTCTCGCTGCGGTGCTGCTGTCGCCCGAGACTGCCTCGCTCTGCCGGTCTCGTCCACTTGCAAGCGAGGAAAGCTGTTCGTGTAACGACCTTTGCTTTTTTAGAAAATGTCATACTAGCCAACGCAGAAAGTGTGCCGAAACGTTAGGAACGCCACAGGAACAACACTCAATACGTACAATTTCGTTTTCGAATTTTATTTGTTTTTGTTTTACATAACACACACACACACACACGGATTACGGCCATATCATGTTGAAACATCGGTTCTCGGAGAACGCTTATCTTCAGTAACCATATAAACACCGGTTAGTACATAGATAGGAGACCGGTTGGTTATACCACATTCTGTAAGCTTGGACGTGCTGATGGTATTATGGATAATGATTCGAAAATTTGAAAATCAAAGAGTCGATTTCCAATTTTCTTCGGTTTTATTACATTAACTTACTCGGAAATACCCATGGGAAAGTTATGAATTCAACTCTTCTCCCCCATCTATGAGTTAAATTTTAAGCCTTTTATTAAAAAATCATAATTATATCCGAAAAATTTCTTACAATCTAAAATCGTTTTTGTTTTACATAACGTAAAAATGGTTGCGTAGTCGTAAAAAAGCAATCAGTAAAATAATCAATCAATCACAAACACACAGGCAAAAGACTAACTCCTGTCAAGGTCGATAATGGGAGTAAAAGCTCTTTCATATTTCAGATGCTTGGCCAGGTACGTTTGTTATGGAAGGAAATTTCGTACAAGCACTCAATATTATACCGCCAAAATCGTGTAAAAGCAAAATTGTCTAATTGTTAGATTAAGCTTTGAACCGTTTCATCTTAGAAATGATTAAAGATATCTTACTGGAATTATACGAGGTTTTTTATAACACTTTTGGACTCTCCATCCTTAACAGAAGAATCCTGATGTAATCGACCATAAACGAAAATGACATGTTCATCATTAATTAAGCATAGCTAAGGATAAGACGCTCATGAAGGATTGAAATAAAGTTCATATATATATATATATATATATATATATATATTATTCCAGGATCATTTCCAACTAATTCGAAATGTTCCCCACTCTCTCTAATCTTCAGACTTTCTGTCCTGGAGTAACAAGGTACCCCACAGGTTTCACGTACGATTTTATTTTCAAGTCTTTCTTCACTGCTCTTTGAACTGTCATAGCTGAAACTCCTCTCTCGTGTAACAAATACCTTATACAGGGTAACCCGGATATAAGAGAAAACCGGATATAAGAGAGATTTTCTTCTATCCCTTGCAGCTCTCCACAAGTTCCTTCCCTCTGCTTCCTCCTCCAGACCACGTTCTGCCATCCACTTGCTAAAGTCCACCAGGTATGTCACCCGTTGTTTTCCCTTGTCTCTAGTTCCCTTTATTTGACCTGTGAGTATCAGATTCTCCAGGCCCTCCTTCCTCATTATGTATTCCAGAAACTTGAGCTGCCTCTTCCTTATATTAAATATAAGCTTCTTCCTTGTTTGCAACCTCTCTAAGGTCTCATCGTGGCTCACACGCTCGGTCCATGATACCCTTAGCATGCATCCTTCTGTAGAACAACATGTCTGTCGACTCGAGTCTCTTCATCTCTTCATCTTTGAGGAAATCGTTCAACATTCGCTGCCCTCGTAAAGAAGGACAGATGTCACGTAACAGTTCAGTATTCTTTTCTTTGTAGTACTGCATTCATTTGCAATTTAATTTGTCACGCAATTTGGGTTTATGGAAGATTCAGGTAGGTTTAGTGAAATATCAGTAATTGATGCAGTAGTATTTAGTGAGCTAGTCTTGATGACTGTAGGGGGATTCAGACATGTTATTTTTCTTCTTATGGATCTCCGAGAGATGATGTCAAGATTAGATAATCTTTCGAGTAATTGTATAATAATAGTCCATGGTGAATTGTAAATGGCTAAACATGCCCAACAAAGGAAATTGATAATTTTTCCAGTTAACAATAAGAAAAGAAAAGGTCAAATAATGCTAAGCAAACAATATATATATATATATATATATGTGTGTGTGTGTGTGTGTGTGTCTGTGTGTGTCTGTGTCTGTGTGCTTCCTCTATTGAGGGGACTTTGGTTGGTTTTGAACTATTTAAAACTCTTTATTCTGTAATCAACACTATCACTTGACAAAACACCAGATTTGTTGAAACAGAATGTTTATAATTTTTGAATAAATATTATATATATATATATATATATATATATATATATATATATATATATATATAATAGATAGATAGATAGATAATAAAATAAAAGAACAAATAGGAATATATATATATATATATATATATATATATATATATATATATATATATATATATATATATATATATATATTGGTCCTAATTCATCAGATCTCTATTTTCATACAAAAATATTGGTGACTAATTAAAATAGAGATCTGCTGAATTAGGACCAAAATCCCGGTCCTAAGGAAATAAATTATAACCCATGAACCCTTAACATTGTCTGTTTCTTAATATAATTAATATTTGCTCTGTTTTTACATTGAGCTCTCTGGATTACATCCTCCTTGTAATTCTCCATACACATTAGCAAATTACTTCATTAACTAACTATATCTATATATATATATATATGTGTGTGTGTGTGTGTGTGTGTGTGTGTGTGTGTGTGTGTGTGTGTGCGTGCGTATGTGTGTGCGTTTGTGCGCGTGTGTGCGTGTATCAGTAAATAATTTAGACAAATTCTGACTACTTATGCTTAATAGTATCCTCTCATAATTACGGAGAAGAAACCAACCCTTAGTAAAATTAATTATGAATATTGCACAAATGCTTTAAAATATTTACAGTAGATAGTTTAAAATATCTAGGTTTTAACCAATAGTTTTAAATAGTCTTTTTTTAATATTTAGTCATTTCAATAATTTAGTTACCTCCTTTAAAGTTTGCATAATAAATAAAAAAAATTGTACAGTGCATGACCTTAGCGATTTTCACTTCACAAGTAAAAATTTAATTTTCAGATGAACACAATTTTTTCTTAGAAAAATGATCACAACAATTATTTGTTTTAGAAAAAACAATACCCTGATGATGACATTGTGCTAATGTCGAAAGTACTATGAATAGAATGAATATGCAACAACATGGTAATTTTCTTTCTTCCTTTAATAAAGATACTAAGAATCTTTTCCATAATTACGAGAGGATCCTATTAAAAATAAGTAGACAAAATTAAATTATGTAATTAAATTAAATAAATATGTATTTGCATATCTGCAAATAAATAACCGCGCATATATACCGTTGCGAATATCTCGTTATTTAGTTTATATTCACACTTGAATATATAGAAATATATAGAGGGTTCAGTTCGAAATTCCAATCACCTGAAGAATGCCGGGCGTAAAGTGGCCGAAACGTCTTGAACATGACAATAAAGATGAGGACAACAGTTCAAACAATATATATATATATATATATATATATATATATATATATATATATATATATATACTGTGTTATAAATATAGCGAAAGTGGTCTACTGTTTATAAGGAGCTGAATATGAAGAAATATACTCTTAAGGTGTACTATATTTATGGGATAAAGTGCTCAATATCAGAGAAAGAGCATGTGTGGTCTGACGATTGCATCTAGCATGAAACGGAGTGTCGCCTCTAAGTGTTGTCTTCAATGTTCACTTTTATATTTACACACGCTGTATCTCTGATATTGAGCACTTTATCCCATAAATATAGCGCACCTTAAGAGTATATTTCTTTACACACACACACACACACACATATATATATATATTTGTGTGTGTGTGCGTGTGTGTGCGTGAAAGTATGTAATTTATGCATGGTGCCAAACTTATTCAGATATATCTAAACTGTCAGTTGAATGCAATCGCTTTCACAGAACAGTGATAAACATGGTTTTGCGTGAATTAATCCTAAAGGTCTTAATGAGTAGCATCCATCTAGAAACTTTCTAGACTGGCGCTACAGAATCATAAACAAAAAACTATATCAAATAACAGAATCCTCATCATTTTAGGACATTCAGCAGCAGCAACAACTAAAATAGATAACTGAAAAAAATTGCTTCGTTGTTTGTTTTTATCCTTCTATTCATCCTTTCCTCTATCACTCCTATTTGCTCTCGCTCCAACTCTCTGTAACTCCTTGCGTGCTAGTGGCTTCCTGCCTTGCTTGCGGTGAAACGCATGGTTAGGTGTCCCTGCAGTCACCTCCGGTGGGCAGCCCTGAGGCCACATAATGATGCAGATTTTGCCAACTCCTCTCTTCCCGCGTCACTGTTGAAACTGTCTCTTTCTTTTACTTCGGGCCTTCTCATCTTACAAACAAAATTCAACATGAGTTACAAAAACCGAAAGATTAACCCTAAACCAGCCTCTCAAAAACCACCTAAACCCCTCAACATTTCGTTCTCTAACATCCGGGGCATTAGGACAAACTTCTGCAGTCTGGAATCCTTCCTCACTGTTAATGATCCGGATATACTGGCTCTCTGTGAGACAAACCTTGTCTCGTCTATCCCCTCTTCTGATCTCTCGATCCCTGGCTATCTTCCTCTCCTCAGAAAAGACTCTCTAACCCACATGCACGGTCTTGGTGTCTACGTCAAGGAACATCTCCCTCTGGCCAGAGACTCCTCTCTCGAATCGCCAGACCAGTCATACATGTGTCTCCGACTCTCTCTCTCCTCAATGCGGTAAGCTACCTCTTCTTCCTTTACCGCTCTCCATCCTCTCAAGACTGTGAGATACTCGACTGTATTTCTGACAGCATTGACAAAGCTCTCTCCCTCCACCCGTTTGCTCACATCTTTGTGTTTGGCGACTTTAACGTCCATCACACCTTGTGGCTTAAGAATGCTACTACTGACCACGCTGGCATTCAAACGCTCAATTTTTCAATCTCCCATTCCCTCACACAGATAGTTAACTTCCCCAATCGTTTTGCCTTCGACCGGGAAGGTAAAGCCTCTCTTCTCGACCTGTGCTTTACCTCCATCCCTGAATCCTGTAGCGCCTCGCAACTCTGCCCTCTTGGTAACTCTGACCATGCAGTAGTATCAGTTAACATCTCCTTCAACTCCACCCCCTATAAAGAACCTCCTACCACTAGAACCTCGTTCTACTATCAACAAGCTGACTGGGACGCGTTCCGAGATTTCCTCCGCGATGTCCCCTGGGATGGAGTCTTTAAGCTCCCCGTCCAAGATTGTGCTTCTGAAGTCTCTTCTTGGGTTAAATCTGGAATCGACGCTTTCATCCCATCAAGGAAATATAGGGTCAAGTCGCGCTCCTCCCCCTGGTTCTTCGCTGCTTGCTCAGCCGCCATCGCCCATAGGAACCACTACTTCCACCTATTCCGTAGCGACATGTCTGACTGCAATAGACGTCTCTTTGCCTCCGCCCGTAACGAGTGTAAGCGTGTCCTCAACGATGCTAAGTCACTATTTGCGGCTCGGATGAAGGAACGTATTGCATCTCGCAAATTTGGCTCCAAAGATTATTGGCGTCTCTGCAAGAGCGAATTGAACAATTACAAACCCTCTATACCTCCTTTATTAAACCAGTTTGAAGTCCTGACCTCCTCTACCGACAAGGCTGAATGCTTTGCTCGGAGATTTTCATTCAACTCGACGCTCGACTCTTCCGGTGTACCCATACCTGACTTCCCTCTTAGAACTGAGGCCTTATTAAGCGGGTTAAACATAACCCCATCTTTGGTACTGGGCGTTATCTCCAATTTAGACCCCAACAAGGCTAGTGGTGGAGACGGGATACCAGCCATTGTCTTGAAGAAATGTGCGCCCGAACTGGCGCCCGCCCTTTCTAAACTATACAACTACTGCCTCAATGAATCTTGTTTTCCTGACTGCTAGAAGTCCTCTTCCATCGTTCCTGTCTTCAAGAACTCCGGCGACCCCTCTGACCCTTCCAACTACCGTCCTATCAGTCTCCTTCCCCTCTTCGGCAAAGTCTTCGAAGCCCTAATCAATACTGGGGTGGTTAACCAACTCACATCCCATAATCTGCTCTCAGCCAAGCAATATGGTTTCCGCTTTGCCCGATCTACAGCCGATGTGCTTACGGCCATCACTGAAACAGTCTACCGACCTCTTCAAAATAACGGGGAAGCTCGAGCCGTGGCACTAGACATCTCAAAAGCATTTGATAGGGTTTGGCATGCCGGCCTTCTTCGCAAGCTCCAGGGTTATGGCATTACGGGTCGATTATGTAACCTAATACGATCATTCCTGTCAAATCGTAAATTGAAGGTCGTTCTAAATGGATTCTACTCCAGTTCCTATCCCACGAACGCAGGTGTTCCTCAAGGCTCCATCCTAGGCCCCACTCTATTCCTTATCTACATAAATGACCTTCCTGACGCAATTACTTCCCAAGTTGGCATCTACGCGGATGACACCACAATTTATTCCTGCCTCAAAAACAAATCTAGTCTCGCTGACAAAACTCGCTTGGCTGTGCGTCTCGAAAAGGACCTCCAATTGATTGTGAACTGGGGCACGAATTGGCTGGTCAACTTCAACGCTTCTAAGACAAAACTGCTCTCTATTAATCACCACAGAGGTCCTTCCCTTCCCTCCATTAGAATGTCTGACGCTCAACTTCTCGAGAGCAACTCTGCTGACCTGAGATGGAATAAATACATTGAGTCAATTGCCTCGTCCATTGCAAGGAAAGTTGGCTCCCTGAGTCGCGCCAGGAAGTTTTTCTCCCCGGAGTCGATCCTCCAGATCTACAAAACAACAATTCGCCCTTGCATGGAGTATTGCTGCCATATATCGTCTGGTGCCCCTTCTGTTTGCCTCGGGGTTCTTGATAGGCTCCAGAGGCGGATATGCAATGTAGTTGGCCCTGCCCTGGCGTCTCGTCTTCGGTCACTTTCTCACAGACGCGCCGTCGCCTCCCTCTGTCTGTCCTACAAATACTTCCATGGAAATTGCTCCGAAGAGCTGTATTCGCTTGTTCCCAGACGTCATGAGTTCAAGCGTCATACGAGGCTGGCATTCCGCTCTCACCCCTTCACTGTCGAAACTCCTAAATGTAGCCGTCTCTTCTACTCCAATAGCTTCGTGTCTCGCACCTCTCGCCTGTGGAACTCCCTTCCCTATTCCTGTTTCCCTGTGAGCTATAATCTCCAGCTATTCAAATGTAATGTCAATCGACATCTCCAGTTGCCTTGATCTATCCACTACCCTCATCCTTTCTTCTATCACTCCTATCTGACCTTGCTCTAAATTTTCTGTAACCTCTTGTGTCCTAGTGGCTTCCCGCCTTGCTTGGGGTGAAATGCTTTCTACCAACTACCCTACGCAGACAGATGTGGCACAAGGCCGAATTTAATGTGGGGTATCCGAGCCCGTAAGCTCGGCCAAAAACTATCCGTAGACACCGAATAAAACGGGTTCGGGTAGCTGTTTCCCGAGACGAGACTCTGCCCTTCGACATAGCCTCGTCTGGGGATCCTCTCTGCTCGGATACAGAGAGTTTGGCCAGCACAGCTAGAGACGAATCTCCAACTGAAGACCAACATACAGTATTTACTACTGCATTTATGTGAATGGGAACATATCCATTATCGTCCGTAGGTATGCTGCAACACTCTCAAATCAATGTTTTAAAATGGCTTCACTTGAATGAACTCTGAACGTCTTAGAGAGGACCCTACTTCTTCGAACCTAGCTACAGAATTTATAAGAACTTTACCAAATAACAAAAACTACATCAGTTGAAGACGTTCAACAACAGCAACAACTAAAATGGATAGCACATGCAACTCGAAGAGAAAATAATGATATAATCAACATGTTGATATTCCACACTACTTCGATCAAAAGGTTAGGAAGGAAATTCCCAATTTGTGATTGGACATGCATTTTTTTAAACAGATAATGAACTGTTTTCTCCATACCTTCTCCACAGTTAAGAATACAGAGTTTTTCCTTCTCCTAGACTGTTTGCTATCCAAGGCTACAAAGCCCAGTCTACCCTACTACTTAAAAAAGAATAATTGGGTGGTGGACGAAGAAGAAAACGGTTAATGCCTTCCCCATGGGTATTTATGCACAAGCAAACCCCACAGACTCGTCCGGAATTTGAACTCGCCTCTACGATTGCAGTTTTTTTTTTTTTTTTCAAGACGATCTCACGTATACTACCAGCACAAA
>OZ010586.1:32025139-32090139 GCA_963932145.1 Acanthosepion lycidas
TGACAAGAAAGAAGGAAAGAAAAAAGAAATAGGTGAAAGAAAGAACTGATCATAAGAACTGATGATGAGAAAGAAATAAAGAAAGAAATAAAGAAAGAAAGAAAGAAAGAAAGAAAGAACGCAACATAAAAAAAGTAAGAAAGAACGCAAGATAAAGAAAGACCTGATGACAAGAAATAAGAAGTGATGATAAGAAAGAAAGCAAGAAAGCATCAGGAGAAAGAAAAAGAAAGGAGAGAAAGTAAGTAAAGAAAGAAAGAACTGGTGACAAGAAAGAAGGAAAGGAAAAGAAATAGATGAAAGAAAGTACTGGTGATAAAAAAGAAAGAAAGAAAGAAAGAAAGAAAGCAGAAGAAAGAAAGAAAGCAGAAGAAAGAAAAAGAAAGATAGAAATGAAAGAAAGAAGGAAATAAAGCAATAACTGATGGCATGAAAAAAGCAAATAAAAATAGAAGAAAGAAAGAAAGAAAGAAAGAAAGAAAGAAAGAGAAAAAATAGAAGAAAGAAAGAAAGAGATTATAAGAAAGATAGAAAAATGAGCAAAAGAAAGAAAATTAAATTTTAAAAGAGAAATTAATATAAAAAGGAAAGAGAGAAAGATTAAATGAAAAAGAAGAGATCGAAAGAAAAGAATTAAACATGAAGGGAAATCACTGGAAAGAAAGAAAGAAAGAAAGAAAGAAAGAGGGAAAGAAAGAAAGAGAAAGAAAGAAAGAAAGAAAGAAAGAAAGAAAAAAAGAAAGAAAATAAATTCGATTCAAGAAAAGCAAAGAATAAATAGGAAGAAGAAGAAAAAAAAAACAAATGAATACGTCCATAACTGTAATGCACCTACAAATAAATAAACAAAAAACATTTCTTAACAATAAAGAAAAAAAAAGAGAGAAAAAAAAGAACCAAAGACAAAGAATAAAAGAGGAATGAAAAGCCACCTGAGGTGGTCAGTGTGGTGACTTGATCAACATAAGAGTCAGCCGTAGTCCCCAGCTATGCGAATATCCCTTATTTTTTACGACAGCTTACAATAGTGTTGCAGATTCTTTTGCAAGCAGGGACGAGAGGTCACATTCATCCATTTTATGTTCGCCCTTATTGGCGTCGAAGATGGTTGTGGGGCGGAGAGAGTGGTGGATTAGGTTTGTTGTCAGCCTTTTCAAATGCCAAGAAAGTAAATTTGGTTCTTTGCAGAAGTAAATTGTTTATCAAACAAACAAGAAAGAATTCCTCAAATTCCAAATTGGCAGGAAGAGTAGCCAAACAAAAGACACCTACGCATCAACAAAGAACGGTATGACGAAAAAAAAAAGTTGGATCGTGTATTTAATAATAATCTTCGTGGTCTTTGCTATTTTAAATAATTATTCACTCAATACAAGCCCAAGAGCCACTCAAGAAGGTTGTTGCATGAACGTGGGGGGGGAGTAAATAAAAGCAGATCATGATGATATGTACGAAAGATAGCCGTTGACCTTAGACTTGAAGAGGTTAAGATGTTAGTGAAAGGGTAGGCAACTTCATGGGAGAATTTTTGACCAAACAACGGCCCCAAGAAACTGTCGGAATAAAATTTCCTTCTGACTCATGATGATTTTAGGGCACCTTGACGTGGTGTAATGGTTAGAAAGCTTGATCTGTTATGGTTGATTAGTGAGTTTGATCCTCACCGGGTATCCCATACTTTCGGCCTTGTGCCACATCTAAGCTACTTATATTAAATCACTAGGATACCTTAGCGTGGTGTAATGGTTAGCAACCTTGTCTTGCCAAAACAATAACAAATGAGTAGTGAGTTCGATCCCCACTGGGTACCCCTTACTTTCGGCGTTGTGCCACATCTAAGCTACACATCGAAAATCACTTTGGACACCTCGAGGCGGTGTAATGGTTAGACAGCTTGTCTCGCGAGAACTATTACGACTGAGTAGAGATTTCGATCCTCACTGGATGCCCCCTACTTTCGGCCTTGTGCCACATCTAAGCTTCACTTGGAAAATCGCTACTCATGGTGATTTTATAGGCGCAGCTTAGATATGACACAATGCCGAATATATGGGGAAATATGTAAGGATTGAACTCACTACCCAGTTGTAACTGTTAGAGGCGAGACAGCCTTGCTAACCATTACACCACGTCGAGGTGTCCCGTCTTTCTTATTAAAAAGAAATTCGAAGGAAATTGAAAGTATTCGCCCCAGTGGCATGGTATGTCATGGCTGTGAAGGTCTGAACTGGTGGAGCTAATGAATATAGAATACAGAGCACTTGTCGTATGATGTTATTTCCATTAATCATCTGAGAGACTTCTCATAGCCTTCCATCAGTACGACTTATGCTAACCTCCAGGAAAATTGCGTCATCTTGGACCAACTTTCTCAGCTGACTTGAAGTGGAAAATCTATATTGAAGCCACTGCTAGGTAATCTGCTAAAACAGTTGGATCACTGTGTCGTACGAGATAATTTTTCTATCAAGAATTTATCTTACATATCTATAAGCTACCATTTATCCATGCTTAGAATATTGCTTCCACATATGGTCCGGTGCCCTTGCTATTTACTTTGGGATCCTTGATAAAATCCAAAGACGAGTCAACAATATGAGCTGGCGGTTCGGCTTGAGTCACTTTCCCACCGCCATAACGTTGCCTCTCTGTGTCTTTTCTCTAAATCCTTTCATGGTAATTGTTCAGATGAGCTCTTCGCTATGGTACCTAGACTTTTTAAATTTAAGCGCAGTACTGGACTGGCGTCGAGATCTCATCAGTTTACAGTTGAACTGGCTAGATTTAGCCGTAAATTCTATGCTTGCAATTTCTTTTCTCACACTTCTCGCTTCTGGAACTTCCTTTAGGCTCCATGCTTTCCAACCAAATTTAATCTGCAAAAATTTAAATGCAATGCCAGTCGCTATCTGCTGTCCTCCTGGTTACTCTCTTCTCTTCCTGCTCATTAGTAATGTTTCTCTTCCTAAATCTTCCACACCTAGTAACCCCTTTTGTCTTAGTGGCTATATTGCCTTTCATCGGGTGATACCGATTTAAAAAATGTTTTATGAGCGAAAGAGAAGCGTGGTTTATGTGGATATATTGAAAAAATAATGGTTAAGCCTAGACCTGAAAAGTTTAACATTGTATTGATTAGGTACATATCCATTCGGGAGTCTTTTCTACAAAGCAGCAGTTCTTGGCGAAGAAGCGATTCGAGTGGAACATCATATTTACTAATGGAATACAGGGGGGGGGAATTAGGATAATACATCCCCGTGTATGTGTCGTGCCGGGTCCAAGATGAAAATATATAGTAATTTGTAAGGAATTAACGATATATTTCAGTTTATTTTAAACGGCCGTTATTTCTCAAAACTCCAAACGTTGTTCCTTGTGGACGACCATGATTGAGTAGACGCCCCCTCTTTCGTTTTTTAAATGGAATGAATTACGTCCATTGGCCTACAAGTTCGATAGACTTAATAAAGAAAATGTACTTTTCGGTAGGGCTCGAACCTCCTTTCCCCCGTCTAGACCGGCGTAGTTTAGATCACCCTGATACAAAGAGTGTTACAGCCGATAAATATGCAATTACCCATTAAAAATTTAAAACCTCAAATGCGCTGGCCGGTAGACGTAATCCACACTGTAAAAAAAAAAAAAAAAAAAAAACGAGACGTCTACTCTAACACAGGTATCCACTAGGAATAAAGTTTAGTGTAATCTATCTAAATAAAACACTATACGCATGTCCGTCTATCATCCCGTTTGTTTTTCAATCTCGACGAATTATAAACAACTTGATGTAACAGGCAGTAACTACTTTAGTTACACGCGATTAAAAATTAAATGAATAACCCATTTAAAAATTGAAGCGGGGCACAGTACGTTGCTCATATAGTTTTTTTTTTCTTTTTTCTACCACGCGTACTGTGATGTATTCGAAATATTACATCGTTCGGGTTCCCTAATATCTTTTAAGGAGATCGGTTGTGTATACGAAGAAAGATTATGGCGAAATAAGGTGTCGAATAAAGATAAAATATTTTCATTATTTCTAAATTCTTATAACTTTTACATACAGAGGACGCTGAAGTTAAAATGCCGAAGGCCCAAAACCCCACCGCAGGTGTTAGCCTAAAGCCCGGTCAAATGGTGGTTTCTCGGCTAGAAAAAAATAATATAGGGTTAGCAATAAAATTTAAAAACTTATTGATTGCTTGAGAATTGCTTTGTTTACGTTCGGGTACAAAATTGAGCAGATATGGTCGTTCGAGGATATCTGGGCAAGAGTATTGACAATCTTTAAAGAGGAGAATTTAACCAGACAGGACTGTGATCTGTTCTGTGGACGAGCGGTTTAAAGCTGATGGTAAGCACAAGGCCATTAGGATGGCATTCTGTATCATAAAATAATCGGTCAATGTATGTGATTGTCGGCCAATCAGACAATCTTGCGCCATGGCTAGGTGTCCATAGCCATAGTTCACTCGCAAATTCTTGTTTTGCTCGCCAGTAGTGTCCTGCAAAGCGCATTCTACGTTCATATAAGGTTCTACGAATATCAGGGATGAGTCGATAGAGCTGTGATTTAATTGGATGCTGTCGCTAATAGATGTTAAGTATGACTCTCAGCATCCGAATGTAAGTTTCATTTAAGCTTAGGCTCAAGGGTTTTAGTTAATGTCCAATGTCCATATATTAAAACTACATCTACAGTATCTCGAAAGAATCTCCGTTTGAGGTTGTTTGGTAGATCAGATTACATCCGTTTTATTGAAGACGGCTCAGGCTTTGCCTATGCGAATTTTCACATCCTTTTCGGAAGAATTTATTTCGATTCCTAGCTATGTAAAAGATTCCACAGGTTTTATTAATTCACCCTAGACAGTTTGTATCGAGCCTTGTTGGTTGTAGCTTATCAATATAGTTTTATAAGAATTGTACATAGAGTCCAACATCGTTAGCAGCATTTTTCTCGATGATGTAGAACTGTGGCATTAATAATAGTGTCTGAAGTGAATTTATGTATTTAAAACAATGTTTCTGTATGAATTTCCGAAATGAGATTTACAGTTGGACTAATGTCCTCATCCTTTTCATTATGACAATATTTCGGCCATACGTTTTGCCAGTCTTCTACAGGTGTCGGTTGATTTTGAAATTCTTAGAAGTTTACCTGGACCAACAAAAACCTGAAGAAGACCAAAGAGTATCACAACACCGAAATGTTGATAACAGCGACAACAATGTGGACATTAGTTCAAAAATAAGGTAAATAGTGATAACACCTCATTCCAGAAATTACAGGTTTATACGCAAAATATAGATGCACTTATGCCCCCCCTTGTGCAAATGAATTGAAACAACCGCCTTAGTTTCCTTTCTTTCACCATAAGCTCAGTTTTAGACTCACTGGAGTGACAGGATGTAATTGATTTCTTTTTTTTTCTTCCTCAGATTAGGTCATTTGCTGTGGTGTGCAGTAATATGAATCTATTTTCGGGGTGTATGATGAAATTTGTTTAGCCTTGAAATAATATTGCGTCGTCCGTGATTGCATCATATTTTCATCACGTCCAGAAACTATTGTCTCGACTGTCTATTAGTTGTCCTCCGGCCTCTGTCTGCGATGGACATTACTCCAAGGTAGCGTACGAAAATGGTAACGCTGCACGAAGACACTAGCAAGAGAAAATCAAAGTACTATAGATTGGTCGGAAACTTCTCTGATTTAAATCCAATTGAGATTCTGTGGTCAATCTTCAAGGAATGACTTCGTGGAATGGACATACGAAGTACTAACATGTGTACTGGGACATGTTTCATTGGAAAAATACGAAAAATTAAACAATAAGGGATTTATTCGTTTTTGCTTCAATTAATTTGCACAACTATGTACAATAGATTTCGGCAGTAAATAACCCGTAAAGTTATCCCGCTAAACAAAAGCAACCAACCATTCAAGTCTTCCTTAAGGACTTCGGGCCCAGTAAACCTTAGTGAAGCCGAAAATATTCAAGCAGCAAAATAAGATGAAAACATAGCATATAAGACGTTCGAACCACTTATGACTATTAAGAACCAGATGTTTTATTTCTTTCTTTAATTCAGTGAATGGTATACGCCATTTGGTAATTAGATATATATAAGTGTAAAAATAAACAGTACGGCTTTTGACAGTGTGTGGCTAGACATTTTGGTGTGCGTACTCATTGACCTATTGTAGGATCATTTTTCCCCCGAGAGTAAAGCAAAAAGATAAATAAATAAAATAAAAATAACGTCGGCGCATTTCAAACTGCGCGGACGCCTGTCGGTATTTCAAGTCAGGCCTATCGAGAGATGCCCCCAAATTTCTGGAGGTCCCGTCCAGAGATCACAAGCAAGAATTCAAGAAGTCACCTCTGACATCCAAACCCCATACATTCAAAGACCGGTACTAAATTTGACAGCTACGTTGACTTAGAAAATATGTGTAATGTCGGTGGTTAATAGGTGCAATCGGAGGAAGTTTTTTTTTCCTTGGTTTTCACTCAGCGAAACGTTTTTGGATGCTCACAATTTGATGCTATTTTATTCGTCTCAAAATAACGTGTTTTCAATAGGGGTTGGGCTGTGCAAGGCGATCATATCAGGTCATCCCATAAGTTCTGTCCGAATTTTAACTTTTTGTTAAAATGAACGAAATTTAAAGAGTATTTTATAATGTCTAATGGAGCTGAGCATTATTTTTATGTTTAGATGCATTTAAACTGATCAAATTTTATTTCAGAGAACAATAAAATTAAATTTCGTCTGATTAAAACCCTGTTAAGATGGAAGTACCCAAGAATCATTTGAGGCACATAATGCTTTATGAGTTCAAGAAAGGAAACTCAGCAGCCGAAGCGGCTAGAAATATTCACTCAGTTTATGGAGAGGAATGTGTGAATGAAAAAACTTGCAGAAGATGGTTTGCAAAATTCAGAGGTGGAGATTTCACCCTTGAAAATGAAGATCGAACCAGACGTCCAGTTGAGTTTGATGAAAAGCTTCTTGAAGGAGCCCTTGAAGAAAATCCTGCTTTATCAGTTGAGGAATTGGCAGTGGTTCTCAGTTCAAACCATACAACTGTTCATCGTCATCTTCAACAACTTGGAAAAGTTCCTAAACTTGGAAAATGTGTTCCTCATGAATTGTCTGAAAACAGCCTCAAATCCCGAGTTGACATCTGCTCTTCTCTCCATTCTCGCCAACTTCTTTCACCTTTTTTGGATAGACTTGTGACTGGCGACGAAAAATGGGTCTTTTATCGAAATGTTAAGTGTCGTAGACAGTGGCTTGGTAAAGGGGAAGGACCCCAGCCACAGCTGAGAAGGGAACATCATGGGCAAAAGATTCTTCTTTCAATCTGGTGGGATCGCCAAGGAATAATCCACATTGAATTCTTACCACCTAATGCAACAATTAATGCTCAAATATACTGTCAGCAATTAGAGCGTTTGAACCAAGCTTTGAGGAAAAAAAGACCTGCTCTAGCGAATCGAAAAGAGGTGATGTTTCATCAGGACAATGCACGACCCCACACAGCAAGAATCACGTCACAAAAGATCGAAGAACTTGGTTGGGAGAAAATTCCTCATCCACCTTATTCTCCCAATCTTGCTCCTTCAGACTACCATTTGTTTCGTAGCTTGCAGAATCATTTGGAAAAACAGCTTTTGTAACACAGGAAGAGGTTAAAACTGACATTTGTGAGTTCTTCGAATCAAAGCCAAAAGAATTTTACAGTAATGGAATTAGTAAGCTTGTTAATAGATGGAAGGAAGTCATAGATAATCAGGGAAAATACATTATTGTTTGAATCTGTAATTAAATGTAACATTTGGTCACTTGTTTTCTTTATTCAAAATTCGGACAGAACTTATGGGATGACCTTATATAACGGGCGACAACTAAAATAAAATGTGTCTTGTTATTTGATAACACAAGTGTACGCAATTATAATCAGCTTTATACCTACATATCAATATGCCTTACATATCTGCTTGTCGAGCTGGTCTCTAGATTCGTTCCACCGTCATAACTCAGAAGTGAGACTGGTTCCGCCATCTCTGGCTTACGTTTTCCACTGACATGAAGTGCAAAGAATATATTGAATCAATTGCTAGATCTACTGCTAGAAAAGTGGGTTTACTGTGTCGTGATAGTTTTTCTCGTCGGAATCTATCTTACACGTTTAAAATTCTACCATCCGGCCATGCCTTGATTATTTCTGCTACATCTGGCCTGGTGCCTCTGCCATGTGTTTCCGTCAGTTAAGTGGATTGCGTAATACACGCATAGGCGATCATGTATCGAAAGATACATGATCGCCTATGCGTGTATCACTGACGAGGCATATATTTTGTTTCACGCAGTAGGTTGCTATTTCTTTTCGCGGTCGACCAGTTGCCATCCAAAGCTATAGAACCCGGTCTGTCCTGCTATTTACCCATAGCTGGTGGCAGAGAAGAAGTGGAGTCATACCTTTCCCAAGGTTATTAGCACGTTGGTCAGTTATGTGCCATGCGTGATACACGCTTAGGCGATCATGTATCTTTCGATACATGACTGACGAGGCAGATTTTTCCCGAAGTCGGTTGCCATTTCTTTCCCCGGTAGACCAGTTGCCATCCAAGAACCCGGTCTGTCCTGCTATTTACGCATAGCTGGGGGAGGGAGAAGAAGTGTATTAATACCTTTCCCAAGGGTATTAGCGCATAAGTGAATGTGATAGATTGGACTGGGATTCAAACTCGGCTCTCCGATTCTTTAATAAAGTAATCTGCAACATTATCGGTTCTGACCTGGCATCTCGGTATCAGTCAGTTTCCCACCGCTTTAACATAACCTCCATCTGTCTTTTCTATAAATATTTTCATTCTAATTATTCCGAAGTGCTCTCCTCGCTGGTACCTCGAATTTACTATGCTAACGGTTTCTTCTATCGCACTTCTCGCTTGTGGAACTCTCTTCCAGATCTTTTACTTTGAGCTTCCAAAATTTCAATAAAATGTCAATCGTTATCGTCTTAATGCATGATCTTTTTATTGTAATTTCTCCTTAATAATGTATTAATGTTTCAATTTGTTTCACACTCAGTAATCCTTTGCGTCTAAGTCGCTTTATCCCCTTGCTTGATGGAAAATGATTTTTTTAAAAAGACACCTTTTTAAAATGTGTATACACAGTTCATGAAACAATAACTTTCATAAAATGTTTTCTTCTTAAAGAATTGGACTGGGACAATGAATATCTAATGTCTTTTGACCAATGGTTGTAAAATCCTAGAAGTGTATCTCTAAAAGATTATACACACCTTAGTTACTTATATCTTCATTTTCTTTGTCCGTTTTGCTCACTTTTTACTCACTTTCTATTTTTTACACGCTTTCTCTTTTACTCTCTTCCCCCTATCTTTCTCTCTCTCTCTCTCTCTCTCTCTCTCTCTCTCTCTATATATATATATATATATATATATATATATATATATATATATATATATTTATATACGTGTATATATATATATATATATATATATATATACGTATATATATATATACATTACACACACAGACACATTTATATGTGTGTGTGTGTGTGTGTGTGTGTGTGTGTGTGTGTGTGTGTGAATCCAAATGAGAGAAAGAACAGATGCAGTAAAAATCCACTGTTTCTAGCATTTGCTTTGAAAGAAAGTGCTCAATGCCAAGTAGAGCAATATATTATTTTTATATTTTTCTTATACGGGATTCTATTAGGTTGGTGCAAAAATAATGTCGTTTTCTCACATATGTTACTTTTATATATGATTTCTGAATTAATTCATTGATATAAATAGCCATGTTATATATCATTTGAAGCGCGTTTTTTGCTCTATCAAATCGTATTATTCGTTACCGTTCTTAATCTCTTCATTCATTTTTTGCAGGCTTTTCGACAGTATGGACAAAATTCAAATGCGCACGATTTTCTTGTTCCAGTTCAAACTAGGCCGAAAAGCTACCGAGACAGCTCGTGATATCAATGATGCGTTTGGCCCAGGAACCACTAACGAACGTGTGGCACAACGGTGGTTCAAGAAATTTCGCAAAGGTGACGAGAGCCTCGAAGATGAAGACGGTCGCGGCCGGCCGACTGCGGTTGATAACGAACATTTGAAAGCCTTAATTGAAGCCGATCCTCGCAAAACCACACGAGAAGTTGCTGTTGAACTCGAGGTCGACCACTCAACAGTCGTTCGCCATTTAAAGCAAATAGGGAAGTCAAAAAAGTTGGATAAATGGGTGCCGCATGAATTGAACGATAATCAAAAAAATCGTCGTTTTGATGTGTCTTCTACGCTCCTTCTGCGCAACAAAAACGACCCATTTCTCGAGCGGATTGTGACGTGTGATGAGAAGTGGATCCTCTATGACAACCGGCGACGTTTGGCACAGTGGTTGGATGCCGGAGAAGCTCCACAACACTTCCCGAAGCCGAAATTGCACCAAAAAAAGGTCATGGTGACTGTTTGGTGGTCTGCGGCCGGTCTCATCCATCACACCTTCTTGAATCCGGGCGAAACGATTACGGCGGAGAGGTACTGCCGACAAATTGACGAAATGCACCAGAAGCTCCAACGTATGTGCCCGAGATTGGTCAATATTAAGGGACCAATTCTCCTCCATGACAACGCTCGCCCGCATGTTGCTCAACTGACCCTGCAGAAGCTGAACGAATTGGGCTACGAGACTCTGCCTCATCCGCCATATTCACTGGACCTCTCGCCCACCGATTATCACTTTTTCAATATCTCGATAACTTCCTGTGCGAAAAATGCTTCAAAAGCCGAGATGATGCCGAATCGGCCTTCAATGACTTCATCGCTTCCAGAACTCCGGATTTCTATGCTAATGGGATAAATAAACTTGTTTCTCGTTGGCAAAAATGTGTCGATTCTAATGGTTCTTATTTCGATTAATAAAGTTTATTATGAAAGGAGTTATGATCTTTTGAAGTTGAACGTCAAAAAACGACATTATTTTTGCACCAACATAATAATAAAACATTTTGAAATCTAGCTCTAGAGTTACTGACCATCGCCTGAAAAAATACAACCATAATATTGAAACATGAAAGGTTTTTGTCTAGCGATTTCTAAATGTTTTATGATAAACTCTTATAATAAAAATATAAAAATATAATATATATATATATATATATATATATATATATATATATATATAACAGCAGGACAAACAGTGTTTTATATATATATATATATATATGTCTAAATAAACACAATATATATATATATATATATATGCGTGTGTGTGTGTGTGTGCGTGCAGATATGTAGAAAAATAGGAAAGAACACGTTAGGTAAATAATGCGGAGTTCTTTAGTATTTTTGTTTTTATTTTAAAAAAAAAACAAAAAAAACAGTTCTCCATACAAAAGTAGAGCTTAAATTATAATTTTTTTAAATATGATTCCTTCGCTACATAAGAGTTCTCATGTTTCAAAAACGAGAGCCAAAAACGTCAATATAATTATCAAAATTAAATTGAGTTAAAGTATCAAATCCTGTTTCATCCTCAAGCGAAAATTTAGCAATAACCAATCTTGAAATTCACGCATTTTTACAAGCATGTTCATTCGCAAAATTAATTACTGTGGAAACGGCTGGGGCGACCATTTTGGTAACGGGTCTAAGAGATAATTTTTATCCACATATCAGTCACCTTCGGAAAGAGGTCAGGCCGAGGTAGGTCTGGGGTATCCATTTGAAAGCGACTGATGGCATTCAAGTACGCATATCGTCTGCTCAGTCACAGCGAAAGATAGCTGTTGGCACCATAATACGTCGTGAAGTGTCTAAAGAATTTTATTTTATTTATTTATTTATTTATTTATTTATTTTGCTAAAGGGCTGTTTAGTACATAAACCCGACGCACTGAACTACAATTTTTTTTTACGACTTCATAAAGGTTTTTCTATCATATGATTGGGTTAAGCTTTTAAACCTTTTATTAGACTATGAAATTTAATTTTTTTTTATGCTAATTATTTAATGCGAAAATTTGTTGATGTCGACCAAAAACCATTGACTCATGTCTATGGTTTAATAAATTTTCATTATTTAGAAACTTAATAATGTGTAGTTTTTCATGTAGGGATAAAGGGCAGGGGTCATCCCAGGTTTTACAAGTTCTTGTTCTATTTATTATTTTCTATTTTACTTTTGGTGCTTTATTCATTTCTTTTAAATGCCAAAAATATTTGGATATGCTTAAATTTCAAGATTGGTCATTCCTAAATTTTCGCTGGAGGATGAAACAGGGCTTGATATTTTAATTCAATTTATTTTTAATAATTATATTGAGGTTTTTCGGCTCTTGTTTTTGAAACATGAGAACTCTTATGTAGAGAAGAAATCATATTTTTAAATTATATAATAAGAAAGAACAATGAGATCTTAGCATTTTTTTATTTTTAAAAAACAGTGCACGATACAAACAGTAGAGCATAATATCATTGTTTTTTGTTTTTTTCAAATATATTTATTATTATAACAGTATAATTGTTTTTATTATTATTATTATATTATATTTGTTTTTTGTGTCGCGATGGTAATATATTTTAAAAAAGCAATTTTAATACATATATATATATATATATATATATATATATATATATATATATATTATTATTATTATTATTATTATTATTATTATTATTATTATTATTATTATTATTATTGTTGTATATTATTTATATATTTATTATATTATCTGTCAATCTTTCTTTCTTGCTCCCTCTTTAAAAACATCCCGCTCTTTTATATATATATATATATATATATATATATATATATAATTTCTCAGCATCTCACGTCATCTCCCTTTTTTTTCCTCATCTCCATCTGTAATTCTCTCGTATACTATTTCTACGCCGTTCTCTTTATCTTTCTCTCAATTATTCGAGAAAATAATAAAACTTATAAAATAGTTGTATCTTTAATCCACCTTCTAAAGTTTCTGATAAAACGTTATACCCACTAAAGAAAACAACATCCACGCATAGATAGATAGATAGATAGATAGATAGATAGATAGATAGATAGATATGAATAGACTGAGATAGATAGATAGATAGATAGATAGATAGATAGATAGATAGATAGATAGATAGATACTGAAACAGATAGATAGATAGATAGATAGATAGATAGATAGATAGATAGATAGATAGATAGGCAGATAGGCATGAATAGACTGAGATAGATAGGCATGAATAGACTGAGATAGATAGATAGATAGATAGATAGATAGATAGATAGATAGATAGATAGATAGATAGAGAATCCAGACAATACATTTGATACATTAGACAAAGCAGAAAACTGTTTTATTGACTTGATTAATTGTTTCGTCATCTTTAGATGGGCATCCTCATATCAGAATATCTGATCGCATCAATATTAAATCCTTAATATATTTTCGCTAACTCCGCCTCCCTCTTTCCGGATAAAAAAAAAAAATTTGTGACTTATTTTTATGAAAGCCGTTTTTGTTTTTGTTTTAGTTTAAACTGTTTTCATTTCTTTTCCATTTTGTCAAAATTTGTTTTTATATTTTCGCAGCAGTTCTTCTTTGAATTCTATTGGAAGAAATCCCTCACAGTTTCTCTGAATGCATTGAAAGTAAAAAGATTCACATATTTCAGATATGTCTTTGTGTTTAGACAGATAAATATTAAAAGCAAAAAAAACAAAAAACTTTTATGCCGAGGCGTTACGTTCCTTGCGTAAATTTATCAAAACGAATGTAGAAATTTTTATTTTTATGTACTCAAGAAAAGTAACGTTGAGAAAAAAATTGATTTAAAGAAATTTCTGAAATATTCGAAAATCTATCAACATTAAGTAAAGGAAACTATGGCGGACGCTATCTATCTATCTATCTGCCTATCTGTTTCAGTATGTATGTATGTATCTATCTATTAGGTTGGTGCAAAAATAATGACGTAATAATGTCGCTTTTTGACGTTAAAAAATACGTCAAAAAACGACATTATTACGTCATTATTTTTGCACCAACTTAATATCTGTTTCAGTATCTGTTTCAATATCTATCTATCTATCTATCTATCTATTTATCTATCTATCTATCTATCTATTTATCTATCTATCTATCTCTTTCAGTATCCATCTATCTATCTATCTGTTTCAGTATCTATCTATCTATCTAACTGTTTCAGTATGTATATATCTATCTGTTTCAGTATCTATCTATCTGTTTCAGTATCTATCTGTTTCAGTATCTATCTACCTATCTATCTATCGATCTCTCTGTCTGTCTGTCTGTCTATCTATCTATCTATCCTACTCTCAGAACAGGCAATCTTCAAACCTTATAAGTCTCTCACTCGTCAACCCCTGAATCTAACACCATTTATTGAAGATGGGTTTGGGTAGGGTGATATCACAGGTGCCGCATTCGTTGAGCACTCTGCAGCATATGACACTGCCAAGCTCAGGACCCTCACGGAGAAATCGTTTGAGATCACTGGGGGCTTGAAGCTCATTCCTTTCGTCAAGAACATGCCAAACAGGCGATACTTTGTGGACTTCATTGCGAATTGGAATTACGGCTTATTTTCCAGATCTATTAAATTTCGATTATCACTCGCTCTATCAAATTTTGGGGCTCTTGTCAACAGTTTTTCTCAGTTGAAAATGAAGAAAATTTCAGCGTAGAAATCATCGAAGCAAGACTGTTGACTTTTTTACGCCAGCCGTGGTAGAAACGGTTTGATTTGATTTGATTTGATTTGGTTTGGTTTGGTTTGGTTTGGTTTGGTTTGGTTTTTGTTTTACAGTATATCAACCTCAATGGGTTTTATTTAATGATGACAAGATTTTCATTGTCTGTCATGGCACAGTGGATAAAGGCGTTAATTAGATCCAGTGACAGGAACCAAAGAGTGTGAGTTCAATACCCAGTTAAGGCAGTGGAGAACTTTCAGAGGGAAAGTTAGCAGCAGATAACTGATAACTGATATCTATCAAACATGGCACGTGGAACTAGAACAGTCTACCCCAGTGAGCGAAATAAAGGGTTCAGTTCGAAATTCCAACCGCCTGAAGAAGGCCGGAGCGTACAACGGCCGAAACGTTGTGATAAATATGGCGACAAAGTTGAGGACAATAGTCCGCATAATGTAAATACTGAAGATTTTCATTGCTGGTAATTTTTTTTTTCCTTTAAAAATGTATTGCTAGTATTTTTTTTTTTTTTTTTTGTTTTGTTTTTTTTTTTTTGTTTTTTTCAAAAATGTATTTAATGCTGGTAATATACTTTTTCTAAAAATGTATTGCTGTTAAAAAAATTTTCAAAAAACTATTGCTCGTATTAAAACCTATTTTTATACTTTTATAGTGTTTTTACCCCTTTTGGGGTGGTTAACTATTTGCCCATAGCAGGAACCCTAACAGGTGCTACAACTCCAGGTCATGGTGGACCTGAGAACACCAGCAATTAACAGATGGTTCCACGCTCCTCAAAACCTCGTAATTAGAGTCTTTGCTGTCGAATGTACTTCATCGTGATACCAGAACAATGGTAGAGCTTATTGAAATTTGCAAAATCTTTTTATTAATCAGTTTTTTTAGGATATGGCTCTCTCAAGTTCGCTTTCCTCGGTATTCATGAGTGTTTCCTTCCTTACCATTTCTTTGGAGTAGTGTGGAATCTCAACATCTTGATTCTGACAATATTTTCTCTTCGAATTACATGAGCTATTCATTTTAGTTGTCGCAGCTGTTGAAAGTCTTCAAGTGATATAAATTCCATTACTTGCTACATTTCTTTATTCGTGATCCTGTAGAGCCATTCCATGAGTTTTCGAAGAAGGGTGGTCTTCGCTAAGACATCCGGGGATCATTGCATCTCTAAATAAAAGAAGTATTACTGCTGTGAATGAAGCAGATGTTATGATTTTGTACACCGTGATAAAGACTATAGTAATTATGAGGAAAGATACGCGCGCAAACACACACACACACAGATAACTGAATAGGCATAAGTGCACAGATATTAAAAAGACGCACAAGTTATATATTAAAGTAATATTACTTCCGTAAATGAGGCATATCACAAGATTTTAAACTTCCAGATGGAATCTCAGCTAACTTAACGGACTTCCTTGTGAAGAGATTGTGATAGGTATGAACCAACAGAGATAGATAGATAGATAGATAGATAGATAGATAGATAGATAGATAGATAGATAGATAGATAGATAGATATTACCAGGGAAATAGATAGATAGATAGATAGATAGATAGATAGATAGATAGATAGATATTACCAGGGAAATAGATAGATAGATAGATAGATAGATAGATAGACAGATAGATAGATAGATAGATAGATAGATAGATAGATAGATAGATAGATATTACCAGGAAAATAGATAGATAGATAGATAGATAGATAGGAATGAGTAGACTGTGATAGATAGATAGATAGATAGATAGATAGATAGATAGATAGATAGATAGATATTACCAGGGAAATAAATAGATAGATAGATAGATAGATAGATAGATAGATAGATAGATAGATAGATAGATAGATATTACCAGGGAAATAGATAGATAAATAGATAGATAGATAATGAACAGACCGAGGTATTTTATTTTATATTGGATAACATTTTTTTTTTTTTGCTGAAATAACATCTTTAGTAATTTTTCTTTCAAAAACTATAGCAAAAATATTTGTCATCACTTATTCCCACGCATTTTACGATGTCCAGTTACAAAGACTATTTCTACAATGTCTCATGACAAATAATTCATTTAGTATACAAGTCATTTAGTATACAAGTACCACAATCATATTGGATCCAGCAAATGTCGAACGCGGTACAGTAGTATAATAATTCTATTTTTCTAAATCTACTCCATTGCAAGGCCCCAAATATATACATTCACGATTAATAGTATGACTTTTTCAGTTTATTTCTTTCAATGTTTTTCTCTTCGTTACATAATTCAATGATTACTTTAATCGTCATCGTTCTGGTGTTTTGACAATGCTTTATTATTTGTATCATGTTCTCGGTGCAACTGCAGCTGATTTTTACTGGATTTTTAATATCTTGTGGAGAGTGCTTGTTGTGAGGGTGTTTGCGTATGAATTTAATAAATATTTTCGACATTTGTTTTTACATTTTTGTTGTACAATGGGTTAAACCATATGACATTCCGCTTCTTATTGTGCTGTGTGGTGTGCATGTGAGTGATGCCGGGAATTCACTATTATTTAGAGCTGTTTCATAATCTTTCTTGAATTCGTTCAAGAACGTTTCACAGAAAGAATTGTCGGAAAGCACTCTCCACAAGATATTAAATAAAAACACACTAAAACTCAGTTACAGATGCACCGAGAACATTACACAAATAATAAAAACACAACAGAAAAATAAGCAACAAACAACCTGCATATGCTAACCTGTAATTGCAACGCAAAAACGAATGTATAGAAATTGCTTGTAGATGAATGTAATATACCAAGACACTGTAAAATCAACAGATAAGGAGGCAAAAAAATATACATGGGAGTAACTGAAGGACTTTGGAACAAAGAAACTACACACATAAAATATCCTTTACAAATAGCAAATACGCAAACAGTACAATGCTTTCTAAACATATCTGGGAGATTAAAAACAAAAAACAAATAACACCAAAATATCATGGAAAAATAAGAAAAAGCACATCAGCTTACAACGATCAATCTAAAAACTGTAAACTCTGCCTGAAGGAAAAAACAACTACAATTACCTTCCCAGACCAAAACAAACTACTAAATAAACGATCAGAACTCATGTCAAACTGCAGTCACAAAAATAATTTTTTACTACGTTACTTAAAAAGGGAAAACTGAAAACGAACAACAATAAACGAAAATTAATAAATAAAATAAAATAAATAAACAAAAACAAGTAAAAAGAAATAATCCAACCAAATAAATAAGTAAAACAAACTGAGTAAATAATAAACAAATTAAGAAACCACGTCACACAAATGAAGAAAAGAAAACGTAATAATACTAACCAACAATAAAATAATTAATAATAAATAAATAAATAAAAGTTAACTGACAACTCCTAATTATCGCCCAAAACTGCATTCGGATGCACAATTGTTCCCACTAAATAGACTTTACAATAATTCGAAACACAGTGGTTATCGGCCATAAAAATAAGCGTTAGATTACAATAGACGACCCACAATAGAACACAATAAACGACCCACCATGAATTACTGACCTGTATATATAAATAGTCGAGCAAAAACACAATGCACATGGCCTGACGATTACGCTTAGCATGAAACAGACTGTCGACTCTGGATGTTGATTTCAATGTCCACTTTACCACACACACACACACACACATACACATATATATAGTGATGGGAATGTTTATAATTTCCAAACACGGTCAGCACGTTTTGTTCATTTTCATAATTGATATTACCGAGATTATACTCTCAATAATATCAATTATGAACACGGCCACAACGTGTTGATCGTGTTCGGAAATTTAAAAAACAAGTATGTTCATCTCTCTCTCTCTTTCTCTATATATTTATATATATACATATATATATTCTCTCTCCCTCTCTCTCCATATATATATATATATATATATATATATATATATATATATATATATATTCTCTCTCCCTCTCTCTCCATATATATATATATATATATATATATATATATTCTCTCTCCCTCTCTCTCCATATATATATATATATATATATATATATACAAATGAAATGAGAAGGAATAAAATATAAATTCAAACTTTCGTAACATTAATTTAAAAATAGGGATCAATGCAATAGTAGAGCGATAATTCGTTATTCGAGGATATTACATTCGAACATATATGTTCGAAAGTAATATCCTATAATAAAGAATATATATATATATATATATATATATATATATATATGTGTGTGTGTGTGTGTGTGTGTGTGTGTGTCCAGATTTGTTACAAAGAAAAATAGGGAAAATTAATGGATAGGAATATTGAATTTCCAAGCGTGGTTTAATAGAATCTACTTTTGAATCAAACAATATCCGAGAGGAGGTTGCTGATAAGACCGGCGTATCGCAGACTATGGCTGGAGAATCAAGTACGCACGAATTGGATTTCGACTGAGGTATTTCCTAGTTTACGTCCCTAAAATTAGGCTTCTTTTTGCAAATACCACACTATGATAGGGCACGTAAAAATGAATTACTTAAAAATCGGTAAACCCGCCTGCAATCAGATTATCTGTGGATTAAACATACGATTAACCTTAGAACACTAAAGTTACACAACTACTAACCATGGGTATATCATACGCGATTTTGAAAATATCCAAAAAAATATCAAATATAAATCTTTATTTGAAATATTTTACATACACGCATTTCAAACTTTATACTTTGATTTAACATTAATAGGAACTGAAAAACATTATTTAGGTAAGAAAATCAGGTACTGAAAATTGTAATTAAAAATAGGAAAATTTGCGCTGGGTACTATATACCCATGGTTAGTGTTCTAGGGTTAAACTGTGGCTCCCTGAGTCTCTTATTATGATCAGTGTAGTATTAGGTTGGTGCAAAATTAATGTCGTTTTCTCACATAGTAACATATGTGAGAAAACGACATTATTTTTGCACCAACCTAATAGTATCCGAGCCCAAGGAGAGAGAGAGAGAGAGAGAGTGTGTGTGTGTGTGTGTGTGTGTGTGTGTGTGTGTGTGTGTGTGTGTGTGTGTGTGTGTGTGTGTGTGTGTGTGTGTGTGTGTGTGTGTGTGTGTGTGTGTTATTCACAGAATAAGTACGTAAAAATTCGCCTTTCTTTCAACCGTGCACCGATGGCTTAGGGAGGAAATCTCCGACTGTTGCCGAATCAGTCTGGTTTCGATCCCAGCTTGAAGCAATCGGATGTCTAGCCACCCTGATATATTTACGAAGATTACACTAAAATATCTTGAAATACTAAAGTGTAAATTTATTCAATAAAATCACCATTGACTTCAACCATAGCCTCCAAACGACTTCGAAATCTCCTGCAACTCTTCTGGGCGGTCGTCTTGTTTAAGTTGGTGAATGCCGCCATAATCCTTGGCTTCTGTTCATCTTCGGAGTCACAAGGAGTTCTGTTGGTATCTCACTCAACTGCGACCCACACTCAATAATCAGCCTGGGGATTTAGGTGCCCAGATGTAAGCGGTGATGTGGTCATAAAAATTGTCTGACGGCTACGACTGCTTTCTCCTGCTTGTGTGGTATGCTGCAGCAGCCAACCTCTTAACCCAGGAGAGCACTACGTCCTCAAAGCACTTCAAGTGGGCTTCACTGTTGAGTTTGAGGCCCCGTGCGAATATGAATGGAGGCATAACGTCACCATCACTAATGATCACTCCAAACACCATAATGTTGACTACATATATCATCGAACTCTTTCCAAATCGTCTGCCCTATCTTCAGATTGACACCCAAACATTCTGAAATTTTTGTATTAGTTCTTCCGGTGCGAATGCCTAGCAGTACAACATGCTGTTTCCAAATTTCTGGCGGCGTGAATTGTATCTCTTGTCGTGAATTGTATCGCTCTTTTTCTCGCAGACGGTTTCCCACTGACCTTTCTATACTGTGCAGTTGACAAAATCAAAAACAAACAACGCGCATGCGCGAAATTAAAATGGCGACAATTTACCCATCGCACCCGTCTATATGCTCTAGGCCAAATGTTTGGAAGCACTCTCCGCAATTTCCAAGCGTAGCATAAAAATATAAGTTGACCGGTCTTTTTTGAAAACTATTTTACCAGTTTACTTCGGGTTAGACGGCTTTCCTCTTTCTAAAGGGTTTTATAATATATTCATTAATAATAATAATAATAATAATAATAATAATAATAATAATAATGTGAAACATGAGGACTACAGTAATTCCAGTTGTCGCTGGATTCCTCGGATTGATTGAAGGGATTCATTAAAGGGATCCCTAGAAGACAACAAACAGAGAACCTGCCAGATTGGTGACATTAATCAAACTATAATACCAGATCTTATGGTTGTAGACAAGGAAAAGAAAACCTATCAGACCGACCACCCCATTGAAGGGAAAGGTGTGGAGCTGATAGGCGCGGCCAAGAGATGACAAATCAACCACCCCATTGAAGAAAAAAAAGCGGATCTGATATTCGTAGACAAGGAAAAGAAGAGACATGATAAATCGTCACCCCATTGAAGAGAAAGAAACGGATCTGATAGCCGTAGACAAGGTAAAGAAGACATGACAAATCGATCTCCCACAGGAGAGATATTAATGGATCTGATAATCGTAGACAAGGAAAAAAAGACATGATAGACCAACCAAACTACTGAAGAGAAATGCGCGGATCTGATAGCCGTAGACAAGGAAAAGAGATGTTGAAGAGAAAGAAGCGGATCTGATAATCGTAGACAAGGAAAAGTAGACATGACAAAACAACCAACCCATTGGAAAGAAAGAAACGGACCTGATAGCCGTAGACAAGGAAAAGAAGACATGACAAATCGATCTTCCACAGGAAAGAAATTAACGGATCTGATAGTCGTAGACAAGGAAAAGAAGACATGACAAATCGACCACACTCTTGAAGAGAAAAGAGCGGATCTAATAGTCGTAGTCATGTCAAAGAAGAGATGACATATCACTCAGCCCATTGAAAAGAAAGGAGTGGATCTGATAGCCGTAGACAAAGAAAAGAAGACATGACAAATCGATCAACTCATTGAAAAGAGGGGATCTGATAGTCGTAAAGAACGAATTGAATAACAAATCGATCACCACAATGCAGTAAGAAGACTGAATCAGTTAGTAGTTGCCTGTAAATGAAAACCTGCCACATCGACCATCTGTTTCAAGGAAAAAGAATATATCCGATAGTCATTGCGAGGAAAAGCGAACGCTAAAAAGAGGTGTTAGTCTGACATCCCACTGGACACTGAAGATGAAATCAAGCGAAAATCAGAAGTACTCGAACATTCTTTGGAAACCTAGAAAAGTGTAGGACGTGGATATTAGGTTTGTGCCATTAATAGTTGCTGCACTTGAAACTAAAAATCGAGACTCATGTTTGGCTGAATTAGCAATTCGAAGATTTGAGTCCATCAACGCCATGGTGTTGCTGAGGTCCACAATATAGCAAGAGGGTAGTTTTGTAGAGTTGACAGAACTTTCTGTCACTCAATCTCCAGACATTACAGCTAGACATCTGGTGTGAACGCGCAAATGCATCAAACTTTATTATCTTAAGAATTATAATAAATAACGTGAAATTATATGAAAATAATATTAATTTATCATTACCATTGTTACAATATTATTTCAAGCCAAAAATAAAATTAAGGACCAAGTATGTATTAATAAGAAAAACACAAAGCATACTTTTTTTTTTACCTTCAGAAATGAAAAAGATTGAAAAATAAAAGCAAACAACTTTCTAGTTTGCAAAAATGGAGAAAAGAGGGACTCTAAACAATGGCAGGACATATGACGTCACCGGATACATGCTGAGCTGTTTACAAACTGTCTGGCAGGCGTTAATGGTTGACATAATTCCCCCGTTCGTTTTTATGTCTGTTGGTTGCAGCGGGATTCTGCCATTTTGTTTTTTGCTTTCTTATTATTTCGTTCAATTTCCTATTTCCATTTTTTTTTTCTTTATTTTCCTTCGCTTTAGTTGAAAGCGAATAAATTCGGAAATTGCTGAGTCACTCCCATAAAGCCCCCTAAAATAGGGTGGGTGTTGACAAATTAAATTTCGACTGCAGACAAATAGTTATCTAAAAAAAAAAAAAAAAAAGAAAAAAAAAAAGAACTTTTGAAAAATTAGGTTTAAAAATTGAACTATGGTTCATGACTTCTGCCGACCGGAAATGGATGCTTCGTAAAGCATGATGGGAGGTGGGAGAATTTCATTTTTTTTTTCTTTTATAGTATGATTCACTTAAATGAATAAGTGCCGTTCCAATCAACATTTGTTTTGATTTAATCTTTTTTATTTTTTTTTTCCTTTGTGCCAGTCCGGTTCCGCGCTAGAAAGAAAATTGAGTGAAATATCCACAGATTTTTTTTTTCTATCATCTAATTAATTGGTTATAACAAATTACTATTGAATTACACTGATGACGCAACAGTTATGAATGAAAGGAAATATGGTGATGTAGCTCAAACCTTTTATCTCTAACGATTCTTATATTCGCTGCATACGTATTGCTTTTCGAAAACGTCAGACATTTCAAGAACAGCATATATTTTTTAATAGAAAACATTAACTTTTCATACTATTTACTGTCTGTAGAAAAGCTATCAGCTTTCTTTTCTAAAAACATTTATCTGCACCTTCAATTTAAACAGCAGTTAAGAATTTATTGAATCCATTGCTCGGTCAGCTACCAAGAAAGTCGATTCACTGTGTCGTGCGAGACAATTTTTCTCTCCAGAATCTATCTTACATATCTATAAGTCTACCATTCGTCCATGCTTAGAATATCGCTGCCATATATGGTTTGATGCCCCTGCTATTTACCTGCAGCTCTTTGATAAGATCCAAAGAAGAATCGGCAATATTATTAGTCCTGATATGGAGGCTCAGTTTCAGTCACTTACCCATCGCTATAAGGTTGATTCCCTGTGACTTTTCTATAAATACTTTCATCATAATTGTTCGGATGAGCTCTTCCCTACGGTGTCTGGACTCTATGAATTTAAGCGCAGTACGAGACTGGCGTCAAGATCTCATCAATTTACAATTGAGCTAGCTAGATGTAGCTGTAACTTCTATGCTAACAGTTTCTTTTCTCGCACTCCTCGCCTGTGGAACTCCCTTCCGACTCCATGCTTTCCAGCCAACTTTAATCTGCAAAAATTTAAATGTAATGTTAATCGCTATCTACTGTACTCCTGATGACTCTTTTCTCTTTCCACTCATTAGTAATGTTTCTGTGCCTAATTCCTCCACAGTCTGTAACTCCTTGTGTATGACTTAGTGACATTACTGCCTTGCATGGGGAGATACCGATTTTTAAAAAAGTAACTGAATGTAATTTGACACAAGATCTCATCCTGGCATTTCGGCTTCAATTACTTTCCAAACAACGTAAGTAATACTGTGATATGTCTGGGTCATTAATTGTGGCTAGCTAAGTTTAAGATAAGATAGATTGGAGAGCAGCCTTCTCTTGTTCTCCTTTTTTTGCCATGGGCCACACTTTTTTATTATCAAAATAATTATTACTTTCCAACTATTGTAGTGTCTTAGTGGCTTTTATCGCCTTTCTTGGGGCGCAGTGATTAAAATTAAAATATATCTTTGTTCAATATATACATTTTTTATGAGAAAGTCCGAAGAAGAATCTGCAAAGTTACCGCTTCAGTCACTTTCGCACCGGCGTAACGTAGCTTCCCTCTGCCTTTTCTAAAATATTTTCATGGCAGTTATTCTGATGTTCTCTTAAGTTTCTCGATTTCATAAATTTAAGCGTAGAGCTAGATTGGCTGTTAGGTCTTAGCATTTTACTGTTGAAATAGCTAAATGTAAGCGTAAGTTCTATTCATGTAATTTCTTCCTTCACATTTCTTGCTTATAGAACTCTCTTCCGGCTTCTTGATTTCCTACCAACTAAAATCTAAAAAAAAAGTTTAACTGCAACGTTTTCTCAAATTCCTTCACTCTATTATTTTTTATCTACAGTAACCCCCATTGCGTCTTAGTGGCTTTATTGCCGTGCTTGGAATAAGCATCCCTCTATTTTCACTTGAGTTGCGTCTCACAATTTCACAAGCAAGGATCGAACTCATTAATTAAAAAAAAATCTGAGAAACAAGCGGCCGCTCCGTGAACATACCGCCATGTTTTATCTTTACAAAAGTCAGACTAGTCCAAAAAATGGTTTATTGCTGCCATAACTTGACTAGAGCTACACACTTTCCTGCCTTGATAGAGTTCAAAAATCGTTTATGCGCGTCCAAAAAGTCGAATCACATTAATTTCCCCCGTATTCCATTTGTAAGTAGGAAATTCTATTCAAATAGCTTCTTTTTTTTTCCCCAGGAACTGCTACTTTGTGGAACACTCTTGCGTGAATGCTTTCCTGAACACTAACCTCTTTAAGTCTAGGGTCAACATTTACCTATCCTACATATCTACATATTCTCCAATTGCTACGTCCATAAGACAAGGTCATTCAGTAAGTTTTTTTAGGGGGGGGGGCTCTTAGGCCTTGTAACGGGAGAACAATAGCGTAAAAAAGCTCCCTAGCCTTGGATGGCAACGAGTCTAAGACAAGGAAATCTCTCTGTTCCAAACCGTGCAGAAATCAACTGTATATCATTTTACACATCTTTCTCAAAAATGCAACTCAATTCTCAGAAAACAAAGGGAATCTGTGGAGAGCCATTATCGCCTACGTCATGAAAGAGCATAACATAATAATAATAATGATAATAAATGATCGGTTATTTTCATTCAAAATATGCCCCCCACCCCCGAATTTTATTTTAGACGAGCATATACAGCTGCAATAGTAATAGTTGCGGTACTAGGCGGCAGTAGTATCAATATTCTTCTGAGGTTTCATCTTTCTTTAGTTCGTAATTCAGCACGACCGTTACATCCTGCCAGTACCTCATAAATAATGGACTATACCATTTTGATAGCGTCGAAAGATGGGAGAAACACATCAGAGACCCTACTTGGTTTCAGTGAGAGAAAGAGAGTCAGAAAAAAATAATGGAACGTCCTGTCAATAAATCATAAATCATGGGACTGTTACGTTTTGATCGCGAGAAAAGACGGAAAAGACATATCGGAGATGAAAAGAAAAGAACGAAAGAGAGAAGCAATGAATGAACGAGGAAAAACAAAAAGGGAAACAAAAGAAAGAGCAGACTTAGAAGCGGAAAAGAAAATAATAAGAAAGAAAGAAAGAAAGAAAGAAAGAAAGAACGAAAGAAAGAAAGAAAGAAAGAAAGAAAGAAAGAAAGAAAGAAAGAAAAACAGACTTGCATTGAGAAGAGGAAACGAAAAAGATTAAAGAAAATACGAAAAACGAAAGAAAGAAATATATATAGAAAGAAAGAAAGAAAGAAAGAAAAACAGACAGACTTGTACTGAGAAGAGGAAAAGAAAAAGATTAAACAAAATACAAAAGAAAGAAAGAAAGAACAGACTTGCACTGAGAAGAGGAAAAGAAAAAGTTTAAAGGAAATACGAAAAAAGAAAGAAAGAAAGAAAGATGAAAGGACAAACTTTTACTGAGAAGAGGAAAAGAAAAAGATTGAAGAAAGAAAGAAAGAAAGAAAGAACGAACAGACTTGCACTGAGAAGAGGAAAAGAAAAAGATTAAAGAAAATACGAAAGAAAGAAAGAAAGAACAGACTTGCACTGAGAAGAGGAAAAGAAAAAGTTTAAAGAAAATACGAAAAAAGAAAGAAAGAAAGATGAAAGGACAAACTTTTACTGAGAAGTGGAAAAGAAAAAGATTGAAGAAAGAAAGAAAGAAAGAAAGAAAGAAAGAAAGAAAGAACAGACTTGCACTGAGAAGAGGAAAAGAAAAAGATTAAAGAAAATACGAAAAAAGAAAGATAGAAAGATGAAAGGACAAACATTTACTAAGAAGAGGAAAAGAAAAAGATTGAAGAAAGAAAGAAAGAAAGAAAGAATATAAACAGGTAACCGTGAAATATTTACAGGTACTACGAGTCGTATTATAATTCTGGTGTTCTATTCTTACTTAGTACAGTAGTACCTACGTTACGCCATGACAATACTTCGTAAATAATGTACTATTCCGTTTTGATCACGAGGAAAGATGAAAAACACATATCAAAGATTCTATTTAGCTTCAGTGAAATAAAAAAAGAAAGAAAGAAAGAAAAGAAAGAAAAGAAAGAAAGAAAAGAAAGAAAGAAAGAAAGGAAAGAAAGAAGAAAGAAAGGAAAGAATGAAAGAAAGAAAGAAATGAAGGAAAGAAAGAAAGAAAGAAAGAAAGAAAGAAAGAAAGAAAGAAAAGAAAGAAAGGAAGAAAATATAGAGAAGGCAATAATGCTCTCATCTGTTTAACGTCTGCTTCTTTGAAATGGAAAAAAAAACTTGTCCATTTGTACTCTGTTACTTCTTTAAATAATGACCTCCATTCTGTTCAAACTTAAGATTTTTATTGCAATGTTTGTTAAAGATAAGCTCAAATATTTGACGAGGAAATAGCAGGATATACATGGCTATTTTATAGTTGTAGAACTCGAAAGCAACTCATTCAAACATTAACTTAAGAATTGATTCATCAGAAAATTCAAATAAGAACACCCGTCAAATTTTCATGGATACTAGTAGATCGTCTTAGCAGTCGTAGATAATATGAAATATCGCCACATGCTCTTAGTTTAGCGCTTGCATTGTTAGCATTTCCATCTCTGCCGTCTAATGTCTTATGTGTCTCCTGAGCCATTTGGCTCTTCGAGTCGTTCCTTTACCGTTTGTAAATTCCTGCCACCTCTCCAAACCCGAAAGAATACTATTCCTGTGGTTTGTTCTTGTAGATTACTTGAAAAAAGACAATTTCCTCGCCGAGCAAAACAAATACAACTGCCAAGTGTCACCATTTTCGCTTCTTAGAGGCCATTTTTTTGATGTTGCTGTTTTTGCTTGTCGGAATAGGGGATGGTGTGTTCGGGTTTGTTTTCCTTTTGTTTTGTGCTGGCTCTATTTTTTTTTCTTCTTCTTCTTCCGCACTGTGACTGGGAAAAGTTGAATGGAAAAGTTTATTTATCTTTGCCTGCAATTCATTAAAAATAATTTTCTAGAAAGAAATAAAAATGTGTGTATGTGTGTGTGTGTGTGTATGTGTGTGTATGTGTGTGTAACTGAGAAAGTGTGAGAGAGAGAGAGAAACAGTGTGTGTGTATGTGTGTGTGAAGAGAGGGGAAGGGGATTGAATAAAAAATAGAAACAAATTGAGGCAGAATGAACAAAGGAAGAGACAAAGAAATTGTGATATGCGTGTGGAGATTAAAATAGTAAAAAATTGAGATAGATAGATAGATAGATAGATAGATAGATAATCAAGAGATAGATAGATAGATAGATAGATAGATAGATAGATAGATAGATAATCAAGAGATTGAGATAGATAGATAGATAGATAGATAGATAGATAGATAGATAGATAGATAGATAGATAATCAAGAGATTGAGATAGATAGATAGATAGATAGATAGATAGATAGATAGATAGATAATCAAGAGATTGAGATAGATAGATAGATAGATAGATAGATAATCAAGAGATTGAGATAGATAGATAGATAGATAGATAGATAGATAGAAAGTTTATATTAGATATATAGATAGACAGATAGATAGAAAGTTTATATTAGATAGATAGATAGATAGATAGATAGATAGATAGATAGATAGATAGAAAGTCTAAATTAGATAGATATGAACAGACAACGATACATAGCTAGCTAGCTAGATAGATATGAACAGACAACGATAGATAGATAGATAGATAGATAGATAGATAGATAGATATGGACAGACTGATAGATAGATAGATAGATAGATAGATAGATAGATAGATAGATACTGAAACAGATAGATAGATAGATAGATAGATAGATAGATAGTTACTGAAACAGATAGATAGATAGATAGATAGATATATAGATAGGAAGTTAATGAAGATATGAAAACTCACCTTCCATGGAAATATCAGGTAGCTGTTTTCTACGCCTTTCTCACTCTCTCTCTCTCTCTCTCTCTCTATATATATATATATATATATATATATATATATATATATATCACACTTTAAGAGCACGGTTTCTCTTCTCTTCATTATATGTATTTATCATTGCTCCCACTTCGCTGCTGAATGTGACAGAAGGTCGATGTTTAAAGTGGGTTTACCGGCAATACCATGGAAAAATTGCTCAATCTCCTTTGGCACCTTTGGAGATGCATCAGGTGCCGAGTAATGACCCCAGCCTCCTCCTGAAGGAGAGGTACTACTCGGATGGATGCTCCCATATGGCTTGAACTAAACTGTCATGTTCAGAAAAAATCCTATTCCAACTGGAATCTGTTATGACCTTTGTATATTATTCAATTAATGCTATCGCTTCTATCAGTATAGATATTACACTGTTTTATTTAATCCATATATGTGGGGAAGAGATTGAATCATGTCTTCCCCAATGTGTGTGAATGCCAGTTTCCACACCGATAATCGCTAGGCTTACCGCGCATCCTGTTGACTATATTTATTGGAGAAGAACGTCGTTTTTTTTTTAATGTGTTTACTTCGTCGACCCTCCTGCGACTTATTTATTGTTTTTTATTTATTATTATTTATTTTTTATTTTTTATTTATTTAATCCTGTCTTTCTTTTATCTTTTCATTCGTTCAAACTTTCCTTCTTTCTTTCTTTCATTCTTTCTTTCTTATTTATTTTTTTATTTATTCAATCCTGTCTTTCTTTTATCTTTTCATTCATTCATACTTTCCTTCTTTCATTCTTTCTTTCTTTCTTATTTATTTTTTTTTATTTATTTAATCTTGTGTTTCTTTTATCTTTTCATTCTGTCTTTCTTTTTTTCTTTCTTTCTTTCTTTCTTTCTTTCTTATTTATGTTTTTAGTTATTCAATGCTGTCTTTTTTTATCTTTTCATTCATTCTTTCATTCTTTCTTTCTTTCTTTCTTTCTTTCTTATTTTTTTTTTTTTTTTATTTATTTAATCCTGTCTTTCTTTTATCTTTTCATTCTTTCTTTCTTTCTTTTTTTCTTTCTTATGAACAATATCAACGAAATTTTTTTTTCGGTCAATATTTTAAGGCACGGAATAAATAAAAATAAATTTCCAACCTCTTTTCATGCGAAAAAAAAAAGAAAGAAAATAAAAAAAAGAGCAAGAAAGAAAGACTCAAGATATAATATCTTTTCCAGAGAAAAGGAAGAGGAAGAAAACAAATGCTTTCCTACACCGTTTCATTTTTTTCCTTCTTGTGTCTTTCTATCTTTCTCTTTTTTTATTTTCTTTCTTTCCTCGCGTGAACAGAGGTTGTATATGATTGAAATCCTAATAAATTGTACTAATCAGTCATTTACTAATGCCTGATGAGATGTGTTGATACACATCGAAACATGATTGCATTTGTGTAGCGTTTTTCTACATGTTTGAATGTAATATCCTATAACAAATTACACACACACGTACATACACACACATACGCACATGCACACGCACACACACATATATTAAAATCCTTTAGTCTACATTCAACACTATCACTTGATAAGACACCGGAAGTGTTGAAACAAAATGGCTATTTTGGTAGTCATTTTATAATATATTTATGTTATAATTTTCTTATAAATAATTATATATATGTGTGTGTGTGTGTGTGTGTGTGTGTGCGTGTGTGTGTGTGTGTGTGTATCGGTTGTAACAGCAAAATTGTTTAAATCTTGTAACAGCATGGGATAATTGTCTATCCTAAAAAATGTTTAATATCTGAAAAAAACCCACTAACCTGTGTTTCTTTTTCCAATGTTTTCAGATAAGACGGTTAGCCATCTTGACACCATTTGTCGTAAGAACCATTGAAAAACCCTCTGAGTTATTCAACTAGAAAGAGAACAGGTTGAAATCGTTTTGTGTCAGCCTCCCTATGTCTTCCCATCTGAGCAATGGCAAGACGGATCATCAAGGTCAACATTCATAATCTAGCTTCCATTTTCAAAGTCCCTGCAAGAAACATCAAGAAAACGGTGAATAAGTTTAAAAAAGAGGGAACAGTAGAGAGGAAAACTGAATCAGGAGTTCAAAACAGCAAGAGGGATCATCATTTCAACCTAGAGCTAAAGACATTCTTATTGTTCACCGTAGCCTTCGATAGTGTTATAAAAACCTCCGGGAATTCCAGTAAGATATCTTTAGTCATTTCTAAAATACAATGTTTCAAAGCTTAATCTAAAAATTGGACAATTATGCTGTTACACTATATATATATATATATATATATATATGAAAATTTCTCCGATTTAACCAGTAGAGAAGACAATATTTATGAATAAAAATGACAATAGGAAAACTGGTAATTGCTCTCGCTTTTTTCGCATTTTGCTTTGATAAAGTCCACATTGGACGAAACGAGTCAGCAATTACTAGTTTTCCTATTGTCATTTTTATTCATAAATATATATATATATATATATTATGAAATGGACAATGTCCGACAATTGTTTTAAGACTTTTTTTTATGTTTATACGTTCGTTTTATAGATACAAATATTTAAGTAAATGCTCTGTTTATAATAAATAATATTAACGACATTTACCGGCCTGAATATCCGAGAAATTTTCATAGAAAATTTGCGTCATGCGACAGGAATCGAACCTGTATCCTATACGGAACTATCACATAGCCTGACGTGCTTTGCCGATTGAGCTATAGAGAAACGTTTCTGTTAGCCAGATCGGTTTTACTGTTTTTAAACTACAATTCTCCATGATTTTCTCACGTACTTTCATATCTGCTCGATGCTATATCTATAAAAAGAACGTATAAACATAAAAAATGTCTTAAAAATAATTGTCGGACTTTGTCCATTCCATAATGTGTGACGTCATTTGTTTACATTTGGATACGCAATTTCTATTATATGAACAAACAGATAATAAAGGAGGGAATTCTGGAGGAACAAACCGCCATCCTCGAAGACTGATCTATCCACCGCTAGTCAAGGAAAATTGAATCGGCGTTATGAGTTACGTTTTATTATTATTATTATTATTATTATTATTTATTTATTTATTTATTTATTAAGTACGCTTCATTACCTGGGTGTTGTAGCGGTGGTACCACCTGTTAGGGGGTCCCAGCTATAGACAAATAGTTAGTCCCCAAACTGGGGTAAAAACACTATGAATGTATAAAAATAGATTTTTATATTAAAAATGCCACCAGTATGTTTTTGTAAAAAAATTTACTAATGCCCGAAAGAAAATTAAATTCCTTCATAGCAACTAAAATTAAATCAAATATAAAATTATTTTTTTACCGCTAAGGATTCTAGCTTAGTTAAACGAGTTAAATTTCCATCCTAAAAACCCCTTTCCCCACAGACGAAACGTCACAAGCCTCTCGCTGCTCTATCGCTATTTCCATGGAAAATGTTCAGACGAATTGTATTCTTTATTTCCACCTGATCTAACCTTCACGGCAAAGACCCGCCATGCCAGGCTCATTATAGAGAACCACTCTCATTCCCTTCATATTCCATTGGTGAGAAATGTTTCATTCAAGTAGCTTCTTTCCCTGATTAGTTGCTTTGTTGAACCAACTCCCAAGAGGGTGCTTTCCCGATCACTACAACCTTGACCTTCTTAAAGTTAGTCTCAATCGTTATCTTCCCCGCCTATCCTCATAAGCTGTTCCTTTTACATTGGAACCCTCTGCCTTGAGTGGCTCTTTGGCCTTGTACAGGGTGAACATCATTATAAAAAAAAATAAAATAAATAATCCATGTTGGGCATTTGCCCCAAAAATACTTCATGTTTGGGGCACATGATCAACCAAACATTCTAGCTTAGTTGAACGAGTTATTTTCCACCCTACAGCCCCTTTCCCCACAGACGAAACGTCACAAGCCTCTCACTGCTCTATCGCTATTTCCATCGAAAGTGTTCAGACGAACTACATTCTTTAGTTCCACCTGATCTAACCTTCACGGCTAAGACCCGCCATGCCAGGCTCATTATATCTAACTCCCCTTATTCCTTTTTTATCCCCCTGGTGAGATGAAAGTTCCACTCGAGTAGCTTCTTCCCACAAACCACTATTCTGCGGAACCGACTCCCAAGAGGTTGCTTCCCCAATCACTGTTGGCCCTTGTACAAAGGGAACATGTGTGTGTGTTAGATTTTCCTTCTGCTTGTGTTGTTAGGCATCGGGAGGGGGGAGACACAGTCGTCTTTCATGGGTAAGACGAGTGGCCTGGAGGAGAGATATCTCGTGATCTGTGAGAGTGTCTGCCACTGAGTCGCTCCAGTGTCTTCCTGGTCTGCCTCTCGCTTCTCCAGCCAGAGTACCTGAGAGTGTATGCTCGTAGCGCTGGTTGGTTGATAGGCATACGAGTGAGGTGTCCGAACTACTTGATCCTTTGTCGTTCGATGTGTTGTATGATTGGTATTTAAATATCTGGGCAGCATCTTTGCTGAAAAAGGCAAACTGGACAGAACAATTGAGACCAGATGTTCCAGAAAGCAAACGCTGTCAGCTACAAACCTGCTCCTCTTCTAAAACGTCCCAGCATGTCAGGGGCCATGACTTGAGCACCAAGGCAAATCTCTTCAACTGCATTTTCCTACCAAAGCTGACATACCAGTGCCAGACATGGCCCCTAACAAAAGCCCTTGGGAAAAAAACTGATTACTTGTGAGATGAAATGCCTGATGAAAGCAGTGAACAAGACGAGGCGAGATAAGATCAGGAATGAGGCAATAAGAGATATGATAGGAGCAATACCAATCATAGTATTAATAAGCAAAATAATATGATAAAAATGTATGCATGTTTCTAAGATATTGTGCAATGTGTTTCTGTTCTGTACTTTGTTTATTTCCTTACGAATAAAAGGTGATGTTGAATAACAAACCTGGACAACCCAAAACAAGTTATCAATATTTTAAATGAAAATAAAGGGTGTTCCAATAACTTGGACCGATTTTAAATGTGAATTAAGTTTAAGCGTCTAATGAGTTTTTTTTCTTTTTCTTTCAGATTTAACAACTTAAGTCTTTGGCAATTTCAACCATGGAAAGATTAACAATCAAACAACGTGTTAAAGTTATCGAAGCCTATTACAAAAACGGACGTTCAAACAGAAATTCCTTCAAATAAAATGCATTTAAATGCATTTTAAATAAAATTCATTTCAATAAAATAAGAAATACATTTTAAGTCAATGTCAAGATTGCTTCATAATGACGCATTATTCACTGGTATTCAGAACAGAGACTAACTTGAAAAAGCTTATACAAAGGAAAAAGAAACGGGAAAAACTTATGGTGATAGACATGAAATTAAAGGGTGTTCCAATAAGTTGGACTAATTTTAAATATGAGTTAAGTTTAAGAGTCTAATGATTTTTTTTCTTTTTCTTTCAGATTTAACAACTTAAGTCTTTGGCAATTTCAACCATGGAAAGATTAACAATCAAACAACATCTAAAAGTTATCGAAGGCTATTACGAAAATGGACGTTCAAATTTATAAATATACGGTCCAATGATTTCGCTAGCAAAAAATGCACACCAAACAGTGACCTTTTGCCAATCAATTCAAATTTTATAAAATGGCAAATAATGAGGATTTCTTTATAGGTGCTTCACATATTTTAATAATTTACAAAATGTTTATAAGTTTATGAATAAAAAATTGTCTTCATATTTATTACATTATAAATTGGTAAATCTTAAATATAGGATCTTCCAATAAGTTGGGCCAATTTTAAATGTGAATTAAGTTTAAGCGTAGAATGATTTTTTCTTTTTCTTTCAGGTTTAACAACTTAAGTCTTTTGGCAATTTAAACAATGGAAAGATTAACAATCAATATATTTTATGTATTTAGGCAGCAAATTCTCTTTTAGTCGTGTCAGATTAAATAAATTATAAACATTATGTCTGCTTATTTTTATCATAATCCTTTCATATCCACGAATATTTTTTTCTGTATATTATAATTAAATAAGGCAAGAAATGCACTGTAACAGTAAGAATCACTTTTATTTCTCAACTACTTTCCATCTCTTTCTGAGATCATCATCGGGGTTGTAACTAGTAAGGCAAAAACTATGTGAAGCTATCCATTACTGATTTTTTTTTCTTTTTGCGTTTAGATACAACGGCTGACGGTTCTGCTTTAGCGTTCATTAGAACGTGAAAAAATCATCCACTCTGCAATTTTTTCTTTAATATATAATGTCATGGTCAAGCGCGTATTAAATCCTGAAAACTGTTCTTTTTATAGGCATTATTACAGTATTCGTAGCTGATTCTATTCCGTCGGCGTCAATATTTTAATGTTGATTCCTTCGAGGATCTGTAGTTTTAATTTGTTATTTTCTTGGTGTAGGATAGTTATGCTATCAATCAGCATTTTTCTATATTGTGAATGTAGACAGGAATGTTGGTGTAACTGTCTCGCAATAAACGAATGATCAGACATGTAGAGAATAAGACGTCTTGATAATGTAGTTGTCGTATATCCAACATATATTTTTGTTTTTCTGTCGGAGATACATTCTCCCAAGGGTCATTTGAATTGATATATAATATTGGTTTTATGTGATACATGACTTGGTGGGGAGGAGTTCTTGCGAAATAGTATATAATGGATGTCTCCCAAAATTTGACATTAATTCGTAGCCTAATAACATAGACAATTCTCGCTCATATGATCTCAAATTTTAATAAAATATGTAAAAATTGTGTTGACTGTACAAACTTATCTCAGTGAGAATCTACCAGGAACATGGATCGGGTGTGCCAGTGATAATGTCAATGTGCTTTTGAAATGGCCACCATATTCACCTGACTTGACACCTTGAGATTTTTTTTTTTTACTATTGGACTATGTGAAAGGACAGATCTATATCCACCTTCTGCCGACATACCTAGAGGAACTTAAGCAGATAATCACTGAGGCACTGGAGAATGTTACGGAAGACATGCTACATCGTGTTTGGCAGGAGCTGGACTACAGACTTGACGTGTGTCGTGTCACAGCCGGTTTTGTAAAATCGGTTATAAAATCTACATCACTTTGAATATCTTATTCAAATTTTGAAAAAATAAATCTATTATTATTTATTTAATTTCGTTTGCCTGGAGCATGTACTTACTCAGATATACACATTTTAAATTATGTCAATTTTTTTTGTGGGGGGACATATATATATATATATATATATATATATATATACCACGGGTTGAACCAAGCCTTGTGAGTGAAATTGGATAGACGGAACTCTTGAGGGCCGTCGATAGGTGTGCTAACACAAAGCCATAAGTCATCGTGGCCGAGGTCTTGAGCATGCTGGCCTTGTTCAAATTGTTGATCACGCTAGATAACACGCTCTCTCCTAGAAACTGTAACTAATGTCTGCTCAGAATAGTTGCCGACAAATGTGCCTGAGCGAGCGTCTGAAATAGGGATTGGCTAGCCGCACTAGTAGACGGGCATCTTCGAATATATATATATATATATATATATATTTGGTTGGATTGATGTGAGTTTGTGACCCTGGGTTTCACGCTTTTGCGATCGTCAGATAAATTGATTTTTTTTTTTTTAATTTTGGGTTTATGTAGATAGCGTTTATTATAATAACACCAATACACGCAATCTACATAAACCCAACATTTAAAAAAAAAATTAATCAGTTTGTCTGACGATCGCAAAAGCGTGAAACACAGGGTCACAAACTCACATCAATCCAACCAAATATGTTAGCTCTATCTCTGATATTGAGCGCTTTCTAATAAGTACCGCGCATATAAGATATAAATAATTATATATATATATATATTTATATTTATATACACACACTTTTCACCCACACACAGACAACACACATACACACACACACATATATATATTAGGTTGGTGCAAAAATAATATCGTTTTTGACGTTAAAAAATACGTCAAAAAACGATATTACTTTTGCACCAACCTAATATATATATATATATATATATATATATATATATATAGTATCCCTTAAAATGGAGATTATTTTCTAGTCTAATAACAAGATGTATTGCGGACTTATCTCAATGAGAACCAAGCCTATATTGAACATTTGTGAAACTTTGTGAAATTGGTTATAAAATTTACATCCCGTTGAATAACTTGTTCGAATTTTGATAAATCTTTTATTCTTCAACATGAAGCCTATTTAATTTCGTTTGCCTGGGACATGTTGTTACTCAGATATAGACATTTTAGATTATGTCAATTTTGGCGTTACACCCTGTATTTTCATATACTATCTGTTAATAGTGTTGATTTGATAAATATGAAATCGTATATGATGAGTTCGGCGGAGAAGAGGCGTATTCAACAAAACATCGAAAACTGCTTTTTCACTGAAAATTATTCATTATGTCATATCCAATTATTTTACAAAAAAAATAGAACCTATTACACAATATTTCAAGCTCAATTTAAGTTTATAAACCCTGGAATGAGATGAGGTAACATAAACCGTAGATTTGCCTGCGGATTATCATTACATTATTGTTACAGAATTATAGTATAGCTTGTGAAAAGCATTTTATTTTTGGTCATATATTAATTTAAAGTATTCCTTTTTACAGGCTTTATTTTTTTAAATAGAATAGGATCATTCTAAATTTCAGAATTTCGCTATTTCCCATCAAAATGACTGAAAGAAAGCGATCTAAAAACAACAATGGAAAAGAGAAGTAACAAAGTTTAAACGAAATAGCTTCAGTTTGTTCAACTTAAGAAACTTAGCATTGCAACCAAAGTATTCTAAAATGCATCTAATAAGAAAGGAGAAAATGAAAAATGCCTAACAACTAATCGAGAACACATGGCACAGTGGATAAAGGTGTTGGTTAGATCCAGTGACAGGATCCAAAGAGTTGTGAGTTCAATACCCGGTTAAGGCAGTGGAGAACTTGGAAAGGGGAATTAACAGGAGATAACTGATAACTGACATCCATTAAAACATGGCACGTGGAACTAGAACAGTCTACCCCAGTGAGAGAAATAAAGGGTTCAGTTCGACATTCCAACCACCTGAAGAAGGCATAAATATGGCGACAAAGATGAGGACAATAGTCAGAATAATGTAAATAGTGTTGATTGGTAATGAACGATAATACTTAGGACAAGAACAACACATATAAGATTCGCCAGCGGCGCGTAGAAGAAGTAGTCTACTACTAGAAGTGAGTCAAGTGAATTCCACAATGAATCTCCAACTGCAGAATATCTACCATCCGCCTCACGCGGTCAGATGTGGCACAAGGCCGAATTTAATGTGGGGTATCCGAGTCCGTAGGCTCGACCAAAAATTCTCCGTAGACCCCGTATAAAACGGGGTCGGGTAGTTGTTTCCCGAGACGAGACTCTGCCCTTCGACATAGCCTTGTCTGGAGATCCTCTCTACCCGGAGGTAGAGAGTTTGCCTAGCACAGCTGGAGACGAATTTCCAAATATTGTAAATCGTGAACATATCGAATATTGTAAAAAAAAATTATATTATTTTTATTTATTTGTTATGTAACTAAATACATAATTATCAACAATATTTCCGTAAAACTTGATTTTTCCTGTAATAAATTCTTCAGTGATATAACAACATTAATAATATTTATTAAGTGTAAAGTAGTTCATTTACAATTCCTTACGGCTAATCATGGAAAGAAATGTTTATCCAAACTGCCTAAAACCTTTAAGCGCGTATTGCCGCAAAATTATCAAATGTTGAATAAGCCCCCCCCCCCCCGATATATATTAAAAAGATTATCTATCCATTGATGTATAATACTTGTGTTCTTGTGACTGTTTCTGTTCAATACATCAAAAGCTATTTGTTGCCTTTCTTTTGTTCATACAACACTACACAGTAACCTTCTACCTTGAGTGGCCTTCGGGTCTTATACAGACTGAACATCACTGTAAAAAAATGGCCATGTGTTACGTTCTGCCCAAAGGTGGGGAAGGTGTTGAATAAATCTAAATCCATTTCGACTGAGTGTTACCAACTCTTCTGCCATGTTGGCAAATGTCTATTGAAACAAGGATTGTTAAGGCAATGGGTCCATATTACGTTGTTTATCTGGTGAGGTTTTTTTTTTTTTTTTTTGGTTTTAACTTTTCTTTTTTCAATTTTTATTGCGTAGCGTCTTAACCTGCTTTACATTTTCGAGTTGCCCGCTTTGGTTTATAAAATATTCTGCACGTGGCCCTCATGTGTTGTTGACAGAATCGCCAAAGATTCTGAGAGAAAAGCGAGAAGTAAAGAAAAGATGCCAATAAAGAAAAAAGCAAATTCCGAAGAGGGAAGTGACTTAATGGAAAAGAAAAGGAATGAAAGGCAACACAAAATGCAAGAGTGAGAAAAAAAGAAGAAGAAGAAAAGAGAAAGAAAGCGAAAAAGAGATACATGAAATGTAAAGCGAGTGGAGAATGAAAAGAAAAGAGAGATAAATAGACAATCGAAAGAGAGAGGAGAATAAAAAGAGAAGCAGGAAATCGAAAGGGGGTAGAAAAGAAAAGAAGAAAGAGAAATATGAAACTGTGACTGAGTGGAGAATGAAGGGAGAAAAGAGAGAAGAAGGAAATTGAAAGAGGGTGGTGAATGAAAATAGAAGAAAGAGAAACAGAAAATTGAAAGAGTGGGGTGAATGAAAAGAGAAGAAAGAAATCGTAAGAGAGTGTTGAATGAAAAGCGAAACAGAAAACTGAATGAGAGGGGGAGGGGATAAAAAGATAAGAAAGAATTCGAAAGAGTGTGGTGAATGAAAAAAGAAGAAAAAAGAACCATATACTGAAAGAACGTGGTGAATGAAAATAGGAAAACAGAAACTGAAAGAGTGTCGTGAATGAAAAGTGCAAAAAACAAAGCATGAACTTAAAAAAAGGTGGTAAATGAAAAAAACAAAAAAAAAAAAAAAAAAAAAAAACAAAGATAAAAAAAAAGCAAGAATGACAAACAGGAAATCTAAAAAGAAGTTGTAAATGAAAACAGATGAATGAGAAATATAAGGGAATGAAAAGAGAATAAAAAAAAAAAGATATGCATTAATTTGAAAAGTGACGCGGAATTAAAAAATAAAAGTTGGTTAGGAAAATGAAATCGACTGAAGAATGAAAAAGTAGAAAAACAAACAGGAAATTCGGCGTAGAATTAAAAACAAAAACCTGAAGAGAAAACCCCCAAAAAAAAAATTTAACCATGTGAAAAATGGAAAGAAAACAAAGGAGGCCAAAGAAATAACAGACGATAGAAAACGAAAGGAAAAAGAAACAGAGGATTGAATGTGAGAGACATGAATAAATTATGAATTGAAAAGGAAAGATGGCGCGGAATGAAATCTGAAGAAGTAGAAATGATTGAAAGATGGTTGGGTATCTCAGAAGAACTTGAATTGGAGAAAATATAAGAAAAGGAAAGACTTAATAATCAACCTTCAGGTAGACAAAGAAAAGAAGAGATTCAAAGTGATATGAATTAATAAGATTAGCGGGACAAGGAACTGATTAAGAAAAAGTTGAAGAATGAGAGATTGGATCGAAGAAGAATCAAGTGAGGAAAACGAAATGACAGAATGAAAAAAAAATGAAGAAAAAAAAAGAAACAATTCAATCAACAGAATAAAGAGGAAGGAAGAAAATGGAGTGAAAGAAAAAAAGGAATGAAAATAATAAGGAAGAAGAGAGGAAAAGGATAGAATTGAAGAACCAGGAATTAATTCAGACAATGAGAGATCTATAATGCAATGGATGGAAATATCTGAAGAAAGAAAGAGTGAAAGAAAGAGTGAAAGAACTTGTACTGAGACAAGTGATTTTCAAAAAAGGTTGAAAACTCAAAAAAAAAAAAAAAGAAGCAATGAATGAATGAATGAACGAGGAAAATGCAGATATAACTGAAAGAAAATAAAAGAAAGAACAGGCTTGTACTGAGAAGAGGAAAAGAAAAAATTGAAGAAAATACGAAAGCAAGAAAGAAACAAAGAAACAAGCCTAAAAGAAAGAAACAAAGATCAAACATTTACTGAGAAATGGAAAAAACTGAGAAAATACCAAAGAAAGAAAGAAAGAAAGAAAGAAAGAAAGATAGAAAGAACAAAATTGTACAGAGAAGATGAATTTTATTTCTAAGAGTAGAAAGGTAAAAGGGAAGAAGGGAAGAAGGGGAGAAGGAAGAAAGGAAGATAGGAAGGAAGGAAGGAAGGAAGGAGGGGAAGGAAGGAAGCAGAGAGGAAGGAAGGAAGGTAGGAACAAAGAAGGTGACGCAATAAACCGTTTCAAGTGGGGTAAAAGAAAAACATGCGAGAAAATTCTTGATGAGGAAAATAACAAGAAGGAAAGAAAGAAGGTAAAGAAGAAGCATTTTTCCTTATTTCCAAAAAGACAAAAAAGGATTCAAACGGTTGAACGAAAAAATTGCCGAGAGCCAAATGTCGCGGATATAACAAAACGAAAGAAAAATATCTTGCAAAAAAAAACAAATAATAATTGAACATTGACAGATTTCGAAGCGCCACAGGGGGGGGGGATAAAAGCAAATATAAACGGACGCTGTCCGAGATTTGATGAGAAAGAAAAACGTACCACATTTTGAGGAAGTTCTGTAATAAAAAAAAAATCAAAAAAAAAATCGGGTGGAGCTGCGGGTGCGTCAAGAAAAAAAGGAGACAAAATCTTGGAGTGAGAGTGGGAATGAGCTGGACAGAAATTCCCGCGGGTTAGGATGTTGGAAACAAGTTTGAAATAAAAACAGAGAAAGTGATAGATAGATAGATAGATAGATAGATAGATAGATAGATAGATAGATAGATAGATAGATAGAAATGAGATTCCTGTTAATTCACCTTCGATCACTCTGCACTAATTCCCTTGGAATCGACATGAATCCAACTTTTTCGAGCAATGGGCTTAATAAAAAGGTCGATTTGTTTCTCTCGCCATGTTTGGCAGCCAGTCTAAGAGAAGGGGACCCTAAACTCACATCTATTCACATCTATTAGGAATATTTTGGAAAGTTTATTTGCAGACTCTTGGTGTGTGATCGCTTCTGCCCAATCCTTCACCATTATAAACCAATTATCGATGTTGGCAGACTGGCGGTTCACTTCTAAAACTGAACTGTTCGGGACTCGAAATTCATTGTGGAATTATTGGATTCTGTGTGTGTGTGTGTGTGTGTGTGTGTGTGTGTGTGTGTGTGTGTCTATGTGTCTGTGTCTGTGTGTGTGTTACTGTCTTTAGAGATTACTTAAAAAGAAAGCCACTATTACTGTGGAGCCGGTTCGAAGCACCCCCAAATTTCAGGAATGTGGCCTTGTGCCAGACTTTACTAAACATATTCAACACTAATAGAGAGAAAGTCTTCTGTAACAAGTTCAGAGTGAGTGCAAATAATTTGTTCTCTCCATTATTCTACCCTTATATCAGATGCAGCTCAGTGTTGCAAGCTAATATCGATTACTTTATTCAGTTTAACTATCATAGGATTTTTTTGAGGTGAACGCATATACTGTCGTAAAATCAGCATAAGTATTTATAAATGACAGCAGTATACTCTTTGGCTGATCATTTATGCAAAGTAGGAAGAGGTTTGGACGCAGAAGTGAACCTTGGGGGACGGCTACTTTGATCGCTTCGGACTCAGAGGACTGACCGTCTACAACTACCTTCAGGAACCTACCCGTTTGGAAGGAAGAAGAGAAGACTCTTCCAGCGATTCCATAACAAGAGAGCTTGAACAGAAATCTCTTTATACTACACCTTGTCAAAGGTCTTTGATCTTTTTTCCCTGTTACCCAGACTATATGAATTTAAGCGTGCTACTAGATTGGCATCTAGGTCCCAAACTTTTAGTGTTGAAACAGTTACATTTAACCGCCACTTCTACCCCAACAGTTTCTTTTCTCGCACTTCTCGCCAGTGGAACTTTTGACTGTTTTTCTTCCATGAAAACTACAAACTTCAAAAAGTTAAGTGCAATATCAATCGCCATCTTCTGTCCTCTTGAATCCCGTTCATATTTTATCCTTTCCTCAATCCTCCCCCTACATAGTCTCTTCTCTCACTTTCACTCTTTGTAAACCCCTTGCGTATAAGTGGCATTCCCGCCTTGCGTGGAATTAAATTATTTTTTTTAATCAAATGCAATCGTCTTTGAGATGTATTTGTTGTCAAGTGCCTCTCTAATTCTGTGAGTAATCACAGTTAGGATATCAGCAGTGGACCAGACCGATCGAAATTCGTATTGTTTGTCGCTATGTTGTTCCTATTGAAGCGATCGACAACCTTTTCATTGATTAAAATTCCATAGGATTTTCTAATAACACTGAGAAGTCTGATGAGTCTATACTGTGACGGAGGATGGCCACTTAGCCGCATTCTTGAAAACTGGGCATACACTTGACAACTTCCACAGACTAGAGAAGGACTTCTTATAATTTCACTAAGATCGGCGATAACTCCGGCTTAATATTCTTATGAACTACTGGGTTATTGTCTGGACTGGTGGCCTTCTTCGGGTCAAGACTTTTGATAGGTCTTAAAGCTTAAGACATTACGGTATGCTCAGTGAGACGATGAAGTGGGTGGCTTTTGTTATCTAATGTTGAATTCGAGGCAAAGGTCGAGGCGAAGAGCTTTACCTTGTCCGACAAGGATGAGTTGACCTTTAACATTTTTAATAGCAGGCACGGATGATTTGTTTCTATTCAGAATTTGGTTATAGATCTTTCAGAACTCCCGGGATCCAATTTCTTTGCTTTCAACCTTTGCTTTTGGACTGCTCGAGAATAGATACACTTAGTATTTTCTAGAACTATCTTGCATTGATTGTGGGCGGTTCTGAATCTGAATGCGATAAGTACGGTAGTCCTGGTGTTAATTATAAGTGTCATTTTTGTTTCCATTTTATCTAAAACTTCGTCGCTGTTCACATGTTCAGTCTATGATATTCTCATCATCCTTCTGTAGAACTACATTTCTGTTGATTCAAATCGCTTCTTCATCTGTGATGAGATTGTCCAACATTAGTACATATAATTCTTTATATATTGGTTTTGGCCCGCAGTAGATGCTACACATTTTTAGGCCGGGACATTTAGATAACTACTATGGTGAGTTAGCTCCACATTAACTGCACTGAACATATGGCCTTGTACCAGACTATGTTAAATTGATAAAAAATAATTACTGTTGTGATTTGAATCTCGTTTCCTACCTAAAACGCAAGGCATTGTGCCTGAATATATTATTATTATATAGCATCACTAGCTTATTGATCTTTACTTGGCGCCCAATAATTAATGGCCTTGCACCAGAATATGCAAAGTTTGGTAACTATAATAAATTTTTTCTTCTTCTTTGTCCCGCGCGTTTTCTAGGAGTTAGTGATCATGACTCTCCACAATTTTCTGCCTTTTGTAAATCTTAGCAATTTTTGCCTTTTTTTCTATCCCTCTCTTTCCTTGTTCAGCTATCCATTGACTCACGATTGGTTTGTAGTTTACTCACTGTCCCTCTCACCTTCAATATGTTCTGTGAGTGTCAAGTTCTCCAAGCCCACTTTCCTCATTATGTGTCCTAGAAATTTCAACTGTCTCTAAGTATATTGTATTATTTAAACTATTTACACGCGGACTATTTTCCTTTCATTTTTTAAATCATTTCACACCAAGCAAGGCAATAACGCCGCTAAGACGTAAGTGATTACTGTGTGTTAGAGAATATGTGAAAAAATACTGTTAAAGGAAGTGAACAATAACAGAACAAGAAGACAAAAGATAATGATTGACATTGCACTTAAATTTTTGAAGACCAAAGTTGACTGGGAAGCAGTAAACCGGAAGAGAGTTCCACCAGCGAGAAGTGTGATAGAAGAAACTGTTAGCATAGAACTTACGGTTACAACAAGCCTTTTCGACTTTACCTTTGCTATTGTTCTCACGACGTTTCATCAGGTATATATCGATCCTGGTAACCTAGACCGAAATCCGAACTTAACACTTTCTTTAATCTACGAGAGGAGAGTGTTCTCCTTCCACTACTAATGTCTAGAGATATTTCGTCTTGTGAGAAACGAGAAGACTTACTTCGCAAACTACATGAAAACTGCCGTAGAAGCATGAAAAAATCGATTATTTCCACTATCGATGGGAGTTGGGAAATGCAAAATCGGTCTTGGCCTTCCCACTAACTTGGAGCATGGGCATGAAAATTTTGGTGCAAATCCGTCGAAAATTGCGGCCGTGCATTCGTTGCACACACACACAAACACACATCCTGCCTTTTATAGATAGAGATATTCATTTCCCAAACGACGGGCGAACTGCATTACCTACACGTCTAGTTCTTATTGTTTTAATACCACTCAGTTATTGATCGCCGTTTCCACTGAGTCCCCAAGAGTCTGAACTCAAAATTATTCATGTCACCAAATTCACAAATCCATTAGGTTATTGTCCCGGAGACAATTTTCTGTGGAGAACCTGGAACCTTAAACCTAACCTGCCTGCTAATGAGTGCTGCTACTGCTTGTCCTGCTTGTCTGCACTCACTGACGTTTTTCTCTTTTGATACCGCTGATAATGCTACTATTGATCATTTTCTTTTCTTCCTATTTTTACTATCGTAATTCTGACTCGCATTGGACACCCAATACGTACGGCCTTGTGCCATACTATGCTAAGATAACTAAATACCAATAATGTGTTTTATTTGAAAAGCTTTCTTTGCCGATCATTGTTTTGTTCGTCTTTACTCCCCTTCGGCGTTTATATTTACTTTCTTCCCATCAATAATGGCGATGGCGTCATTTCCTAACTGGGGACTTGAGGGTCACCACTGTCAGCTGGCAAATTTCACATGATCTGAACGAGTTCTTATTTGATAATTTGTTTTTCTCCTGCCGTTAGATGATGTGCGGACATATTGGAATATCGCTACATTAATAGAAACAAGAATTGAAATTTATCGCTAATATTCATTTCCCAGTTTCTTAAAAAAGGTAAAAAATAAGATAGATAGATAGATAGATAGATAGATATGAATAGACTAAGATAGATAGATAGATAGATAGATAGATAGATAGATATGGACAGACTGGTATAGATAGATATGAATAGACTAAGATAGATAGATAGATAGATAGATAGATAGATAGATATGGACAGACTGGTATAGATAGATATGAATAGACTAAGGTAGATAGATAGATAGATAGATAGATAGATAGATAGATAGATAGATAGATAGATATGGACAGACAGATAGATAGATAGATAGATAGATAGATAGGTAGATAGATAGATAGATAGATAGATAGATAGATATGGACAGACTGGTATAGATAGATATGAATAGACTAAGGTAGATAGATAGATAGATAGATAGATAGATAGATAGATAGATAGATAGATATGGACAGACAGATAGATAGATAGATAGATAGATAGATAGATAGATAGATAGGTAGATAGATAGATAGATAGATTTGAATAGACTACAATAGATAGATAGATAGATAGATAGATAATGAAGATGGATAGATGAATGATGTTCATTAATAGTCAGTCCTTTCGTCTTGTTATATATACTCTAATATCTTTTTTTAACTCTTCAATATTGCTCACACTTTACCCAAAAAACAATCAATCAATTCAAATATCTGAGTTCTGATCAAAAAGTATTGGGACTAATACCATAAAAAGAAAACTACAACATATTTCAATTCAGCATTTAGTCGAAATAGTCACCTTTGGAAGACACACTTTATCAAGCATCATTTCTATTGATGCAATCATTTGTGGAGCTTCTCTTTTGGGATAGCAAACAGCTGCTTCATCAACTTCTCTTGGATTTCCACGACTCCTTGAAATATTGTTCCTCTCAAGTGGGATTTAATTTTTGGAAAAAAGCAAAAAGTCGCAATAGGCAAGGTCTGCGGAATATTGTCGTTTTCTTATCGGATTAATATTGTGCTTGTCCAGAAACTGTCAATTGATGGAACCTGTGTTGCGTGGTGAGCATCCCACACTCTACGCACTTTCCTTCCTAGTACTGCTATGAACCAGGGAAGTGAGCCAGAACGTTATAAATTAGTGTGTATGCGTGACAGAGTTCAAGGTCAATCTGTGCCAGGCGGCTTCATTCTGCGCATTTTAGTTCCGTTTCCATAGCAACAGTTCCAATACTTTTTGATCAAAGTTCGTACACATCAACATGGGTCATGCCAAGGACGATCAAAGGACGATCATACTTCTTGTCGCTCAAGAAGTTCTCCCTGTTGAGGAGATAAACAACCTGCTTGTTGATTATAGCTTTAAAAAGTTTACTCATGACACTGAAGAGGCAGATGAACCGATACTGAGTCAGGATGAGCGCTCACTGGCATTCTTGAAAGCAAAGCACACATCTGACATCTTCTACAGACTTAGGAAGGATTTTTCCTTCAAGCATCAATTAAAGATCGAGAATAACACGGTTAATGTTCTTAAGGACAACCACTTGGATTTTATCTGGATCCAGTAGCCTTCTTCAGGTTAATACTTTTTACTTGAAACTTCATGATCTGTGATAAAAATATTATTAAATTTATGCTCTGGTGTTGATATATATTGTAGTATAACTAGGGACGATAATTAGTCTCTACCCATTTACATAAATAAAGTAGTAAATATTGTATGTTGATCTGCAGTTGGAGATTCGTCTCCAGTTGTGCTAGTCGAACTCTCTGCCTTCGGTCAGAGAGGATCAGCAGACGGGGCTATGTCAAAGGGTAGAGTCTCGTCTCGGGAAACAGCTATCTGAACCCGTTTTATACGGTGTCTACGGGGAATTTTTGGCTGAGCCTACGGGCTAGGGTACCTCACTTTAAATTCGGCTTCGTGCCACATTTGACTACGTGTGGTAGTTGGTAGATATCCTGCAGCTGGAGATTCGTCTCCAGCTGTGCTGGTCAATCTCTCCGCCTCCTGGCAAAGAGGATCCTCAGACGAGGCTATGTCGAAGGGCAGTCTCGACTCTGGAAACAGCTACCCGACCCTGTTTTATACGGTATCTACGGGTAATTTTTGGCTGAGCCTACGGGCTAGGGTACCTCACTTTAAATTCGGCTTCGTGCCACATTTGACTACGTGTGGTAGTTGGTAGATATCCTGCAGCTGGAGATTCGTCTCCAGCTGTGCTGGTCAATCTCTCCGCCTCCTGGCAAAGAGGATCCCCAGACGAGGCTCTGTCGAAGGGCAGTCTCGACTCTGGAAACAGCTACCCGACCCTGTTTTATACGGTATCTACGGGTAATTTTTGGCTGAGCCTACGGGCTAGGGTACCTCACTTTAAATTCGGCTTCGTGCCACATTTGACTAACGTGTGGTAGTTGGTAGATATCCTGCAGCTGGAGATTCGTCTCCAGCTGTGCTGGTCAATCTCTCCGCCTCCTGGCAAAGAGGATCCCCAGACGAGGCTCTGTCGAAGGGCAGAGACTCGACTCTGGAAACAGCTACCCGACCCTGTTTTATACGGTATCTACGGGTAATTTTTGGCTGAGCCTACGGGCTAGGGTACCTCACTTTAAATTCGGCTTCGTGCCACATTTGACTAACGTGTGGTAGTTGGTAGATATCCTGCAGCTGGAGATTCGTCTCCAGCTGTGCTGGTCAATCTCTCCGCCTCCTGGCAAAGAGGATCCCCAGACGAGGCTCTGTCGAAGGGCAGAGACTCGACTCTGGAAACAGCTACCCGACCCTGTTTTATACGGTATCTACGGGTAATTTTTGGCTGAGCCTACGGGCTAGGGTACCTCACTTTAAATTCGGCTTCGTGCCACATTTGACTAACGTGTGGTAGTTGGTAGATATCCTGCAGCTGGAGATTCGTCTCCAGCTGTGCTGGTCAATCTCTCCGCCTCCTGGCAAAGAGGATCCCCAGACGAGGCTATGTCGAAGGGCAGAGACTCGACTCTGGAAACAGCTACCCGACCCTGTTTTATACGGTGTCTACGGGGAATTTTTGGTCGAGCCTACGGACTCGGACGCGTCACATTAAATTCGGCCTTGTGCCACATCTGATCGCGTGCGGCGGTTGGTTGATATCCTGCAGTTCGAGATTCATTGTGGAATTCACTTGACTCACTTCTAGCAGTTAACTAATTCTTCTATGCGCCACTGGTGAATCTTATATGTGTTGTTCTTGTCCTAAATATTTTCATCCATTACCAACTTTCATGAGATTATTCCATTCACTAGCCTTCTCTAAGTTACAACAATATCGTAATTGGTTATATACAGTGAGGGATACACTATTGACATTATTCAGTCTAGTGTCCTCATCTTTGTCGCCATATTTATTATAACGTTTCGGCCGTTGTACGCTCCGGCCTTCTTCAGGTGGTTGGAATGTCGAACTGAACCCTTTATTTCGCTCACTGGGGTAGACTGTTCTAGTTCCACGTGCCATGTTTATTGGATGTCAGTTACCAGTTATCTCGTGTTAATTCCCCTCCCCTCAAGGACTCGTGGCACAGTGGATAAAGGCGTTAGTTAGATCCAGTCACAGAAACCAATGAGTGTGAGTTCAATACCTGGTTAAGGCGGTGGAAACGTTGTAATAAATATGGCGGCAAAGATTAGAACAATAGTTCGAATAATGCAAATATTGTACATAATACCTCATCTCAGAAATATAGATAGATACTGAGGGTGGGACACTTTCTAAATGCAAGTACCTCGTATTATAAGAATAACATAGATGACCAAATGTATTTATTACATAACTGATATTACAAGATTTCAACATATTATCTAAGATTTTGCTATTTCCTACAGGTATCTCATATCTATTTTAAGACGGTGGGCCCTCATAATGTCAAGGGCTCCAAAAGAAACTGCATACGTAGTAGAAGGTTACTTCACAGGCCAAAGATCCATCATTAAAGCCCAAGGGAAATTTCGACAGCATTTAAGAAATGGGAGAGCAAGCTGGTGCATATATTCTCTTCATAGTGGTGACTATCTCAGGGATGTAATATTCAAACCTTCGATAATATGTTGAACCTTTGCATACCAATTATATAATAACTAGCAGCATGGCCTGGCGTTGCCCGTCCTTGATTCAAAAATCGTACGACTCATACAGCAATCGCTATCACTTGACTTAAAATATGTTTCCACTTCCTTGCCTTTAAAGGAGTGCCCTTTGCCATGCTGATGTTGCTACATGCCTTACTTCTTGCCTATCTCACACGGCGAATTTTTTCTAAGCTCTATACTAAACATTAAATCTGTTACGAAAAAAGAACTAAACAAAATGAACGCAAAACGATCAGCTTTAAAAAAGGACTCGTAACTGGAAAAACCGAATGAAAAAAGAATGTTAACAACAAATACTTTTTCACACCCAACCTAGTTCTGCGGAATAAGAATCAATCAGATAGATAGATAATGAACAAACTGAGATAGATAGATAGATAGATAGATAGATAGATAGATAGATAGATTGGCATCAGTATTTTGCATTTTTCTTTAAAAACTCTTCTTCACCTGTGATGAGATTGTCCAGCATTAGTACTGCTTACTGTTAGATATCTATCTATCTTTGTTTCTATCGCAATCAGTATTTTCTTTCTATCTATTTATCTATCTTATTCTGTTTATTTCTTTCTTACTGTCTATTTATCTGTCTATCTCCTTCTGTATAGTTCCATCTCATTCTGTTTATTTATTTATTTCTATCTATATATCTATCTATCTATCTATCTATCTATCTATCTCAGTTTGTTCATTATCTATCTATCTATCTATCTATCTATCTACTTCATTCTGTTTGTTTCTTTCTGTTTATTTATTTCTGTCTGTCTATCTATCACATTCTGTTTATTTCTATCTACCTCATTCGGTTTATATCTTTCTATCTCATTCTGTTTTTCTTTCTTTCTATCTATCTATCTATCTATCTCATTCTGTTTATTTCTTTCTGTCTATCTATATCTATATATTTATATATATCATTTTATTTATCTCATTCTGTTTGTTTATTTCTATTCATTTATCTATCTCATCCTGTTTCTTTTTTCTTTCTTTCTATTTATCTATCTATCATATTCTATTCTTATCTATCGAACTAGCTAATTCACTAATTCTATTTTTGTATATATATATCTATTTCATTCTGTTTCTTTCTTCTTTCTTTTTTATTTACGACGTAATTATGTCGTTTTTTGACGTTAAAAAACACGTCAAAAAACGACATTATTACGTCATTATTTTTGCACCAACCTAATATCTATTTCATTGTTTCTTTTTTCTTTCTTTTTTATTTACGACGTAATAATGTCGTTTTTTGACGTTAAAAAATACGTCAAAAAACGACATTATTACGTCATTATTTTTGCACCAACCTAATATCTATTTCATTCTGTTTCTTTTTTCTTTCTTTTTTATTTACGACGTAATAATGTCGTTTTTTGACGTTAGAAAATACGTCAAAAAACGACATTATTACGTCATTAGTTTTGCACCAACCTAATATCTATCTATCTATTTCATTCTGTTTCTTTTTTCTTTCTTTTTTATTTATCTATCATATTCTAATTTTATCTATCTTGCTAACCAATTCACTAATTCTATTTCTGTATACCTATCTATCTACCTATTTCTCTATCTATCTATCTCATTCTGTTTCTTTCTATCTCATTCTGTTTCTTTCTATCTCATTCTGTTTCTTTCTATCTCATTCTGTTTCTTTCTATCTCATTCTATTCCTATTTTGCTCTCTAGCTTGCTATTTTATTATTTCTTTATTTTCCTCTTTCTATCTATTTATCTATCTTTTGCTGTCAACCACGCATCCTTTTTTCTTACAGTTAAGGACTAACCTTCCTTCTCGTTTTAATTTACTACTTCGTCTAAGAATGTTTTATTTTTGATTTTCAGTTTTCAATATTGTCATGGGTTTACCAAGAAACAACAAACCAAACTAAATACATTTATCAACATGGCTACTGTCAGACGTGAGCAAATGGCGCGTCTCATATTTGGTGTCATGCGATTAAATGAGGGAATGACACGTTACGTGTGTTATGGCCAACTAAGGACTATTCACGAATAAGACAATCATATGAAGTCGCTTCGGAGATCATGCTGACAGTATACTCTTTAAACACATTTCAAATAAATTGTGAATCTCACAACCGGTCGTGTGACTAACCATAACAATATTGATGATGATATCCTATACACCCTGTCTTAAGATTATCATATGAACTTCCAATTAGGTTTGTAAAAAAAGTTGTTAAATTTTAAACACTCAATTTAGATGTCAAAACAAAGCCTGAGTAAAAATTTTAGGTAGCATCAATATGTTTTATTGAAGTTATTTGCTGTATTCTAAAAAAAAACTGCCGTCTGAAGTTATTAGTCAAAACAAAATAACCACATTTTACTTCAATCAAAAGGTAATAAAATCAACAAAACTTGATCAACACTTATAATAGAACCAATAATAAACACATATGATAAGTTTTTGAATCCTTTACATTTTAACATAATGACCCTTCTTTCCAATAACAGCCAGTAATCTACTGCCCATTGATTTTGTTCATTTTTTTACTTCAATGGCTTCAATGTCTGACATGTTAGTTTTAATTGCTTCCCATAGGTCTGCTTTGCTGTTATATTGTTTGCCATCTTCATATAATTTCATCTTTACTATTGGCCATAGATTTTCGATTGGATTCAGATCAGGACTTGATGGTGACCATTCTATTATCTTCTCTCCAGTAAATCTTTTATGCTCAAAGAATTCACGGGTAAGCTTAGATACATGAGAAGCATTGTTATGCACAAATAGACACTTCACTTTGAAACTGCAACGAAGGGAGATGTAAGATACAAAGAAAATCTTGTTCATAAGATCGTACTTTGAATGATATAATAATGGTTTGGTCAACAATTCCAGACCATATCATAGCACTACCGCCTACATGTTCCCTTCATAGACACATCTAAATTTGATAAAACCCATCCTTTGGCCCATCCATAAGGTTCGTTAAATATCACTCGAGATTCGCCCGTGAAATTTAATTTAGAAAAGCCAATTTTCATGTATTTCTTGGCCCAATTTTTGGAGAATGTCTCGGAAATTTCTTTACAGATCACAAAGTATTCTATACCTTTTTGTCCTTCTTGACTCCCTCAATTCCAGCCTTTTCAAAGATCTGAGCGCTGATCAAAAATGGTCGTTTGGCTATAACTCACTTTAGTTTACGTTCATCTCGAGGAAGCAAATTTCTTAAAGACTTTTCCTTTGCTTCGTATTCTCAATTTACTTATATTTTAAACAGCCTTCTTTATCGTTTGATGATCTCTGCAAAGCTTCTTTGATATCTCCAATGTGAGCATTCACTCATTCAGTAGCTTTGCTATTTTCAGCATTTGTTAGATCTTTCCCTTTACCCATGTTTCAACATATATTATGGACGAAAAGAAAAAAATAGTTTTTATTAGATTTCAGATGTCTTAAGCTAATATTAGCTTAATTTGCATAATAACTTCAGTCAGTCCATCTTCATAACTTCCTAAATATCTCAAAAAACTAACCATTAAAATGGCAGAAAATTTAGTCAAATATTTTACTAAGGGTGGAAATGGACGTCTTTAAATTTTACAAATATTCTTTCAGAACATTTTGAGTTATTGAGGTTTATTTGATTTGCATAACTTCAGACAGGTTGTCGATCTCATCATCCAAGTATAGGTTCCATTAAACTTAAACTCTAGGGTGTTTAGCTAATGTCCAGAGAATGGTACCATATATTAACATAGCCTCTACAGTGGCTTGAAAGAATCTGCGCTTGAGGTTGCTTTGTAGATCAGATTACCAGATTACGTCCATTTTATTCAAAGCGACATAGGTTTAGCTATGTGAATTTTCACATCCTTTCCATCAGTAAATATTTAAGCTTAACAACTTCAACAAAATATTACAATAGCAATCATAAATATGAATGTTAGTCGTTATTTTAAGAAGTAAGGGGGTACAAATGAAAAAAAGAAAATTTAGTTTGTATTAGATTTCAGAAATCTTAAACTGATATTAGTTTAATCTACATACTAACTTCAGTCAGTCCATTTTCGTATATTCCAAATATCTCAAAATAATAATTAAAAACGGCAGATAATTTAGTTAAATATTTTACTCGGGGTAGAAATGGTCAAGCTTAAATTTGACCAATATTGATTCAGAACCTTTTGAGTTATTGAAGTTTATTTGATTTGCATAATAAATTCAAACAGTCTGTTCAATTTCTGCTGTTAAATAGTTGTGTTTGCATTTAGTTTTAACTGATTTCATACAAAAAGATCACTTTTAGTTGCAATGTGATAGCTTTCTGATCAGCATACATTGAAAAATATCAAAATTACTTTATCATTTTTTGCTACAAGGTAAAAGAAGCATTCTTTTTGTTATCTTACTTTTTTATTTTGACAAAATAGAAACTGAGACTAAATAATAAAAAAATCTGTTTATGGATAAGGTTCTGTGACTGATCAAATGTATCAAAAGTGGTTTACGAAGCTTCTTCCTTAATATATCTTATTTATAAAACCATTTCAAAGTCTTTCTAATTAAATAATGTCATAGATTTATTGCATTTTTTATTTTACGATTCAGAACAGATTTTTGGTAAATGAAGTTTTTGTTTGATAAACTGATGAATTAATTTCTCCAAGGAATCCTGCTTTTAACTAATATAAATATGAAGTGGCTGAAATTTTAATTTCTCGAAATTTCATAAAATTAATTTTTTTGTTTCCGGTTTGTGGATAAGGTTCTGTGACTGATCAAATGTATCAAAAGTGGTTTACGAAGCTTCTTCCTTAATATATGTTATTTACAAAAACAATTCAAAGGTTTTCTAATTAACTAATGTCATAGTTTTATTGCATTTTTTAATATAAAAATCAGTACAGATTTTTGGTAAATGATGTTTCTCTTTGACAAAAACAAACTGATGAATTAATTTCTCCAAGGAATCCCGATTTTAACTAATATAAATATGAAGTAGCTGAAATTTTAGCTTCTCGAAATTTCATGAAATTAAGTAAGTGGGGAGGTATTATTTTTTTTTATTTTCAGTTTATGGATAAGGTTCTGTGACTGATCAAATGTATCAAAAGTGGTTTACAAAGCTTCTTCCTTAATATATCTTATCTATAAAACCATTTGATTTGCATAATAACTTCAGACAGACTGTAAATAAATCCGTTAATATTTTACGTCGAACTCTTCATGTAGTTCTTTACCAATGATCACGTACCAGACTTGCATTCCGAAGCAAATTCTAGTCATTTCGAATATTTACCCCTGATGTTGTTTTCTTTATTTATTTACATGTCTATATTCCTCCTGTAGAGACAGCAATGGCAGTCAACTCATGGTTAACATCGGGCAAAAGGCAAACGAAGATATATTTGCCCGAAATCATAAACTTGTCAAGTTTTGACACGCGATGAAAGATTTCAAGATGCCCGAATGAAGAGTGACACGGGAAAGCATCTTGCAGTCTCTCTCAGTGACGCAGGCATACACATTTGTCAGATGGCTACCAGGTACAACTGACTGCCTGTCGAGAGCGAGACCTTCTTTCAGTATTTGCTTAAGGACGGAATTATAGTGGCGTACACAAGTTTTATTTAGCTACCCCGCCCCACGAAAGTTACATGTGGCACAAGGCCGGGTTTAACGTGGGATCTCCGAGCCCGTAGACTCGGCCAAAAATATTCCCTCTTTGAACCCGCATAAACGGGTTCAGGGGCAGTCAACCGCCCCGAACGAGACTCTGCCCTTCGGTGGAGCCTCGTCCGGGTTCCTCTCCGCACGAAGGTAGAGAGTTCGACTGTTAGCCAAGTTAGCCAAGTTGGTATAAGTAGAACGAAACTTAAGACAAAATTAAGAATACGGTCCGACATAGTTAAAAAAAATATCTTTTGTTTTTAATTTATAAAGGGCATGTACACCCACCCAACCACACACACACACACACACACACACACACACACACACTCACTCACTCACTTTTCAACACCACGTTAAATATATGTGTTGAGGGTGCACAAGTTCCCAACGCTCTCCTTTCTGAATTTTTCCTTTAAAGCATTTTACCCCATGAAAGGGGGGAGTGCCCCTAGCACGCAAGGGGTTACAGAAAGTGAAAATGAAGGAAAAGACTGTGTATACAGGGGGGGGGGGATTGAGGAAAGGATAAAAAAAGAACGGGGAACAAGGTAACAGAAGATGGCGATTGACGTTCCATTTAAATATTTGAAGATTGTAGCTCTCAGGGAAACAAATAAGAGGAAGGGAGTTCCACTGTAGGGAAGTGGGAGAAACTAAATTGTTGGAGTAGAAATGGCGGTTATATTTAACTATTTCAACAGTCAAAAGGTTGTAACCTCGTTTTGTAAAGGTTAAAATTACAATTTTTAATCTACTGACTTGCTTCGATTGTATTTTTTCTATTATAATTTATTCTCAATCACCTTGCAAACACTTTAGATATGGAATCATAAAACTGAACGAAGGCGAATGGCGTATATAAATCCTGTCCTAGAATGGAGCACTGCGGTTATATTTGGGCGGGAACTGCCCAGAGCTCACTTGATAGAGTTCAAAGGCGTCTCCGCGTCCTTGTGGGTGACAAATTATTTTCCACCTTACAACCCCCTCTCTCACAGACGAAATGTTGCTAGCTACTTCCATGGAAAGTGCTCAGACGAACTACATTCTTTAGTTCCACCAATTCTAACCTTCACGGCTAGAACCCGCCATGCCACGCCCATTGTAGCAAACCACCCTCATTCTCTTCGTATTCCACTGGTGAGAAGTTCCACTCGAACAGCTTCTTCCCAGAGCAACTGCTATGTGAAACTGGCTCCCAAGCGGAATGTTTTCCCGATCACTACAAGCTTATCTCCAAGTCGAAGCTTACCCGTTATCTTCTCTTCCTATCCGCATAAACTGTGTCTCGTACTATGTATCCCTCTAACTTGAATAACTTTCGGGCCTTGTATATGTTGAACCTCACTGTAAAAAATATAAATATATATATATGCTTTTAGTATTTTCTTTACCTCTATATATGCTATCATTAGAAGGGATGCAAATAAATGTTTGACTAGAAATATTATTATGTGTTAAACAGACATTATTTATATTCCAAAACCAAATCGAAATGTTCATATATTGAGTTAATCATGTTCCTGATTCCTTGCATTCTAACGTGTCTGGTTTCCAAGAGCACTAATGCCATAAAGCAAATGTCTAGTCGAGCGGTGGTTACCCTAGCAACTATCTTCTGGGAGTCAGATAAATTCCCATCAAATGTGAAGTATATATCTCATCTTAACCTATCTTGATTTATAAATTCGCATTTTGCTAGAGTGGACATTGCGTGGGATGTCTTTGTATGGACGTCGAAAGGTGTGATACATAAATAGATATGAACCGAGTGAGATAGATAGATAGATAGATAGATAGATAGATAGATAGATAGATAGATAGATAGATAATGAAAAAGCTGAGATAGATAGATAGATAGATAGATAGATAGATAGATAGATAGATAGATAGATAGATAGATAGATAGATAGATAGACAGATAATGAAAAAACTGAGATAGATAGATAGATAGATAGATAGATAGATAGATAGATAGATAATGAACAAACTGAGATAGATAGATAGATAGATAGATAGATAGATAATGAACAAACTGAGATAGATAGATAGATAGATAGATAGATAGATAGATAGATAATGAACAAACTGAGATAGATAGATAGATAGATAGATAGATAGATAGATAGATAGATAGATAGATAATGAACAAACTGAGATAGATAGATAGATAGATAGATAGATAGATAGATAGATAGATAGATAGATAGATAGATAGATAGAAACAGTACTTAATATTATTTAAACAATTACGGTTTGAATATAAATAAAATTAATATTTTCGGCCGAACATTCTACAAAAACTTCAGAAACATGAATCAATCGATCGATAGATCAATTCATTGCAGTATACTTATGAAAAATCCTCCAGGGACACGAGTCTGAATACATATTTTTAATACTGGTTTGCTGCACTCAAGCATACATAGATAGATAGATAGATAGATAGATAGATAGATAGATAGATAGATAATGAACAGAGATAGATCGAAATTTGTTTTTATATTCTCCCAGCACTTCTGCATTGAATTTAACGCAAATCCCAGACTAAGTGAGATAGATAGATAGATAGATAGATAGATAGATAGTGTTGTGGGGCTCTCCTCTTTTTACATAAGTTGGACTCATCCAAAGTATACTTATACTGACAGAGAGAATACCTGCTGTTGAGATACGTTGAGATACGTTGAGAGATACGGAGACAGACTCAGGGTGTTCTCAGAGAGAGAGAGATGATTACGGCTTTACTTACAGAGACTTTTACATATACTTTATACTAACCCGCATTCCTGGACTACTAATCTTCACTTCAAGTCTGTATTCTTACGTTTAATACACTTATTTTTCTATCTCAATTACTGGCGTTGTTTATTTAGATGTGCAGGATTCCATTCACGGAATCCACAACAGATAGATAGATAGATAGATAGATAGATAGATAGATAGATAGATAGATAGATAGATAGATAGATAGATAACATTGAGATAGATAGATAGATAGATAGATAGATAGATAGATAGATAGAAACAGTACTTAATATTATTTAAACAATTACGGTTTGAATATAAATAAAATTAATATTTTCGGCCGAACATTCTACAAAAACTTCAGAAACATGAATCAATCGATCGATAGATCAATTCATTGCAGTATACTTATGAAAAATCCTCCAGGGACACGAGTCTGAATACATATTTTTAATACTGGTTTGCTGCACTCAAGCATACATAGATAGATAGATAGATAGATAGATAGATAGATAGATAGATAGATAGATAGATAATGAACAGAGATAGATCGAAATTTGTTTTTATATTCTCCCAGCACTTCTGCATTGAATTTAACGCAAATCCCAGACTAAGTGAGATAGATAGATAGATAGATAGATAGATAGATAGATAGATAGATAGATAGATAGATAGATAGTGTTGTGGGGCTCTCCTCTTTTTACATAAGTTGGACTCATCCAACGTATACTTATACTGACAGAGAGAATACCTGCTGTTGAGATACGTTGAGATACGTTGAGAGATACGGAGACAGACACAGGGTGTTCTCAGAGAGAGAGAGATGATTACGGCTTTACTTACAGAGACTTTTACATATACTTTATACTAACCCGCATTCCTGGACTACTAATCTTCACTTCAAGTCTGTATTCTTACGTTTAATACACTTATTTTTCTATCTCAATTACTGGCGTTGTTTATTTAGATGTGCAGGATTCCATTCACGGAATCCACAACAGATAGATAGATAGATAGATAGATAGATAGATAGATAGATAGATAACATTGAGATAGATAGATAGATAGATAGATAGATAGATAGATAGATATAAAGAGATTGGGATAGTGTTATAGTGGAACACACCTATTCTATAATTAATAGACTCGCCCACCTATAATAAGTAGGAGTAGTAAGAGTAACGGGGAGTCGCTCAGTGGGTCGGTCTGAGTTCAGTCTGAAGTCAGACGACCGGCTGACCGGTTGAACTCTCTGCCTTCGGGCAGGGAGGAACCCGAAAGAGCCTACGCCGAAGGGCGTATTCTCTTTCGGGGAGGTAAACCGACCCTGAACCCGTTTATACGGGTTTTAAAAGGGCATATTTTTGGCCGAGCCCACGGGCTCGGAGATCCCACGTTAAACCGGCCTTGTGCCACATGATGCCCTCGTGGGGCGGTGACTAAATACCACTCAGTGAGTTGGTCAGTCACTCGATGTCGAACGACAGTTAGTCGAATACTAAAGTATCAGCGACCGCAACTACATTACTCTGCGTCATTACCTATTATATCAAGTTCCTAACGTTTTGTACGTCGAACCTATTTTAGGACCGACTTAATACAAATACAAGCCTCCACTGTGAAACCACTCCATAACACACTTGGCGACGAGGAATTCGGATTCATACGGTGGAAGAGAAAAAAAAATTCACACTCCATAACAGATAGATAGATAGATAGATAGATAGAGAGAGAGAGAGAGAGATAGATAGATAGATAGATAGATAGATAGATAGATAGATAACTCAATATGGCGTTTTACTTAGCAATTTAGTGTCATTTCACAGTAACTTTGCGTAGTTGTTCTTTTCTTCTGTTTCCTCCTCTTATTCAATACGATGTTCAGCATACTTTGAAAAATATGTTTGGGCTTGAAATAATCCACAAAGTATTGATTAACCGTAAAAAAACATATCAATCAATCAATATCAATCGATCACTCAAATCTCGATAAATGGAATACGTTTATCACAAATTACTGCAATTTGGACAAAGGTTTACTACTGCTTAATGCTGGAGAGCATTTTGCTGGCTTGAATCGCATGTAAGAACAGAAAAGAACATTCCCGAACAAAGACATCGACTGGCGGTCTTGCAACATGAAAACACCCGTCTTCACGTTGCAAATACAGCGCTGTAAAGGACGATATATCCGAAATTGGAAGCCCTCCAACATACGGCCAATTTTATAGACCTGTTAACTAGGCAACGCCATCTAGTGGTCTTTCATAAAAGTTCCTTGGCAAACATGTTGGGCAGCCCCACACAATAAAAGTCAAATGACGAGAGGAAAATTTCAAATGAATTCAAAAATTTTGTTTGCATATTTATATGAAGTTTCTATAAATGATTGTGAGATAAATTTGAGAAGATTTCTTTATCTGTTAGCTTGTTAGAAATATCTTATGTGCCTGAGTAGTTCAAATAAGTTTAGTGTATTTTATGCTGCGTATTATACAGTGTCGCGTTTAGTGCGTTGTGAAGTTTCATGGGGCGAAAACGTAGCTAAAAAAGAATTAGATTTGTATACACTTTTCAGATCATTACCCCATTCAGCGGCTTTTGCATGTTAAAAATAAAGAAAATTTCATTGAAGCGATCGAAGCAAGAACGTTGTCGTTCTTTTATGATTGAATACAAGCATCTCCTTCTTTTCGAAAATTCCCTTGACATTTTTTTTTTCTATTTGAAGAAAAATTACATTACATTAACAAGGTTTTCTCCTGCTCACTATTCGAAATAGCTAAAACGAAGAAGCGAACACCATTATGAAAAGTTCACGTAGACCAGTGCTACGCAAACTGGTGATCCGTGGACCGTCGCTGTTACGCGAACCATATGCTACCGGTAGGCGGCCAGTGTCCAGGCTATGCTAAGAAATCATTTGAAGAATTGGTGGATGCCAGCCAAACGGTACACCGCCAAAGTCAGGGCCGTTAGAATTTGTATTTTCGTACCAAACTTGACTTAAATGTCAGTATGGAGAATAAATTGTTGGAGCTGAGTGCTGATGATGGATTGAAGAGGAGTTTCGAAACTACAACTTTACCTGGTTCATGTTTGGATAAAGGTGACAGAAGAATATCCAGAGTTTAGTGAAATTGCTTTGAAAACTCTTCTCTCATTTCCTTCAACATACTTCTGCGAAACTGGCTTATCAACCATGAATGTTATTAAGGTAAATAATAAGGCATACAACGAATATTCATTCTCCATTTGGCTGTAGCACTTGTCCTCAATTGAACCACGTCTGGATAAACCGACAAAGAAACGAGCTCACCTTTCACACTAGTAAAGATTAAGGTTATATAATTTTTGTTTTCGTCTTAATAAACTGCCTTTTTCTTACTTTTTATGTTTTCATATTAAATTAATTTTTTACAAAATAAATGGAAGATAAAAAAATAGTATGCTAGCCTCACAAACCATTACTACAAAAATACAAATTTTAGTCAATTTTTATTATATTCATTATCTATATCGTTTCCGATATATTTAATATTACTATAATGACAAAAGTACGCAGGTGTAGGCTTTGAGAAAGCTTTATTCAAATGAGAATACAAGATTCTCGTATAGTGTCCTTTTATAGTCCCAGTAAAAAGAAATAGCTCTCTCAAAGAGGAGAGTCACAAAACAAGGGGAAACCACTCTTGATCATTCATAACATTTACCACGAAATATTACAGGTACGTAACGCATTGAGAAGATAAAATTCCGGTCCGCCATATCAGATATTTTGAGAAGTACTATTCTAAGACAAAGCATTTCATGACTGCAAATTCTCAAAAAAATATATATTGAAATAATTAAAAATAAACCTTTTATTCGAAAAACATTCTCTTTTTGAGACTTAAGTATATCGAGATAAATAAAACTATTTTCTATCCATTCTTCATCAATCTGCTCTCATTTAGCCGCCACAGAGATAATTCCCTGCTCGCCATTAACATGGTTGATGCTAGACTCCAGGAGAGTGTCTCATTGCAGCTTCTTGGCCTCACAATTCATTATATATATCGTTTCCGGTATAAATTAATATTACCACAAAATATGACAGGTACGAAACAAAATGCCGGTCCGCCATACCAGAATAGTTTGAGAGGTACAGACGTAAACAGTTTTTTTGCGTAGCGAGAAAATTGTTCAAAAATAATTGTTTGATAACAATTATTCGAAAACATTTATTCGAATTGTAAATTGTTTGAATGAAAATTAATCGAGAGGACAATTATACTAAATGATAATTATTTGAAATCCCTATGTTTGAAATACGTATATGGCATTGCATTGAGAGAGTCAATGCTGATTTACCTAGAACTGATAACGCCCTTCAAGGATGGCATAGCGCTTTTTTGCAGCAAGTGTCATCCCATCATCCCACAATATGGAAATACCGCGACGTAAATGGAAAACTTCAAAAATCAGTGTAATCTTTTAACGATTACTCTTCAGGAGTTGACTATTTGCATACAATATCATTTAAGGTTCTAAAGATTTTTTCTTAGTAAATTGTTTTATTAAAGATATTTTAATTTCGAATAAGTATCATTTGTGTATTTCCTCTTTTAATTTTTACATTTTTATTGCAATAAAGAATTTTGCATTTCAAATAATTATCATTTAGTATAATTTTCCTTTTGATTAATTTACATTAAAACAATTTACGATTCGAATAAATGTTTTTCGAATAATTGTTTTCGAGCATTTATTTTCGAACAATGTCCTCATAATCTTTGAAGGAAGGTTGGTTGGTTGTTTTGTTTTATGGCATATCAAAACCTCAGTGGGTCATTTAATGCCATCAATTTTTTTTAAATAGATACATAGAGATAGTTTGGTAAAAAAAAAAGGTGTGCATGTATATATATATATATATATATATATATATATATATATATATATATATTTGAACCATTTTTCAATTACTTATATTTTTGAGTACAATCACATGTATTGCTGGTAATATTTTCCTTTTTCTTCAAAAACGCACCGCCGGCAATAGCTTTTTTTTTTCTTCAAAAATGAATTTCTGGCAACAATTTTTTTCAAAGCATTTCCGGTATTAAAACCTACCTCTACACTCCCACAATGCTTTTCACCTCAGTTTCGAGGCTAAGTACTTGTCCACAGCTGGGACCCCAACAGGTGCCACCACCCCGAGTCAGAGTGGACCCGGGAACACCAGCAACTAAGAGACCGTTCCACGCCCCCAAAAATCTCCCTATCAGAGGCCCTGCTGTTGGGCGTAGTTTATTGTCTTATCTTGGACGCGGATGTAGTTTATCGTCATACCCGGGACCTCCCATTGGCGGGTGGGGGGTTATCCCTCTGCAGAGGTGCAGTCAGCGTATTCTACAGCCACAGACGACAGGGCGGGTGAAGGAAGGTATTTTAATGAAGGACTATCTTCAGAAAATCTAAACAGTGAATGCAGAATCGGCGCAAGAAATAGGCTGTGTCGATTAAAGGAAGCGTGAATAGAAAAACGGTGTAGAGACCTAGGAATGATACTTTCCTTCTTTTCTTTTTTTTTTTTTTTTTTTTTTGCAGATCAATGCCTCAGTTCACTGGATTGAATGTTTTGAAGAATGCAACGTTTGAATACATAGTTTACCCCATCTACTCGATCGTAATCATTTCCTGTTTCCAAATCCTAAATAGAATTTTGAAAGGGAAAACGTTTTAGAATAATTCAAAGATGTTAGCAGGACAAAAATATGTTTCCAATGATAAAACGTTATAATTTTTTGAAGGGTTTGGCGTGAAAAGTTTGCAAGTGAGACATTACACAAATCCTTTTGTCCACCTGATTACTCTTCTTTTGTTCTTGCTCCTCATCAATGTTTCTAACTCTCCATCGCCCAATACCTGTTTGCGCCTTAGTGGCTTTAATGCCTTACTTGGGGCGAAATCGATAAAAAAATTACATACCCAATTTTTATTCGGTCTATCTCGGACATTCATCAGTCTATCACGCCAACCGTAACGGTCATAGAACAAGGTCAGAAAGTCCTTAGTCGACATAATATAGCTGGTCAATGCAGGTGGCTGTTGGGCGACCAGCCCGTCTTGCGCCATGGTTAGATATATAGAGCAATAAACCACTCGCGAGTTCTTGTTTTGCTCGCTAGCAGGTTCCTGCAAAGCGCATTCTGCGTTCGCGTAAGATTGTAGAGATATCAGAGATCTATCCATAGAGGTACGATTTAGTTGCTTTTTGCCTCCAAGAGATATTAAGTATAGGTTTTAACTGTTGGAACACTGTTGGGTACCTGAGAACCTGTATGTGAGACAGAAATGTATACAAAGTGCTCTAATTTCTGTGTTTCCCGTGATAAATTCATGTCTAGGTCTATACAGCATTTCTTAACAAAACATTTGCTATTATAATGTGAGATATTTAAAAACAAAGGCAATTAAAAATCTGTTTGAAGTTAAATGAATTCAGCTCGGCTGTGGATGGAGCAATTGGCCATAGTTAAGTGTTTTTCCTCGTGCCCCGACTACAAGAATTTAAGCGTGCTACTAGATTGGCATCTAGGTCCCACTCTTTTA
>OZ010586.1:32095139-32122639 GCA_963932145.1 Acanthosepion lycidas
CATAATTTTTCTGAAAGCTTCTGCTTTGTCCAGCGAACACGGTGATGGGGAACTGCCGTATTGTTTTCAGTCCAAACTTATCGACTTCAAGCCAATACTCTTGTCCCCGGAGAACACCTGCACGTGACCCAAAATAAGACCTTATTAAATGTTTTAAAGATGAGAGGTATACAAAGTTGTTTGTGCCAATTATAAGTTACATTTGGAATAATGACAGCAATTTTGAAACTAGTTTACATTGAGAAATATTTTCGGCCTGGAACCGGGCCATAAAAAAAAAAAAAAAAAAAAAAAAAAAAAAACGAAAAGAAAAGAAAAATAAAGAAAGAAAACAGACTTTGCCAAAATTTGAAGAAAAATATCATTTCTAAAGGTGACTTTACAAAAGTTCTGCGAAATTTATATACTAGGCTTTGCGAAGTCTGACACAAGGCCGAATTAATATGATACTAACTATAATATTTAATTGGTCTATGAAACCTATCACAAAACAGTGCGGGGTAAACTGATTTAGCTATTTCCTTACTTCAGCTCATGGCTATAGACCTGCACCACAGAGTTGATTAATTAATTCATTTTTTATGGCTTATCAACCTTTTTCGTGTTAAACCAAAAAACACAGAATGTCCCCAAAACTTTGACATCATTTCGCAGGTGAATAACTTTGGCAATTCTTGTTGAAATAACTCCAAATTTTCACAGAAACAGATCAAGATTTTTTTTTCTATACAAGAAACAGATCAAGATTTTTTTTCTATACAAGAAACAGATCAAGATTTTATATTTAATATTTTATTTTTGTTATCTTAATGAGAATCTGCCAGAGAGATGGATCGGGCGTGGTGAAGATGAAGAAAGTTTTCTGATGAAATAGCCACCTCGGTCACCTGATCTGTTTTTTTTTTATGTGGATATGTCAAGGGACTGGTATATATCCCCACTCTCTTCCTGCTAGCATTGATGAACTCAAGCGGACCAGATAATGTTACCAGAGACATGCTACAGCGTGTTTGGCAAGAGCTTAACTACCGACTTGATGTGTGCCGTGTCACAGGTGGTGCACATATTGAACACTTATGAAATCGGTCCCATAATAAACTTATGATATTCAACACCTAAACTGTTCAATTTCATTGAGCTAGACTTAGTAGTTTTCAAGATAATTGCTTTTAAAATGACGCCAAAATTTTTGGGACAGCCTATATTTTTAGACTATAAAAATTATTTGGAGATAATAATGATTTAGTGATACAAGTCCTAGAGGTGGATACTTATCTTTCCGAAGATAGTCCGGGATATGACTATGAACTACTTCCGGAAGCAAGGATTCTCGAAGATTAGACATTTTGAGGAGCGTAGAATCACGTCTTAATTGATGTTCTCACGGGTCTAGCCTGACCTGGGGTGGTAGCACCTGTCAGAGACCCAGCTACGGGCAAATAGTGAGCCCCCAAACAAAAACAAATCACTATGAAAGTATAAAAATACATTTTTATAGTAAAAATACCAGCAATACATTTTTTATATAAGAAATTACTAACAATATATATTTATAGTTGAATTACCAACAATACATTTTATAGCAAAATGAACAACAATACATTTTATCTCTGGTTGAAAGGATACAGACGCGTTCAAAATATTTAGATTTCGGCATTAAATAACCCATAGAGATGTTGATAAGCCGCTAAACAAAATCAACCAAGCTTTCCCAAAGGTATTTGCTCGGAAGTGAATACAACGAACCTGACGAGAATTGGAACTCGGCTCTCCAATTTTCAATTGCCAAGACGTTAACCATTACACGACTCGCATATCGAAGCTTACAGCATCTAATATTCCAACCGACAGAAGACAAGAAGATGTGGAGAACCATTATCATAATTACCTACTTAATGACTTTGTGTGAATGGTTTTCAAAACAGGGGTAAAGATGGATGGTAAAGAGTCAAATTCAGGAAGATGTGGAGAGCTATGATTACCTATTCAATGGGATTATGTTAATGGACAGGGATACAAAGGAATGATAAAGACTCAAAAGTTTTTAGGACAACAAAAGTCAGGAAGATGTGGAGAGCTATGATCATTACTTACTAGGTTTATGTAAATAGACGGTAGAACAGGGATACAGAATTATGATAAAGTGTCAAAAGCTATTTAGTCAGGAATATGTGGAGGGCCATGATCACCTACTTAATAGGTGTATGCTAATTGACAGTAGAACAGAAATACATAGGGATGGCAAAGACTCAAAAATTACTTAGGGCAACAAAAGTCAGGAAGATGTGGAGGGCCATCTTCACCTACTTACTGGTCTTATGTTAATAGATCGTAGAACAGGGATACATAATGATGGTAAAAAGTAAATAGTTTTTTAGGGCAGCAAAGTTAGGAAGATGTGGAGAGCCATGAACACCTACTTAATTGGTTTATGCTAATGGACCGTAGAACATGGATACAAAGGAAGAGTAAAGCGTCAAAAGTTACTTAGGGAAACAAAAGTCAGGAAGATGTGGATAACCCAAGCACTGAAGGGAAGGTACACAAAATAATTATTTGTTACGGGTTATCAACCCATTGTAGGTTATTTAATGTCAGACAATATTTTTGGATTGTAAGAAAGTTTTTGTTATTTTTGAGATAATAATGGTTTACTGATACAAGTCTTACTAATTAACCCATAGTTGGGGGATAAGAGACGGATTTATACCTTTCCCAACGGTATTTGCGCGTAAGTGAATATAACGAACCCAACTGGAATTGGAACTCGGGTCTGCGATTAACAATCCCGAGCCATTATCCATTACACATCTTGAATATCCAATCTTCCTTGAAACATCCAGTGCAAAATGATGCCAGCATTTACCGTCTTTTCTCTTCGAGAAAGCTTTCTTCTTTCAACTTTATTTGCAGACAAATACTCCTAGAAATGACGTAACCATATAAATCTTAGAGCTGCCAATTCGTCATTTAGACTGGAACGATGAATAAATAATGATAGCCTGGCGTGAAAAAGGTTTAAATCATCAAATGATAATATCCGCTGATCTCAAATCTCAGATGAAGAAGCAATTGATAATTACTGTCGTATGCAAATTGCATTTTATTCAGATTTAAATACGTCTTTGTGAGCTCTGTCCCCTCAGGACATAGGCGATCATGGCTCGCCACAATTTCCTGTCTTTGTAGAACTTTCTTTTTTTTTTTGTATCTGTTATTTCTACTAAAAACCATTCCATTATCCATTTACTCAAGCTCACTATCTTATGCAATGTTTTCCCCTATCCCTCTTACATTCAATCTGTCCTGTGAGTATCACATTTTCCTAGCCCTCTTTCCTCATTATGACCCAGAAATTTTAACTGTCTCTTCCAGATCTTAAGTATAAGTTTCCTTTTTGCTTCCCTTTTGTCTAAAACCTCGTCGTTGCTCACATATTCGGTCCATGGTATCCTCAACGGCCTTCTGTAGAACCACATTTCAGTTGCTTCAAGTTCTCTTCTTCATCTTTGAGGAGATTGTCGTGCATTTACTGCCATATATCAAGTAATAGAAGTGTGGAAGTTATTGATTTCGGATAAACTTCGATCTTCATAAATGTAAATGCAATGCCAATCGTCATCTTCTGTCTTAATATCTGTTCTTTTACTGTTCCTCTCTCTTCAATAATTTTTTCTCAGATTATTTCACACTCAGTAACCCCGGTTGAGGCACGGTAATAGATGACGTGCCGGATTGAGGAATCGGAGAGCCGAGTTCAAATTCATTGCATTCACTTATGTGCTAATACACTTGAGAAAGATATGAATCCTCTTCTTCTGCCTCCAGCTTTAGACCGGATTCTATAGCCTGGGATGGCAATTAATCTACCGCAGAAAGAAATGGCAACCTAATACGGGAAAAAATCTGCCTCGTCAGTCATGTCTCGAAAGAGACATGATGACGCATAGTACCTATCTGACTGACCGAATCTCTTGCGTCTTAGTTGCTTTATCGCCTTGACTAATACACCTGGGAAAGATATGAATCCTCTTCTTCTCCCCACCTCCCAGCTGTGGATAAATAGCAGGAGAGACTGGATTCTATAACCTTGGATGACAACTGCTCTACCGCAGAAAGAAATGGCTACTTACTGCGGGAAAAAATCTGCCTCGTCACTCATGTATCGAAAGGTACATGATCACCTAAGCGTGTATCACGCATGGCAAATACCTTGACTGACTGAACCTCTTGCATCTTAGTTGCTTTATCGCTTTGCCTAACACCCTTGGTAAAGATATGAATCCTCTTATTCTCCCCTCTCCAAGCTGTGAATAAATAGCAGGACAGACTGGATTCTATATCCTTGGATGACAACTGGCCTATCTCCGAAAGAAATGGCAACCTACTGCGGGAAAAAAAAACTTCTGCCTTGTCACTCATGTATCGAAAGATACATGATCATGCATGGCACCTACCTGACTGACTTTTCCTTTTGCGTCTTAGTTGCTTTATCGCCTTGCGTAATACCCTTGGGAAATATATGAATCCTCTTCTTCTCTCCCCAGCTTTGGATTAATAGCAGGACAGACTGGGTTGTATAGCCTTGGATGGCAACTGGTCTACTAGAAAGAAATAGCAGCCTACTGCGGGAAAAAAACATCTGCCTCGTCAGTCATGTATCGAAAGATAGATGATCACCTAAGCGTGTAACACGTATGGCACATACCTTGACTGACTGAACCTCTTGCGTCTTAGTTGCTTTATCGCCTTACGTAATACTCTTGGGAAATATATGAATCCTCTTCTTCTCCTCCCAGCTGTGGATAAATAACAGGACAAATTGGATTCTATAGCCTTGGATGGCAACTGGTCTACCGCAGAATGAAATGACAATCTACTGCAGGAAAAATAATCTGCCTTGTCAGTCATGTATCGAAAGATACATGATCACCTATGCGTGTATCACGCGTGGCACATACCTTGACTGACTGAACCTCTTGCATCTTAGTTGCTTTATCGCCTTGCGTAATAGCCTTGGGAAAGGTATGAATCCTCCTCTTCTTCTCACCAGCTATGGGTAAATAGCAGGGCAGACCGTGTTCTATAGCCCTGGATGGCAACTGATTTACCCCAGAAATAAGTGGCAACCTACTGCAGGAAAAAAAATCTGCCTCGTCAGTCATGTATCGAAAGATACATGATCACCTATGCGTGTATCACGCGTGGCACATACCTTGACTGACTGAACATCTTGCGTTTTAGTTGCTTCATCGCCTTGCTTGAAATGATTAAAGAAAAAATAATAAATTATTAATAGTAACTACACACCCCAAGAAAGAACCAAGTTTAATTAACGAAATTCTAAGAAACTCTATCAGATACAGGATTGAAACAAACTCAATAAAAACGCCTTTCGAAATTATTTTATTAGGCTTTATTCTGCTATGAGAAGTCTGTGTTTTTTTCGTCAATGCCATTGAGTTTTACTTCTACTGTTTTATCGATTACTCCTTTTACAATATTGTTTTCTGCTTGTAGAACTATTATTATATTAAGATTTTCGCCCTCTGTAAAGCCAGAATTGTTCTCTTGTTTGCTAAAATTCTTCTCGTTCGCGGCCATCATCTTGCCACGAAAAATGTTCCTCATATTTTAATATTGTTTGCGTTCGTGCCATCGGCCATTTGTCTCTGTTCTAGATATCTGCGAACATTTAATTAATTTTTTTTTTATTGTTTGGATCTGTTGGTTTTTAAACAAGACTCCTTTCACTTTTTCTTTCCTGTTTCAAATCCCCCGCATTCTCGCAAGACATTTCCTGCCATTTGTCATGCGTTATCGTCAGCTACATGATTAACATCATAATTTAGCCGGCTAAAACAGCAAAAGATTAAATGGCGAGAACAGAAGAAGAAGAATCTGTTGCGCCAAGTTTGTGCGTGTGGAAGGCATTCTTGATATTGACTAAGCATTGTTTAGTTTCGGAGAAGTCGAAATGGAAAAAAAAAACTAAGGTATCTAAGACGGGAACACCATCCAACCTTGAAAGCCAGAATTTGAAATCTGAGGTTTTTATCTGTACGCAAAGCAAACGCCTGCTTTTTATACTTTTTTTTCTTTCTCATTTCTCTTTTCACATTGTCTTTTCCTTACCCCTCGTTTATTCATTCTTCGTTTTCTTTCTGTCTCCTCATTCAGGTCTTACTTTTTCGTTCCTTCTTAATACTCTTATTCTTTCTTTTTTCTTATCTAGACTGTCTTCCGTCCTTTCTTTCTTAATATTCATTTTCTCTCATCTTTCCTTATTCAGATCTTTCTTTCATTTTTCTTTTTTTAATATTCATTATCTTTCTTTTTATTTCTCTTCATTCATATCTGTCTTTTTTTCTTTCCGAATGATCATTATCTTTCTTTATTTCTCCTCCTTCAGCTTTTTCTTTCTTTTTTTTTTTTTTTTTTTTTTGTTAATATTGATTTTCTTTTTTTTTTCTGTGCCCACACTCAGATATTTCTTTCTTTTTTAATATTCAATTTGTCATATCTTTATTTCTTTTAATTCTGCTTTTTTCCTTCTTTCTTTTTTCATTATATTCATTTTCTTTGTTCTTTCTTTCTCTTCTTTCACTTATTTCTTTCTTTCTTTCTTTTTTCATTTAATTCATTTTCTTTGTTCTTTCATTCTCTTCTTTCACATTTCTTTCTTTCTTTCTTTTTTCATTTAATTCATTTTCTTTGTTCTTTCTTTCTCTTCTTTCACTTATTTCTTTCTTTCTTTCTTTTTTCATTTAATTCATTTTCTTTGTTCTTTCTTTCTCTTCTTTCACTTATTTCTTTCTTTCTTTCTTTTTTCATTTAATTCATTTTCTTTGTCCTTTCTTTCTCTTCTTTCACTTATTTCTTTCTTTCTTTCTTTTTTCATTTAATTCATTTTCTTTGTTCTTTCTTTCTCTTCTTTCGCTTATTTCTTTCTTTCTTTCTTTTTTCATTATATTCATTTTCTTTGTTCTTTCTTTCTCTTCTTTCACTTATTTCTTTCTTTCTTTCTTTTTTCATTATATTCATTTTCTTTGTTCTTTCTTTCTCTTCTTTCACTTATTTCTTTCTTTCTTTCTTTTTTCATTTAATTCATTTTCTTTGTTCTTTCTTTCTCTTCTTTCGCTTATTTCTTTCTTTCTTTCTTTTTTCATTATATTCATTTTCTTTGTTCTTTCTTTCTCTTCTTTCACTTATTTCTTTCTTTCTTTCTTTTTTCATTTAATTCATTTTCTTTGTTCTTTCTTTCTCTTCTTTCACTTATTTCTTTCTTTCTTTCTTTTTTCATTTAATTCATTTTCTTTGTTCTTTCTTTCTCTTCTTTCACTTATTTCTTTCTTTCTTTCTTTTTTCATTTAATTCATTTTCTTTGTTCTTTCTTTCTCTTCTTTCGCTTATTTCTTTCTTTCTTTCTTTTTTCATTTAATTCATTTTCTTTGTTCTTTCTTTCTCTTCTTTCGCTTATTTCTTTCTTTCTTTCTTTTTTCATTTAATTCATTTTCTTTGTTCTTTCTTTCTCTTCTTTCACTTATTTCTTTCTTTCTTTCTTTTTTCATTTAATTCATTTTCTTTGTTCTTTCTTTCTCTTCTTTCGCTTATTTCTTTCTTTCTTTCTTTTTTCATTATATTCATTTTCTTTGTTCTTTCTTTCTCTTCTTTCACTTATTTCTTTCTTTCTTTCTTTTTTCATTTAATTCATTTTCTTTGTTCTTTCTTTCTCTTCTTTCGCTTATTTCTTTCTTTCTTTCTTTTTTCATTAAATTCATTTTCTTTGTTCTTTCTTTCTCTTCTTTCACTTATTTCTTTCTTTCTTTCTTTTTTCATTTAATTCATTTTCTTTGTTCTTTCTTTCTCTTCTTTCGCTTATTTCTTTCTTTCTTTCTTTTTTCATTATATTCATTTTCTTTGTTCTTTCTTTCTCTTCTTTCACTTATTTCTTTCTTTCTTTCTTTTTTCATTTAATTCATTTTCTTTGTTCTTTCTTTCTCTTCTTTCGCTTATTTCTTTCTTTCTTTCTTTTTTCATTTAATTCATTTTCTTTGTTCTTTCTTTCTCTTCTTTCGCTTATTTCTTTCTTTCTTTCTTTTTTCATTTAATTCATTTTCTTTGTTCTTTCTTTCTCTTCTTTCACTTATTTCTTTCTTTCTTTCTTTTTTCATTTAATTCATTTTCTTTGTTCTTTCTTTCTCTTCTTTCGCTTATTTCTTTCTTTCTTTCTTTTTTCATTATATTCATTTTCTTTGTTCTTTCTTTCTCTTCTTTCACTTATTTCTTTCTTTCTTTCTTTTTTCATTTAATTCATTTTCTTTGTTCTTTCTTTCTCTTCTAACACTTATTTCTTTCTTTCTTTCTTTTTTCATTTAATTCATTTTCTTTGTTCTTTCTTTCTCTTCTTTCGCTTATTTCTTTCTTTCTTTCTTTTTTCATTTAATTCATTTTCTTTGTTCTTTCTTTCTCTTCTTTCGCTTATTTCTTTCTTTCTTTCTTTTTTCATTATATTCATTTTCTTTGTTCTTTCTTTCTCTTCTTTCACTTATTTCTTTCTTTCTTTCTTTTTTCATTTAATTCATTTTCTTTGTTCTTTCTTTCTCTTCTTTCGCTTATTTCTTTCTTTCTTTCTTTTTTCATTTAATTCATTTTCTTTGTTCTTTCTTTCTCTTCTTTCACTTATTTCTTTCTTTCTTTCTTTTTTCATTTAATTCATTTTCTTTGTTCTTTCTTTCTCTTCTTTCACTTATTTCTTTCTTTCTTTCTTTTTTCATTTAATTCATTTTCTTTGTTCTTTCTTTCTCTTCTTTCACTTATTTCTTTCTTTCTTTCTTTTTTCATTTAATTCATTTTCTTTGTTCTTTCTTTCTCTTCTTTCGCTTATTTCTTTCTTTCTTTCTTTTTTCATTTAATTCATTTTCTTTGTTCTTTCTTTCTCTTCTTTCGCTTATTTCTTTCTTTCTTTCTTTTTTCATTTAATTCATTTTCTTTGTTCTTTCTTTCTCTTCTTTCACTTATTTCTTTCTTTCTTTCTTTTTTCATTATATTCATTTTCTTTGTTCTTTCTTTCTCTTCTTTCACTTATTTCTTTCTTTCTTTCTTTTTTCATTTAATTCATTTTCTTTGTTCTTTCTTTCTCTTCTTTCACTTATTTCTTTCTTTCTTTCTTTTTTCATTTAATTCATTTTCTTTGTTCTTTCTTTCTCTTCTTTCACTTATTTCTTTCTTTCTTTCTTTTTTCATTTAATTCATTTTCTTTGTTCTTTCTTTCTCTTCTTTCACTTATTTCTTTCTTTCTTTCTTTTTTCATTATATTCATTTTCTTTGTTCTTTCTTTCTCTTCTTTCACTTATTTCTTTCTTTCTTTTTTCATTTAATTCATTTTCTTTGTTCTTTCTTTCTCTTCTTTCACTTATTTCTTTCTTTCTTTCTTTTTTCATTTAATTCATTTTCTTTGTTCTTTCTTTCTCTTCTTTCACTTATTTCTTTCTTTCTTTCTTTTTTCATTATATTCATTTTCTTTGTTCTTTCTTTCTCTTCTTTCACTTATTTCGTTCTTTCTTTCTTTTTCCTTATATTCATTTTTTACCTTTCCTACTCGTTTGTTTTGTTTATATTATCACCCACCCCCGCTTCTCATTATTGAAATTAATTACTTCTTGCCTGTATTGATATCCCCTCCCCAGCAAAATCTATTTAAAAGGCTTTCAGCCTGTTTGCTTCTCCACAGATATTCAGTCAATTGTTGCACGGACATGTCATTAGGCATTAAGAGAAATACAAATCAACAGTTTATTTTTGGCTTCTTTTCCACGTTATATCGAGAAAAAAATACTCATATAACGAAGATCAAAATAAATTTTCACATACGCTATTTACATTATACTGACTATTATCCTCATTTTTGTCGTCATATTTATTACAACGTTCCGGCCTTTGTACGCAATCGGAGAGCCGAGTTCGAATTCCAGTCGAATCCATTACATTCACTTACAGGAAAGATATAACACCTCTTCTCCCCCCAGCTATGAGTAAACAGCAAGACAGGCCGGGTTCTATAGCCTTGGATGGCAACTAGTCTACCGCAGAAAGAAATGCGGGAAAAAGTCTGCCTCATCAGTCATGTATCGAAAGATCCCCTAACCATTTATCATCCATGGCACATAACATGTTGCTATCCATTGAAAAGGAAATATTAGATGAATTGGATGCAGAAACAGTCATTGGTAGATTCGAACGATCATTTTGTCAATAAATATAGTGAACTGCATACAATGTTCTTATTTACATTATTCGGACTATTGTCCTCATCTTTGTCGCCATATTTATTACAACATTTCGGCTGTTGTATGCTCCGGCCTTCTTCAGGTGGTTGGAATGTCGAACTGAACCCTTTATTTCGCTCACTGGGGTAGACTGTTCTAGTTCCACGTGCCATGTCTAATGGATATCAGTTATCTCCTGTTAATTCCTCTCTCTGCCTCAACCGGGTATTTTATGCGCACTCTTTGGGTCCTGTCACTAACGTTTTTATCCAGTGTGCAATCTCTCCTTGAGGACATCTGTGTGTGAATTTTGGGGTATTATAAACCTAAAGTCTTCAGCAGCCATTTTTACCAGTGATCATATTGCAATTGATAATAACAATAAAAATTGCAATATGAGTTCTGGTAAAAAAAAAAAAAAAAAAAAAAAAAAAAAAACATGCAATGATAACAGCAAAAATTGCAAACGGCCGAAACTTTGTAATAAATATGGCGACAAAGATGAGGACAATAGTCTGAATAATGTAAATAGTGTACATAATACCTCATCGCAGAAATATAGACAAATTTTCAGTTGAAAAATTATGTGCCCTTTTCGTCGGACTAGCAACTTTTTTTAATCACTTCACCTCAAGCAAGGCGATAAAGCCACTAAGACACAAAGAGTGAATGAGCGGGAAAATTTAAGAAAAAAACATTACCAAGGAAAGTGGACAATAAAAGAAATGGAGAAAAATTGAAATTACATTTACGTTTTTGAAGATCGGAGATGATAGGAAAGGAAGAAGCGTAAGAGAGGAAATTGCGTAGAACTTACGATTACATCTAGCAATTTCAATTGTAAAATGGAGAGACCTAGCTGCTAATCTAGTATTGCGCTTAATTTTGTAATGTTGAGGTACTAAAGGGGAAATTTTATTAGAACAATTACCATGAAAATATTTACAGGAAAGGCACAGGGAAGCAACTTTACGGTAGTGGGAGAGTGACTGAAGCCGAGATGCCAGGACAGGACTAATAACATTGCTTCTTCGAAAAGAAAGAAAGAAAGAAAGAAAGACATTTGAAAAATAAGTGAGAAGAATGAAAAAAAAAGAAAACCGAAACGAATATTAAGAAAAAAAGAAATGGAGAAAGAAAGAAAGAAAGAAAGAAAGAAAGAAAGTACACAAAACGAAAGGAAGAACGAAAATGAAAATAAATAAATACAATGAATGAGAAGAAAGAAAGATAGAAATAAAGAAAGAAAATGGATATTAAGAAAGAAAGAAAGAAAGAAAGAAAAAAGAAAGAAAGAAAGAAAGAAAGAAAGAAAGAAAGAAAAAGAAATACTTTATTTACTGAAAAAGATTGAAAATAAATATGGGATAGAGAAAAAAGACAATGAGAAAGGAGAAAAAGATGCTAAAAATAAATGATTAAAAAAAGAAACGAATGTTAAGGCACATAATAATTAGCATCCACATCCATGTAATTATCTATATAACCATCAATATATTTAATATGAGCAACGTCTTTGTAAAAAAAAAAAAAAAAAATCATACAAGCATAACTAAAATTAGAAGCAATGTTTTTATAATCATTTCACTCCAAGCAAGGTGATAATGCCACTAAGACGCAAGGGGTTACGGTGAGTCAAAGAGAGTGGGGAGGCTTTACTGAGGCGAAAGACAATAAAATAAAAGCATGATTATAAAATATCAATCAAGAAATATAATCAAAACTAAATCTAGATGTCTGATCTTTATCACACCTTCTTTTCTATGTGCCGTGTCCCTTCAGGACGTTGGCGATCATGGCTTTCCACAATATTCTGTCCTTTATAGCTCTTGCTTTCCTCTATCCCTCTTTGCCTTCAATCTATCCTGTGAGTATCAAATTTGCCAAACCCTCTTTTCTCATTATGTGCCCTAGAAATTTCAACTCTCTCTTCCTGATGTTAAGTGTTCTTTTTGTTTCCATTTTCTCTAAAGCTTGCTAGGTAGGTTATGCGTTGTTTTCCTCTATCCCTTTTTGCCTTCAATCTATCCTGTGAGTATCAAATTTGCCAAACCCTCATTTCTCATTATGTGCCCTAGTAATTTCAACTGTCTCTTCCTGATGTAAAGTAAAAGTGTCCTTTTTGTTTCCATTTTCTCTAAAACTTGCTAGGTAGGTTATGCGTTGTTTTCCTCTATCCCTCTTTGCCTTCAATCTGTCCTGTGAGTATCAAATTTTCCAAGCCCTCTTTCCTCATTATGTGCCCTAGAAATTTCAACTGTCTCTTCCTGATGTAAAGTATAAATGTCCTTTTTGTTTCCATTCTCTCTAAAACTTCGTCGTTACTCACATGTTCCATCCTTGGTATTTTCACTATCCTTCTGTATAACCAAATTTCTGTTGCTTCAAGCTTCTTCAAGACTCATATATGAGGACTGATATTATATAACAGTTCAGTACTTTTATTTTTGTTTCTAACGATTTTTTTTCTTTTTCTTAATACTCAGCTTAACTTCTGGAAGGCATCTTTCGCTATCACAACTCGGCTTCGGATTTCACTGCCATATTTTCAGTTCCCTGTGAAAACACTCCGCCGATATTTAAATTATTGTACTTGTTTCGTTTTGGTGTCTCCAACTGCATGTTGGGTTCATCCATTTGATAAAAACCATGCAATTGGTGTTTAGTACTTTCTTCTCGCTTTTCTTTAGGAACTTCTGTATACTAAATACTAATGAGCGGAATAATTCAACCAGAATTCACTCTAACCGATCTATCTTTGCAAGAGTCAGATTAGACCCAAAATGGAATATTACTGCCATACCCGGGATGGAGTTGCCAAATCGTCTCTTTCTAAACTTATTTTCACACTACCACCCCTCACCTATATACGAACGTCGCAATCTTCTTTCTAGCAATGGAAACTATTGCGAGAAGGTACATTCCTTTGTTCCACCAGTTTAGACCTTTATACCAATGATATGGGATCGAATCATCTTGATTCCCTTCGAATTGGTAAGTAGAAAGATTATTTCGCAGAACTTTCACTAATATGTTATCCAAATTAGGAAGGAGGTTGTGCATGTGTGTGTGTGAGAGAGAGAGAGAGAGAGAGAGAGAGAGAGAGAGAAAGTGTGGAAAATAAAGAGAGAAAACGAAAGAATAAGACTGCACTAAACAAAAACAAAACAAAAAACAGAGAGAAAAAGCGAGTGAAAGAAAGAGCAACAAAAATGAGATAAAACGAAAAGAAACAAAAGAAAGAAAGAAAGAAAGAATAGAAAGTGAAGAAAATTATTTAAAAAAATTAAAATTAACGGGTAGAAAGAAAAAAATGAAAGAAAGAACGAGAGGAAAACTTATTCGAAAATTGAAAAAAAATAAAGTAACAAACATAAAATAAAAAATAAGAAATATAAAAATAAAAATAAAATAAAAAATAAAGTAAAAATAAAACAAAAAATAAAATATATAAAATAAAAATAAAATAAAACAAAAAATAAAATAAAAAATAAAATAAAAAATAAAGAATAAAGTAAAAAAAAATAAACTAAAATATGAAACATTCGTTTCATGAATTCAATCAAATTTATTTGAATGTATACTTGATGCCGGAAGATGACACATAAATACATTTGTACGTGTGTGTGTGCGTGCGTGTGTATGTGTGTAAGAAAAATATTGAAATCGTACAGTTTACGTTTAAATGCCACGTTATAACGATTTTTAGTATAAAATATGTTAGAAATTTAATGTCAATAATTAGCGTTTTTACTTGGAGTAGAATAGAAACAAAGTTTTATATTCTATTAACTCGATAGATAGATAGATAGATAATCAAGAGAAAAAAGATAGATAGATAGATAGATAGACAATCAAGAGAAAAAAGATAGATAGATAGATAGATAGATAGATAGACAATCAAGAGAAAAAAGATAGATAGATAGATAGATAGATAGATAGATAGATAGATAGATAGAAACAAACAAACAAATCAATCAATAATGCGCCATAAAGCAATAACACGTCTTTGAGTGGTTCTTGGGCCTGAATAAAATTGAGTCAATAGCGCCTTAATTGAAGATAGGTAACAGGAATGAAACGCCTGTTCAGAAGAGAAAGTCATGACTGTAAAGTGTAACAGTAGCAATGGTCCTTTCCTTGCGCAGGCCGATGCTTTTATCGCCGAGTTATAACTGCGAGTTGTTTAGTTGAATTTTTAGGATTATCTTTGTTCTGCCATCATTTCCCGCCACTTCTTTTTTTTTTTTTTCTCTTTTCCAAGTTTATTCTTGCACTTCAAAAGATTTCCTTTTTCAATCCGCCCTTTCTTAATAACAATCGGCTGCTAGGAGAGATTTCTTTCGAAGGAAATAAACAAAAATCCTGGGATCGCATTAAGTGTGTGAGTAAGTGTGCACAAAAAGAGAGCAAATCAGTATTTCTCTCTCTCTCTCTCTCATATATATATATATATATATATATATATATATATATATATATATATATATATACGGCGGTTGCCCAGAAATATCCTGTTATTTCATATTAAGATAAAAAAATAACCTAAATATGGAACTGGTGTCTTATTCCCTTTCAAGAGTACCCCCCCCTTAGGTCTTTCCAAACATAGACTTTCCAACTTTTCAAAAATGTCGGAAACGCCATCACCTGCTACGTTAATCTCGTCCGTGAAGTTCTAACAACACATTCACTAAAGTTTCATCCTGATGATGAAGGGGATTGTGTGTGTGTACGTGAAAGACACACAGACACTGGCAGACCGACAGAGAGGTAATGTGAAACAGAGTATAAAAAAACGTAAGAAAAAGAGGGAAAGAGTAGCAGAACAAAAAACAAAAAGAAAGAAAGAAAGAAAGAGAAAGAAAGAAAGAAAGAAAGAAAGAAAGAAAGAGAAAGAAAGAAAGAGACAAATATAGACGCAGAAAGAAAAATGTATTCGGTAAAAGGAAAATCCATTAAAACAATGAAAACAACTAAACAAAAAAAATGAATTTAATTAAACTCCTTTCGTTGAATACTTGCTGTCTAAACATATATATATATATATATATATATATATATATATATATATATATATATATATATATATGCGCACGTGTGTGACTTTGTGATAAAAAATATCACAGTTTAAGTTTAAAAGTTGTCACATTATAACGAATTCAGTGTAGAATATGTCTAAGATTTGGCGTTAATAAATTAGTGTTTTTACTTGGAATACAATAGATAAGTTTCATCTTATTAACTAGATAGATAGATAGATAGATAGATAGATAGATAGATAGATAGATAGATAGATAGATTGGAGAGCGACAGAAATAGATAGATAGATAGATAGATAGATAGATAGATAGATAGATAGGAAGTTTCAATGATAATGAGAGAAAACGAAAGAAAAAGATTGTGATAAATACAGAGAGAAAGGGAGTGAAAGAAAGAGTAAGAGAAATGAGATAAAACGAAAGAAAGAAAGAAAGAAAGAAAGAAAGAAAGAAAGAAAGAAAGAAAAATACAAAGAAAGAACCAAAAATAGAAAGGGAAGAATATTAATTTAATGAAAGAAAATCAACGGACAGAAAGAAAAAAAAGAACGTGAGAAAAACTTATTAGAAAGCTGAAAAATTATATATATATATATATATATATATATATATATATATATATATATATATATATATATATATATATATAAAGAAATATAGTCTTAAGGTGTGCTATATTTATGGGATAAAGTGCTCAATATCAGAGATAGAGCGTGTGTAAATATAAAAGTGAACATAGAAGTCAACACTTAGAGGCGACAGTCTGTTTCATGCTATATGCAATCGTCAGGCCACGATATATATATATATATATATATATATATATATATAAAATAGTAAACAGACCTCGTTTTATGAATTCAATCAAACTTATTTGTACTTATACTTGCTGCCTAAACATGGCATATACCTACACCTCCGTGTGTACGCACGCGTGTGTATGTGTGTATGTGTGTAAAAATAAAATAAAAATACTGAAATTGTACAGTTTATGTTTAAATTCCACGTTATAACGACTTTTAGTATCGAAATTTGATGTCAGTAATTGGCGTTTTTACTTGGAGTACAATAGATAAGTTTTCTATTCTCTTAACTAGATAGATAGATAGATAGATAGATAGATAGATAGATAGATAGATAGATAGATAGATAGATATGAAGACTGCAATAGAAAGATAGATAGATAGATATGAACAAAGATAGATAGATAGATAGATAGATAGATACTGAAACAGATAGATAGATAGATAGATAGATAGATAGATATGAAGACTGCAATAGAAAGATAGATATGAACAAAGATAGATAGATAGATAGATAGATAGATAGATAGAAATCGGCTTAGATAGATAGATAGATAGATAGATAGATAGATAGATAGATATGAAGACTGCAATAGAAAGATAGATAGATATGAACAAAGATAGATAGATAGATAGATATGAAGACTGCAATAGAAAGATAGATAGATATGAACAAAGATAGATAGATAGATAGATAGATAGATAGATATAAATCGGCTTAGATAGATAGATAGATAGATGAAGTGAGAACAGCTCGTTATCGCTGCTTTTCCAGATTATTCGAGCGTGCGTTCCGCATTTAATGAGGCATTTAAGGCCTCGCATGATCGATTTTATTTCGTAAGTGTTGACCCACACTGAATGCAATCCGACATCAGAAGAGAACCAGTGTCTATTTTCAGGATTCGAACTCGTAATCTTGATATACGAGCCTGTTGATCTGCTCTTCGAGTCATCGCACGATTAAAAAAAAAACTCAGTCTTTCTTTGTTACTGATTATCAAAACCTCTTATCTGATGTGGGGATTGTTACCATCGAGCCTGGTCCAGAACTTTCCAAGATTTTTTATTTATTCTTAATCAATCCACCCCAAGCAAGGCGATAATGCCACTAAGACGCAAATTCATATTGAGAATGAAAGAAAATGAGAAGACTTTAGAAAAAAACAGGTAACCCAATCTCAAACAGGAAACAAGGGATACACCTCTAGTCTTGTTCAAAAAACAGGGGAGGAGTGTGAACCGGGCGATTAACGAACCTATCTATTCCTATTAAGATATTATATTGAATAAATAAATAAAATGAATGTGTGTGCTTGGAATTACCGTTTTGGGGGAACCGATTATAATAACGAATCTATAATCCCAACTCAACGTTTCTTAAATATATCATCGGGGATGAACGATGGTTTGCATACCCGGTGTAACAGCAATATTGTCCAAATTGCGTAACAGCAAAATTGTCCCTTTGTTAGATTAAGCTCTGAGCCGTTGTATCTGAGAAATGATTAAAGATATCTTACTGGAATTCCCGAGGTTTTTATAACACTATTGGTCTCTACTTTGAGCAATAAGAATATATAATTATACTCCAAGCTTAACAAGAATCGTGATGAAATCGATCATAAACGAAAATAACATGATCATCATTAATTAATCATAGCTAAGATTCGGAAGCTCATCAGGCATTGAAATATGGTTCAAATATATATATATATATATATATATATATATATATATATTATTCCAGGATCATTTTCTAACTTATTCAAGATGATTTTCGCTCTCTCTAACCTTCTAACTTTCTGTCCTAGAGTAACAAGGCGCCTTGCAGGTTTCACGTACGATTTCCTTTACAAGTCTTTTTTTACTGCCCTTTGAACTGTCATAGATGAAACTCATCTCTCACATGCCAAACGTCTTATCGATTGAGTTGCATGTTTTCTAATAGATCACTTTACGACTCAAATTAATATATCAGGTGACCCAAAAAGTTTTTGCCGATTTTTTGTTAATTTATTTCTGGCCCAGCTCTTTAGTTACTAACAAGCATAAATATACAGGAATCAACTTGTGTTGACAAGTACATTGTTGAATGATTCAGTTATTATTTTATTACATAACTAATATCATTTTATTTCTCATTTCAGAGCCCTCAAAATGACTGATAAAAAATTGGTAATTCGTGCTTGTCTGTTGTATGAGTTTAAACTTGGTACAAGTGCATCATGTGCTTCTTGTAAGCTATGTACAGCCTTTGGCGAAGGTGCAGTAAGTGAATGCATTGCACGTAATTGGTTTCAGAAGTTTCATTGTGGCAATGAAACCCTCAAAGATGAAACTCGAGCTGGACGACCATTATTCCTAAACAATGAGGATTTAAAGGCAGCCATAGAATCAAATTCAGGTTTAACATGTCATGAACTAGCTTCAAGGTTTAATGTAAGCGATGAAACTATAAGACTGCATTTGCATCAGCTGGTGAAGAAATGAAAATTAAGCAAATGGGTACCATGTGACTTAACATCAGCAAACAAACTGCAGAGGCTTACCATATGCTCTTCTCATCGCAGTAGACTAACAAAAGAACCCATTTTTGATCGAATTATGATGTGATGAAAAGTGGATCATGTATACAAACTCTAAGAGGAAACATCATTGGTTATCGTCGGGTGATCCTTTGCCACAAACTTCAAAGGCAACACTATTAAAAAAATAAACTTTTGCTGTGTGTTTGGTGGACATGTCAAGGAATAATTCACTAGGAGTTTTCAAAAATGGGTGAAACCATTACTGCTCACAAGAAGAAATTTTCGACAATAGTTACGGCACTTGTTTTGCGCAGAGAAGTTAATTCAGTATACAAGGTAATTATTCTCAGCTTTCCAATTTGATAAATACCGATCTCGCAAAATTTACAGCGATTTTCTGACAACGTCAGGAGCTTCTCTCACAATAAGAGACAGACTTCGATCATCGAGAAATTGGGTTAATTCGGCAAACGCGTTTGCATTCTTTTCACAGTACTCTTCGTCATTGGGACGATTAAATGGTGCCAAGATTTTCCGTGACATTTTTGGATTCTCATGTATTCTAAAACTTTTACCTCCCATAATTCACATTTTGAATTATTACTGTTGAAACAGAGTCGATTCCTGGGCTGATGATATGTAGAGTCAGTGGCCATGATTAAATGTAAATAAATGGCAGGACGGCCCAACGAACAAAATTGGCAAACAAGAAAAAGTAAAGATAATAACAAAACAAAAAAATAATATAAAACAAGCAACGGCAAAGCAACAGTAATAAGGCAAAGCCACGGTAATAAGGCAAAGCAACGGTAATATGGCAAAGCCACGGTAATAAGGCAAAGCAACGGTAATATGGCAAAGCAACGGTAATATGGCAAAGCAACAGTAATATGGCAAAGCCACGGTAATAAGGCAAAGCCACGGTAATAAGGCAAAGCAACGGTAATATGGCAAAGCAACGGTAATATGGCAAAGCCACGGTAATAAGGCAAAGCAACGGTAATAAGGCAAAAAGTACACAAACTAAGAATTGGCGTTGACACACACAAGCTAAGTTCAGATAAACAAATGTAATGTTGTGACTTCAAGACAGACCAGGACTGAATCATATGAAACTGAAAACTAGTCTATTTTATTGACTAAAAAGAAATCCCAGCATGCATTTGTGTGCTTCTGCAAATCAATTGGGAAGGGGAAAGTGTTTTGCAGTCATTTTGAGCCAGGGTTGGAACAGAACATAAGGCGACAGTAATAAGAGAAAAAGTGCAAAAACTAAGAATTGGGGTTGACACACAAGCAAGTTCAGATAAACAAATGTAATGTTGTGACTTCAAGACAGACCAGGACTAAATCATATGAAACTGAAAACTAGTCTATTTTATTGACTAAAAAGAAATCCCAGCATGCATTTGTGTGCTTCTGCATATCAATTGGGAAGGGGAAAGTGTTTTGCAGTCATTTTGAGCCAGGGTTGGAACAGAACATAAGGCGACAGTAATAAGAGAAAAAGTGCAAAAACTAAGAATTGGGGTTGACACACAAGCAAGTTCAGATAAACAAATGTAATGTTGTGACTTCAAGACAGACCAGGACTAAATCATATGAAACTGAAAACTAGTCTATTTTATTGACTAAAAAGAAATCCCAGCATGCATTTGTGTGCTTCTGCATATCAATTGGGAATGGGAAAGTGTTTTGCAGTCATTTCGAGCCAGGGTTGGAACAGAACATAAGGCGACAGTAATAAGAGAAAAAGTGCAAAAACTAAGAATTGGGGTTGACACACAAGCAAGTTCAGATAAACAAATGTAATGTTGTGACTTCAAGACAGACCAGGACTAAATCATATGAAACTGAAAACTAGTCTATTTTATTGACTAAAAAGAAATCCCAGCATGCATTTGTGTGCTTCTGCATATCAATTGGGAAGGGGAAAGTGTTTTGCAGTCATTTGGAGCCAGGGTTGGAACAGAACATAAGGCGACAGTAATAAGGCGAAAAGTACACAAACTAAGAATTGGGGTTGACACACAAAAGGGAATAAAGAGGAGTGATTGCAGCATTCTGGCTTCAAGACAAGAAAGGACAGAGCAATGTCAGATGAGACCAAGAAGTAGCCTAATCGTCTTGGCTAGTAATAAAAAAAACACCCCAGCATGCATTTGTGTGGTTTTGTCTATAAATTAGGAAAGGGGGAAGTATTTTGCAGTCATTCACTATCTAATTAGAACAAAGAGATTCCATACAAATACAATTTGTAATAAGCAATAACAAGAAAAAAAAACAGAGCAACAATAATATAAAACAAATAAACAATATATGCAAGGCATATTAACAGTAATAAGGCAAAGCAATAGGAACATGGCAAAATATTCCCAAACTAAGAATTGCGGTTGACACACAAAAGCAAATCCGTTTAAGCGAACGTAGCGTTTTGACTTCTAGACAAGACAGATCGGGACTGAGTCAGATGAAACCGAGAACCGGCCTATTTTATTGGCTAAGAAGAAATCCCAGCATGCATTTGTATGCTTCTGTCTATAAATTGGGGATGGAAAATTGTTTTGCTGTCATTCCCTATCAAGATTACAACCAACGGAACAAAACACTCATCAATACTGGAAAGATCGAAAACAGCTAATGGAATTGAGAAAGCTTCTTTCCTGAAAAAAAATCTTTATAAAATTTAACCGACAGCAGTATTGGCTGCTGGGTCAATGAATGTCGAATGTTTACTTATAAGGAAACGGTTAATATTACCATTAGAGATGAGGAGAACTGATACTACACTTTGATCCCAGCACGATGGCCAAGGAATGAAGAAAAGAGTAACTCAAGTAGCACTGGCTTCTCGCTCAATGAATGCTGAATGTTTCTTTATACGGAAACGGTTAACATTACCATTAGAGATGAGGAGAACTGATACTACACTTTGATCCCAGCACGATGGCCAAGGAATGAAGAAAAGAGTAACTCAAGTAGCACTGGCTTCTCGCTCAATGAATGCCGAATGTTTCTTTATAAGGAAACGGTTAATATTACCATTAGAGATGAGGAGAACTGATACTACACTTTGATCCCAGCACGATGATTAGCAAGTAAATAAAAGCGTAATTCGTGTAGGCTCCAGAGGCGGATATGTAATATAATTGGCCCTGTTCTGGCATCTCGTCTACAGTCGCTCTCTCACAGACGCACCATCGCCTCCCTCTGTCTTTTTTACAAATACTTTCATGGTAATTGCTCCGAGGAGCTGCATTCGCTGGTTCCCAGACTTCATGAATGCAAGCGCCCTACCAGGCTGGCATACCGCTCTCACACTTTCACTGTCGAAACTCCTAAATGTAGCCGTCTTTTATACTCCAATAGCTTCATGTCTCGCACCTCTCGCCTGTGGAACTCCCTTCCCTATTCCAGTTTCCCTGAGAGCTATAATCTCCAGCTATTCAAATGTAATGTCAATCGACATCTCCAGTTGCCTTGAACTATCCACTATCCTTCTCCTCATCCTTTCTTCTATCACTCCTATTTGATCTTGCTCTAAATTTTCTGTAACCCCTTGCGTCCTAGTGGCTTCTCGCCTTGCTTGGGGTGAAACGCTTTAAAAAAAAGCACTGGCTGCTCGCTCAATAAATGTCAAATGTTTACTTATAAGGTAACGATTAATATTGCCATTATTATTATTATGGAACTGTTTTTTTTTTGTTTTTTGTTTGTTTTTTTTTAATAAAGAAAAACTTTTAGTTCCCTGAAAGATTACGATTCCAAAATTTTGAAGATGCCCTGTCAAAATAGGCAAATATGTTTTTCCCTAAACTTACAGTCCAGAATTAGAGACTGGACAAATATTTTTTGTTACCCGATATTACACAACACCTAATGAACTCATATATATCATGGTTTCATATTGCGATCATCGTCTCATCTTACGAGATTGTACCTCTTTTCTGTTGTGCTTCGATGCTTGAATTATTCGCTAGATATCACCATCGCTTTCTTTCACACATGATGAAGCAGGTAGAATTTTAAAAGATAAATACGTTAACATTGGCAACCACTTTCCCGATACAATATATTTTGAAACAACAGAAAATATTAAAAGCATTTATTTTGAAAAAACAAAGAAGCAAATTCCAATATTTTTATAAGTTACTATAATTTTTTTACTTAAAATTACAGGTGATAGTAGGGGTGCGTATTATAAATAGGTTTAAATAAAAATATTTTTTCGTTATTGATTTATAATAATAAATACGTACTTGTTCTAAAATAAGAAAGATATTATCCCAATTTTAATTTTAAATGCAACAATAATTACTATATCATTTCTTTGTCAGTAAATTTATGTTTATCAGTAACCGCATTTTTTATTTAACAAAAAAATAAAGCTTATTTTCGTAGTCATCAGGCAAATACTGAGTTGTGGATGTTCTTCTCCTAATAGATATATCAAACCTCTTCATAAAAAGAAAACACCAGTTTGCTGAAGTTTTAAATGATACATGGTTTTCATAAGTTCTTTTGCCTTCAGCCTTCTTTCCACAATACTTATGGAACATCAACTTGATCGTCTTTCTTTCAAAAATTCAACTAAACTTTGTTCCATATCTAAATATTGAGCTTTTCTTCCTCTATTTATAGCTTTGGCACTCGATTTACACTTTTTTATTCTTTCTCCATAAACGTATGTTAGCCTCATTCAATTCATCTTCTCTAACTGAAGCTTTGTTTCCGATTCTTTCTGCAAATTCTATTACTTTTTGTTTAAAAAAAACTATAACTCGCACGTTTTGACGACATTTTGTCGGTAAAATAAAATGTTATATTTATCAGGAAAATCATCCGCTAATTTTCAACATTATTTTAGCCGCTTAGTCTCGAATTTATTCTTAATGTCAAGGTCGACAAAATATCTTCGTAATTATTTATATATATATATATATATATATATATATATATATATATATATATATATATATATTGACAAAATTTATAGATGCGTATTATACGTAGGGATAGATATATTGCTTAATTTTGGGGGTTCGGGTGCATATTATCTATGGGTGCATATTATTTTCGAGAAATTACGCTATTTAATTCCATTCACTTTAATGAGTTTAGCTCAAGTTACACAGTAAATACTAAAAGTATATTTTTTTAATCAATTCACCAAGGTTAATTTGAAGTGTAAAACCCGCGCTCAGTTCGCATTAAAAAAATTTCAGTAAACTTATTTTTATGTGTAATTGTACATGCTCCATTCGAATTTGGCTTGTTAAATTTGATAAAATCTACAGTTTTGGAGTTATCGACAGTTAAATTTGGGATTCAGTCGCGTCGTTGCCGGCAGCTATTATTTTCTTTGTTTTGCATACAATCGCTGCGGAAAGCTAAACGCGGAAGACTACGGAAAGCTAAGCGCGGGACTGATCTTTCTTTTTAAAATCTGTCTCAGTTACTACGCACGAGAACTATTTACGTACACACGCTCAGTTTGCGCAATGATAGCTACACTGATAGCTATTCTGCAGCGAATGTATACAAACAACGCCAGTAATGGCTGCCCGCAAGGCGAATGAATCCGAACTTTCACTGTCGATAACTTCAAAACGGTAGATTTTATCAAATTTATCAAGCCAGGTTCGAATGGAGCATCTACAATTACACATAAATGAAAGTATTCTGGAAAATTTTTAATGCGAAATGAGTGCGGGTGTTACACTGCAAAATAACCATCACCAAAAACAAGGCGACGAAGCTACGAAAACAGAGTGGGGTTACTGAGAGCGAAAGAAAACGAGGAAACGTTGAAGAGTGAATGGGGCGGGGGGGGGGTATTAAGACACCGGGATTCAAAGAGACGGAATTTGATGATTGTCGTTGCATTTAAATTTTTAAACATCATCTCTCAGCTCTCTAGAATCTCTCTTCCGTGTTCCAGTGATGCATGGCCCTTCTGATCCTGCCTGAACCGCCTCCGAACAACTGTTGGTTGGAGCAGAGCCAACTTTCAGACCTGGGAATATACCACCGGTGCTGATCCCATCTACCAATGCAGGCAATTACCAACTACACAGCATCTAGTTTTTCCCAATCTTGAAGATCCATATACACGTAACGACCTTAAAACCTTAACACTCCAGACAAAGTTCTATGTGTAACACTGTATGATTGTGATGTAACGATGGTTTTGCGTTGGTATTTTTTAATTAAAATTATTGGTCTCTTCAAAGCTGATAATGCTATCAATATAAATGCCCTTAATTATTGTCAGTTGTTGAGCAAGTCATATTTAAGTAGTACAGATTACATAATAAAATATCACAATGTATAATGCAAAGGCATCGATCAAGATTTTAGAATATGTTTGTACTCTGAGTAAAATAACATAATAGCGAGGGCTTTCTAGTATTGGTTGGTAACCAATCCAGGAGAAAGAAAAGTCTAAATTCCAAGTTCAAGAGAAGGCAACGAAAAACCACTCCTCTAACTTCTCTAAAAATGCATGGCAATTAACAGATAATAAAAAAAAGAAAACTGTGGAGAGTCATGATCATAAGCAACACTGCATTAAAAAATAGAAAATCGGAAATAAAAAGATATTATATCCTTATTTGATCCCAAGTAAAATCCAAAATTTTAATGACAATTTTAAAGTCACATAATCTCGCCCCAATGCAAGAATTATCACAACACAATCTTTCTATTAATTTCCGTTGTTGCTTTACTAATCCAAGCTTAATAAATATCCAGTGCTCAAAGGTAGGAACATGCTACAACGTTTTAAGCCATACACCACCTGAACTATAAAACGCTGCATACAACGCATGCGCATAAATCCTTTCTTATAAACACCGTTACAGTAAAATGTATATAAATTTACTGATTCTTACATACAGTCCTTAAAACATTGTCTTACATGCGACAGAAATCGGTCTGTGGGTTTGCTTTAAGCAAACAAAAGCAGCCATGCGTATTTAGACGGAGTCAAGCAATCGGAGTCAGTCTGTCAAGGGATATTGTACTGTCCATTAATATTTCATTTGAGTGGCAGACGTCCGCCATTTCGATTTGCGGCTTCCCGCAAGCAGACGACACGGTTGGACGGCCAACTTTTCCGAAGGGGAATGGCGCGTAACAAGCTGAAAAACAACGGCATGCCTTCCGCAGACGGACAGAAGAGGAATTAAATAAACCATTTTTCTTTCTTTTAACTCTTTCGAAAGCAATTAATTCTCGTGGCCAGAAGCGGAATAAGGACGATAAGGAAAATAATTATTGTTGCGTTCATTGGTGATGGCGGTAAAGATGGCGGGAGAGTTAATACGAATTAACAGATATTATATTGCTTACTAACAACAAGACCTGTGATATCCCGGTAGGATTCATAACCCGTGATATCACGGGTAGTATTCCTAACTGAAAATAAGTTGTTGCAAGAAATTTCATATAGTTTTATCACGTAAAGTAAAATGGTGAATATAATATTAATAATCCAAATGCTGAATAATTTACCTTACTCATCAGTATTTCTAAATGATCTCATATATGGCGTTTCCTTACTACCGACTCTATAATACGATTTTTTTTTAATCTGTATCACCCTATGCAAAGCAGTAAAGCCACTAAGATGCAAGGGGTTACAGGATGTGGAAGAATTAAGAATCGAAACATTAATAATGAATGGGAAGAAGAAATAGTAATCAGGAGGACAGTATATAGCGATTGACATTGCATTTGAATTTTTGCAGATCAAAGATAACTGGAAAGCATGGTGCCCGAAGGAAATTCAACAAGCCAGAAGTGCGAGAAAATAGACTGTTAACATAGAATTCGCGGCTACATCTAGCCATCTCAATTATAAATTGACGAGATCTCAAAAACTCTAGGTACCATAGCGAAGAGCTTATCTGAACAATTACATGAAATTATTTATAGAAAAGACACAGAGAGGCAAACTTACGGCGATGGGATAGTGACTGAAGCCGAACTGCCAGATCAGGACCAGTATTATTACTTATTCTTCTTAGGATTTTATTATGGAGCTCGAGGTAAATAGCAGGGGTACGGGATCATATGTGGCAGCAATACACTAAGCATGGAGGCAACATGAACAGTCTTGATTTTGATAATGGATTTGATAGATGTAAATTTACATGCTTAATTCGAAAATAACAAAGAAATTTTGCTAAAATCTACCGTTTTGGAGTTATCTACAATAAAAGTTCGGACTCATTTGCGTTGAGGTCACAGCACGGCAGCCATTACTGTCGTTGTTTAAATATGTTTGCCTCGAGCAACCATGTATCGAAGTTTCACTTGTCTTGATTAATGCGCATGCAATGCGCAGTTTGGGCGAAATTTAAAAAGAGTATGATTATTATTTGTTTTATTATTTAATTTGTTTTATTATTTATTTTATTATTATTTGACCAAGAATTCATTATTATTGCAGCTTCACTATAAAATGATTTACCATAAAAAAAAAAGGTTGACTATAAAAAAAACAACACTTGTCATTGCTTTTCTAAATAATTTAAATCTAACAAAAAATTTCAATACAAGCTTCACTTTCCAAAGTGTCTAAAGACTTCTTTTGGTTTTTCGCAGTAACTGAGTCCGAACTTTTATTGTGGATAACTCCAGAACGATAGATTTTAGCAAAATTTCTTTGTTATTTTCGAATTAAGCATGTAAATTTACACCTAAATGGAACTAATCGGGAAATTTTTATTAGAAACTGAACGCGGGAATTGAACTGCAAATGACCCTTTTTTTTATTCTTTTTTTTTTTTTTTGGTGGGGGGGGAACGCTACCTTCTAAAATTGGTATCCGTCGCTCTCGAGAGACCATGG
>OZ010586.1:32127639-32137639 GCA_963932145.1 Acanthosepion lycidas
ACATTCAAAAAGCTGACTTCCGCCATATTTTTATAGATACTTTTAAATTATGGTATTTGAAGAATTAACATGGTCCTTTCCTGTACTAGAATTCTATAGTATCCATACAAGCTCATATTATATATATATATATATATATATATATATATATATATATATATATATATATATATATATATATATATATATATATATATGTGTGTGTGTGTGTGTGTGTAACGGCAAAAGACTATATGCATTTGCCGTGATTAAGTCGCACAGTGGACGAAACGGGTCGGCTAAAATAAGTTTTCCTTTTATACTATCTGAAATTTTTACACACACACGCATACAAATACACATATCTATCTATCTCTATCTCTGACTGATGCCAAATCTGTCGGGTTTCGATCCCGGCTTGAAGCAAACGGACGTCTAGCCACACTGAAGAGCTGTGATACAGCGAAACAGTCTGTCTGTCGATAACATATATATATATATATATATATATATATATATGATAAAAATATAGTTTTGAAATATAATATATTTATGAGTAAAAGAGCTAAATATCAGAGACCGAGAATATGTAAATATAAATATAAAAGTAGGACGCACACAGATTTTTTAAGCCTATCTTAGGTCGAAAACATGGCTGCACACAGTGAAGATCGAACTCGCTACTCAGTCGTAATTGCTGTTATATATAAAACACATTATATATATATACTTTATTGAACTTTATTTCAATACTTCATGAGCTTCAGATTCTTAGCTTTGATTAATTAATGATGAATACGTATTTTCGTTTAATGTTGACTTCATCTCGATTCTTCTGTTAAGCTTGGAGAGTAATTATACATTCTTTTTGCTCAAAGTAGAGTCCAATATTGTTATAAGAACCTCGAAGAATTCCAATAAGATATTTTTAATCATTTCTAAAATAAAACGGTTCAAACATAATCTAACTATTGGACAATTTTGGTGTTTCACAATTTGGACAAATTTGGACAAAATATAAATATGTATGTATGTATGTATGTGTATGTGTGTGTGTGTGTGTAGAGAAAGAGAAAAAAAGAAAGAGAAAGACAGTGCGTATGTGCGTGCGTTTAGAGCTGTGTGTATGTGTTGAAAAGATAGAAAGATGAAGAGAGCTTAATGGAATAATAAAATCTTTACACAGTCTCATGTCTTATTTGCAGGGTACGCTAGGTTCGGTGGTAGACTGTCTAGTAGTAGGATAATTCTGAATTCAAATCCGCAGAGAAAGAAACGTAAAACTACGCCATTGTCTTTCCAATGTATTCATTATAATTCAGAAATGAAAACGCCAAGGAATCTGTGGCGAGCCATGATTACTTAGGTTCAGAAGGGACATGACATTTTTTCGTTAAGAAGAAAGGACAAATGTTATGTTCCAAAATGACTTTATTTCTGTGAATGGGTGATAAAAAAAATACCACAAAATTGGGGCGTGTGGCTAAGAATAAATATCATTTAAGCAACATCAAACCCTCTCCAATTCTCTTTACTCCCTCTCCACAGTTCACGCCTCCCTCACCACCATTGCTTTTCAGACTTCTCCACCACCGCCACTATCGTCTTCTTCTTCTTCTTCTTCTTCTTCTTGAACCTTCTTTTCCATTTGTTTTTTCTCTCCGTTTCTCTTTCTGTTTGTTGTTGTTGTTCTTCTTCTTCTTCTTCTTAACAACAACACCTTCTTCACAGCGCCTTCTTCATCTTCACAACAACAACGCCTTCTTCTTCTTTACAAGAACAACACCCTCTTCTTCTTCTTCTTCTTCTTCTTCTTCTTCTTCTTCTTCTTCTTCTTCTTTACACCAACACCTTCCGTTTTTTTCTTCTTCTTTACAACAACACTTTCTTCTTCTTCTTCTTCTTCTTCTTCTTCTTCTTCTTCTTTACACCAACACCTTCCTTTTTCTTCTTCTTCTTCTTTAAAACAACACCTTCTTCTTCTTCTTCTTCTTCTCCTCCTCCTCCTCCTTCGTCTTCTTCATAACACTTTCTTCTTCTTCTTCTTCTCCTCCTCCTCCTTTGTCTTCTTCAAAACACTTTCTTCTTTTCTTCTTCTTCTTTATCGACTTCCTTTTCTTCTTCAACATGCCAAACCTCATAATACATTTTTTGAAAGGCGTCTTGGTTGGACCGAGAACTTTTCAGCATCCGCTCGTATTTACCCAATCCTCTTTCACTGATATTGTCTCATTCTTTTTTTCTTGTCTCTATTTTTCTTTTATATACCAAATTCTTTTCGACGCTCTCCACATCTTCCTGTCTTCTTGTTGCTTTAAGTAATTTTTTTTACCCTTTATCACCCCACTTGGTTCCAACTTTGTTCTTTATATTCTTTGCCGTACCATCACCGAAGTTAAGCAATGCCAAACTTGGTTAGTACCTAAATGGGTGACCGATTAGGAATACCTGGTGCTTGAATGTGCGAATGATGTAATATTGTAATGGATAATGTTTCGGAATTCTTAATCGGAGAGCTGAGTTCCAATTCCGGTTGGGTTCGTTATATCCATCTTTGACCATCACCAGTTCTGATGTTCCTAAAAACTTCCCCATCTAATTGGCTAGGATTTCAAAATACGCCTCTGCAGAGGGGTAAGCCCCTACCCCTCCCAATGAGGCGACCTGGGAATGACGATAAACTACACCCGGCAACAAGTTCTCTGATCGGCAGGATTTAAGGAGCGTTGAACTAACTCTTACTATTACTGCAGTTCCCATGTCTACCTTGACCCGCAGTCGTAGCACCTGTTAGAGTCCCAGCAAAGGGCAAATAGTGAACCCCTAAACTGGGGTCAAAACACTATGAAAGCATAAAAATAGATTTTTATAGTAAAATTAACAGCAATACTTTGAATCTTGGCAAAAATGCCTCCTTAGAAAAATAGGTCAATGAAACCTGATCTACAAATGGATTTCTTACAAATACTTATTCTATTCATACGAACCTATCCTAAAAACCTTGTCGGCATTGAATAACCCATTAAGGTGTTGATATGCCGTAAAACAAAATAAGCAAAACCAAACTGATTTTTTACAAAGAATACATATTATATTCATACGAACCTATCCTAAAAATCTTGTCTGCATTAAATAACCCATTGTCGTGTTGATATCCCGTAAAATAAAATAAACCAAACCAAACCAAACTGATTTTTCATAAAGAATAATTATTCTATTCATACGAACCTATCCTGAAAATCTTGTCGGCATTAAATAACCCATTGAGGTGTTGATCTCCCGTAAAATAAAATAAACCAAACCAAACCGAACTGATTTTTTATAAAGAATAATTATTCTATTCATACGAACCTATCCTAAAAATCTTGTCGGCATTGAATAACCCATTAAGGTGTTGATATGCCGTAAAACAAAATAAGTAAAACCAAACTGATTTTTTACAAAGAATACATATTATATTCATACGAACCTATCCTAAAAATCTTGTCGGCATTAAATAACCCATTGAGGTGTTGATCTCCCGTAAAATAAAATAAACCAAACCAAACCGAACTGATTTTTTATAAAGAATAATTATTCTATTCATACGAACCTATCCTAAAAATCTTGTCGGCATTAAATAACCCATTGAGGTGTTGATATGCCGTAAAATAAAATAAACCAAACCAAACTGATTTTTTACAAAGAATACATATTCTATTCATACTAATCTATCCTAAAAATCTTGTCGGCATTAAATAACCCATTGAGGTGTTGATATACCGTAAAATAAAATAAACCAAACCAAACTGATTTTTTACAAAGAATACATATTCTATTCATACTAATCTATCCTAAAAATCTTGTCGGCATTAAATAACCCATTGAGGTGTTGATATACCGTAAAATAAAATAAACCAAACCAAACTGATTTTTTACAAAGAATACATATTCTCTTCATACGAACCTATCCTAAAAATCTTGTCGGCATTAAATAACCCATTGAGGTGTTGATATCCCGTAAAATAAAATAAACCAAACCAAACCGAACTGATTTTTTATAAGGAATAATTATTCTATTCATACGAACCTATCCTAAAAATCTTGTCGGCATTAAATAACCCATTGAGGTGTTGATATGCCGTAAAACAAAATAAGCCAAAGCAAACTGATTTTTTTACAAAGAATACATATTATATTCATACGAACCTATCCTAAAAATCTTGTCGGCATTAAATAACCCATTGTTGTGTTGATATCCAGTAAAATAAAATAAACCAAACCAAACCAAACTGATTTTTTATAAAGAATAATTATTCTATTCATACGAACCTATCCTAAAAATCTTGTCGGCATTAAATAACCCATTGAGGTGTTGATATCCCGTAAAATAAAATAAACCAAACCAAACTGATTTTTACAAAGAATACATATTCTATTCATACTAACCTATCCTAAAAATCTTGTCGGCATTAAATAACCCATTGAGGTGTTGATATACCGTAAAATAAAATAAACCAAACCAAACTGATTTTTTACAAAGAATACATATTCTCTTCATACGAACCTATCCTAAAATCTTGTCGGCATTAAAGAACCCATTGAAGCTTGTATGCCTTAAAACAAAATAAACCTAACTAAACCTAAAAACTTCTGCTTTTCTCACACTTTCTGCCCATGTTATTCTCAGCTTCCTTCTGTAGAACCACATATCTGTACCTTCAAATCTCTCCTTTTCCAAAAAACTACCTCCTCCTCCTCCTTCCTACATCACGTTCTTTTTCAACTTTTCTGGGTTTTTTTTATTTTTAATTCTTTCTCCTCTGTTGCTTTTCTTTTCTTCCTCTGCTTCTTAATTACTTCCTCCCCGTCCTTAGCTTACTTCTCTTTCTCCTTCTTCATTATATAATAAATTCCCAAGCATTCGACGCTTCATCATCCTCGCCTTCCGCCATCATCTCCATCTTGCCAATGTTCCCGCGTTTTTTTTTTTTTGTTTTTTTTTTTGTTTTTTTTTGGTGGGGGTCCTATTTCTCCTTCAGTTTTTCTTCGCTTCCCTTCCAAAGGGTTACGGCCACATCACGTTGAAACACCGTTTCTCGTACAATCACCGAAGTTAAGCAACATCGAGTCTGGTCAGCACCTTGATGGGTGACCGCTTGGAAAACCAGCTGCTGTAAGCTTGGATGTGTGGGTGATGTAATGGCTCAGAATTGTTAATTGGGGAGCCGAGTTCCAATTCCAGTTGGGTTCGTTATATTCTCTTACGCGATGTATGAATTTACCTTTTCTCCAGCCGGCTATAGGTTAATTAGTAAAACTGGTATCGCTAAATCATTATTATATTCCTCCAAACCGCCCAAAAATAAATAAAATTCCTAGAATCTAACAATATTTTCTGACTTTAAATAACTTTCAAAGGGTTGATAAGCCGTAAAAACGAATGAATTTTCACTTTTGATTCTTTTCATTCGTGTCCTCTCTATACCGTCTTCACTCTTTTTTTTTTTTTTTTTCTTTTTCTTTCTTGTTTTCCTCTTGCTTGGTATTCTTTCTTTCTAAAAAAATAAACATATTTGAATGCGTCTTTCCAGCTTCTTTTTACTTTTCTCGTTTCCTGGATCTTGATCTCGAGTTATATAGTTTGTTTTTGTTGTTTTTTTCAATTATGTCCAATCAAGGCGATAATGCCACTAAAACGCAACGGGCTACTGGAGTGAAAGTGAATGAAAAAACTTTAAAAGAAACCGGAAACGCATTCCTAAACAGAAAACAATGAATAAACCTCTATTCCTGTTCAAAAAATCGGAGAAGAGTGTGAACCGGACGTTAGGTAAACCTATCTACCTCTTTTTCTTTGTGTTTTTGTGTATTCTAACATTCTCCTCCGTTGAAACTAATTAATTCATTAATATCTGTTCGATATTAATTATAAAAATAAAAATAAAAACCCGACATTAATTATAGGTTCCTAAAAACATCTGTTGTTAATTATAGGTTGTTAATTATAGGTTGATAATTATATGTTGTTAATTATAGGTTTGTAAAATTTATTAATAGTAAACTACTAATTATAGGTTTCTACCTGTGCGTTGCAGTGTAATGATATTGGTGAGGAATAAGTTCGAATTCCAGTCGAGTTCGTTACGAGCAAATATCCTTGGGAAAGATGTTAATCCATCTCTTGTTCCCGCCAGCTATGGCTTGAATAGCAGAACAGATTGGGTCCTGTCGCCTTGGTTTCTCAGAAAGAAACGGCAACCTTCTGTCTCGTCAGTCATGCATCGAATGAGCCATGATCGCTCACTTATGACACTTAACTGACTGACTGACCTATAACACATAAAACAGAACTGTGTGCATTAGTGTATTATTATGCAAATTCTGAATGGCGTCACAAGCGCAATTAACATATTTTAGATTTCTCCCTCTACATCAGTTTCTCTTTCTTTCTCTATCTATCTATCTATCTATCTATCTATCTATCTATCTATCTATCTATCTCTTTCTATCTCTGTATTTATCTCTCTTAGTGAGCCAATGTCCCTATAGCTGTGGAACCCCGTTAAAAAATTATAGAAAAATTCAATAGATTTAAGAAATATTACTAAAACTCAAAATTGACTAAATTTTTGTGTACAAAATCGACTCCAGTTTGAATTTCCACAGTCCGCATATATTAACCAATCAGCGACGTTTTTAAACGCATAGAAGCCTCTGAAAAACCAAACGGCCATGTTTGTCGTCTGCTACAAAATTTATAGGATCAATCCAGAAAATAATATTTCCGGAATTTGTAAATATCTGTTTTTAGGAGGGAAAAAAAATTGGTTGGCAGAAGACAAATACAGCTCACCCGGAACTACAATGCTATCACTTAATAATAACTTAAAAGAATTTTTTTTTCTGTGTAAAAAAATCATGTATTTTTTTTTTTAATAATCAATGCACGGTGAAGTAATGGATTGCGGCCCGGTTTGCGGAATCAGAGTGTCGAGTTCGAATTCCAGTTGAGTTCATTGGATTCACTTACGCCCTAATACCCTTGAGAAAGGTATCAACCCATCTTTTCTCCCCCTCGCCAAGTTGTTGATAACTATCAGGACAGATTGGGTTCTATAGCCTTGGGTGACAACCGGTCTAGAAAAATGAAAACTTTGAATTCAAAACTGTGTATAACCCTGGCGAAGCACAAATTATGCAGCAAAGAAAAAGATCATTCGCACTGACTCGATGATCCCGGTTAAATGTAAACGCATTGTTCATATTACGAGCAGAAGATGTCAAATTTAAATGCAGAATGTTACAATTTAATTATTTATTTTTTTAATTTTAAGTAATTGGTTGATATTTTCAAATAGTTTGCTGCACAGTTTACACATTAACAGATATTTCAATAGACAGAAAATTTCAAAATAGAACATTGCATCTGTCTATATTTGAGATGAGGTATTATGTACACTATTTACATTATTCGGACTATTGTCCTCATCTTTGTCACCATATTTATTGTAACGTTTCAGCTGTTCAGGTGATTGGAATGTCGAACTGAACCCTTTATTTCGCTTAATGGGGTAGACTGTTCTAGTTCCACGTGCCATGTTTAATGGATGTCAATTATCAGTTATCTAACTAACGCCTTTATCCACTATGCCATGTGTCCTCAGTTAGATCCAGTGGCAGGATCCAAAGAGTTGTGAGTTCAATACCCGGTTAAGGCAGTGGAGAATTTGGAGAGGGGAATTAACAGGAGATAACTGATAACTGACATCCATTAAACATGGCACGTGGAACTAGAACAGTCTACCCCAGTGAGCGAAATAAAGGGTTCAGTTCGACATTCCAACCACCTGAAGAAGGCCGGAGCGTACAACGGCTGAAACGTAATAAATATGGCGACAAAGATGAGGACAATAGTCCGAATAATGTAAATAAGAACATTGCATGCAGTCCACTATATTTATTGACAAAATGATCGTTCGAATCTACCAATGACTGTTTCTGCATCCAATTCATCTAATATTTCCTTTTCAATGGATAGCAACATGTTATGTGCCATGGATGATAAATCGTTAGGGGATCTTTCGATACATGACTGACCAGGCAGACTTTTTCCTGCATTTCTTTCTGCGGTAGAATAGTTGCCATCCAAGGCTATAGAACCCGGCCTGTCCTGCTATTTACCCATAGCTGGGAGAGAAGAAGAGGACTCATACATTTACTGTAAGTGAATGTAATGGATTCGACTGGAATTCGAACTCGGCTCTCCGATTCTTCATTCCGAGCCGCTATCCATTACTCTAGGTACCTCCAAAGATTCACTAAAAAAATCAGTATAGCATAATGATAAAAGGACCGAAACTTGATAAAAAGAAAGATTCATCATTAAAATATTTATGTAATTATTAAGAGGAAAGAACAAAGTATTTTTTAAATATTTTTAAAAAAAATTTGCTTCTTTCTAACACATTCTAAATCTGGGTCAAAAATCTTGTTTTTTTTTTTTTGTTGTTGTTTTTTTGTTAACTTTGTAACACTTGTGGTCATCGCCATTTTATTGTGGCGGTTTCGGGGAAAACCCCATTAATTTGGAAATTCTTGCAAAAATCAAATAATTGTCTGATTTTAATGAAACTTTCAGGACTTATTCAAAAATAAATGAATTTATTTTTGAATTCTTTGCTTTTAGAAAATCTTGGTAAAAATATTTCTTTTTTAAATCTGTTACCTCCTCCCACCCATAAATTAACTTTCTGAAATTTTCTAGAATTTCCAAGTGTACGCAAATTGTTTTATATTACTTATAAGCAGGACTCCTTAGAAAAAATAAATTATCAACTTTTTTTCACAACTACTGCCAACTTTTTAAAAATCTGCTCCAAATCGTAAAATAAAAACTGCAATAAACTATCTAATTATCAAATTAAATAGGCTTTTATTTGCTTTTATAAATAATATTCATTAAGGACATTATTATCTGAAGAAATTTTTTTTTCGATGAATAAAGAATTTTCATGAGAATTGTTTGCATTTTTCTTTTAGCTTTTTTTCATTTTTCTTTAATTTTAAAAAATGTTTTAAAATTCTTTCATGCAGTGTGAGGTCGGTTATTAAGTTTTTAAGTGAAGACTATATTTACTAAGCAAAAATTAAAAGCTTAATACAAATAATGCTACCATAATTAAAAATAACTTTTCGTGCGTCAAAATGTTATATTTTTTTTTAGTATGATGTCTCATAAGTGACATTATGCTTAAAAGGTCACGTGTTTCAAAGCTTGTCTCCTCCTTTCAGAAAGCCCCTTGACATGTAAAGGTCTTATCTCACTCTCAGTTTTAAATTAAAAATTAAATTGAGATAATAAAATTAGCTCATTTATCAATTTAATCAATTAATAACTCAATGAAATATTTTAATTATTAACATAATAATAATTTTATTAGTTATTATCTCAGTTTTTAAATTAAAAATGTAATAAGTTACTTACGAATATAATATAAATAATTAATAAAATTATTTATCATTATCTTAGCTATTAAATACTGAAAGAGATAGGAGTAACTCAATAATGTAAAAAAAAAAATTATAGTATTTTAAATTATTATAAGAAACAAAAAAAAAACATTTTGTCACTTTTGTTGCACCGTACTAAACCTATCAACACATTCAGCCATCAAATTATCGACGGAGACGTGAAAATAACAAGACCCCGAGGTCAAGAAATGTTTGTCTAGAAAATTTTATCATATAAGTAATTGATTTTTGTTTCAGAACAGATTAATTTTACTTTAAATTTGCTAATTTTATAAAAGTAACATTTCAGAAATGTATATCTTATTTTAGCGGGATTTTTGAAAACCTAAAAATAAGTTCGTTTACATTTCTCTAAAAGAAAGTTAAAAATGGCAGTTTCAATTCGTTTCTCGGAAGCATCGACTAAAAATCATTCAAATTTCTATTTGAAATACTCCACAGTATTTTTTTTTTTTGGTGGGGGGATTAGAAAATTTAATCCTTTAGCTTTCAATTGAAGTGGTTGGGA
>OZ010586.1:32142639-32155139 GCA_963932145.1 Acanthosepion lycidas
AATTCATGGCAAATATTTATTGACACATTTTTAGGCCTTTCTTTTTCTTAGGTGGGGTGTGGGGGAATTCTTTGTCACCACCGACAGGTCGTGATGAATCCAAGCAAAAAACAAATAAAACAAAGGTACGATTGAATACGAACTCAAAATTCTTGCCAAAACCATGTGCTTCGCGATATCAGTTTCTCTTCGAGCGGGAAGACAGCGGGCATTGGTGGGTATCGTAGCTAAATTTAGACGCCGACAAATTTCAGGGCTGAAAGTCAGATGGGGAGTGGGTGGTGGTTGGTTCCAATCGTCGGTTTGGAAGAGCGGGTGAGGTACTACGGGAATCTCGCACCAGGAAATCAGAAAAAAAATATTTGTAAATATTGAGTGGCTGTGGGTAGCGATTGAGGTCACCCTGAGGATTTTTAGGATATTTTTTTTTTCGCGTCTAAGTTGATTTTGATAAATAGATCACACTACTGAGGCATGTGGACAAAGGTCCTTTTTTTTCTTTTTCTTTTTCTTTTTTTTTTTCTTTTCCTTTTCGGGCAATATCGTTTTACTCGCCCACTCAAGATTCCTTTCTGTCTGTCTGTCTGTCTGTCTATCTATCTGTTTTTCTTCTTTCTTTCTTTCTTTCTTTCTTTCTTTCTTTCTGTCTTTCTTTCTTTCTTATCCTTTTCTGGTCTCTTTTCTTTTTCGATTTCTTTCACTTTCATTTTTACTGTTTTTTTTCTTTTTTCTACCTCTCATTTTTTTTTTCAAAGGTCCTTTTTGGCAAGACCGTTTTCCCCGCCCACACATTTCTTTCTTTCTTTCTTTCTTTCTTTCTTTCTTTCTTATCGTTTTCTAGTCTCTTTTCTTTTTCTATTTCCTTCTCTTTTTCCTCTCTTAGTTTCATTTTTCTATATTTATCTTTTCTCTTTCTTCTTTCGTCTACCTCTCTTCTCTTTTGTTTTTCCTTCTCTTTATTTGCCTGCTTCTTTTCACCTTTTACCCTCTTGCTGTTATTTTTCTCCTTATTCTCTTTTTCTTCTTTCGTTTTCCTCTCTTTCGGTGCCATTGTTTGTTTCTTTCTTTTTCACATTTTAATTCTCTTTCTTTTTCTCGTTCTACTTTTCCCCCTTCTCTTTTTCTTTCATTTTCTCCTTCTTTTTTCTTTCTTTTTTGTCTTTTTTGTTTTTATCTCTCATTCTTTTTCTCTTTCTTTTCCCATTAGTTGATTTCTTTTTCTATCTTTTTTTCTTTATCGTTCTTTTTTTTATTATTTTTTCTCTTCTCTCTTGCTTATTTTTCATTTGTTCACTTTTTCTACCTTTTTTTTTTTCCCAATTCCGTCTTTCTTCTTCCTAATTTTCACTCTCTTCTTTCTATATTTTTCTTCTTTTTTCTTTTTAAATCACCTCTTTTCTTTCTTCCTTCTCTCTTTTATCCCTTTACTGTCTTCTTTCTTTTTCTTTTGTTCCTTGTTTGCCTCATTTTCTTCTTTCTTTTCTTCTTTTTTATACTATTTCTTTTCTACTCCTTATTTCTTTTCTTTCCATCTTTTCTCGACTTTTTCGTACTTCTTTTATTGTCGTCTCCATTTTTTTGCTATTTTTCTTCTTTTTTTTCTCCTTGTTTCATCCCGAAACGTTTTCTGTCTCTCTTATTTTGATTCTTTCTCTCATCTTTCTTCTTCTTTCAATTCTTCCTTCCGTTCTTTCTTTCATCCTATTTTTTTATCTTTCATAAACGTTTTTCACTGTTCTTTCTGTCTTTACGCTGTAGGCTTAATCTTAATTTTCAGTCCACGCTACTGACTTATGGAGAGCGACGATCTATAACTTCCGATAAAATGAAGTCGAACTTAAAATAAAAGAGTTCAGACAGTTATGTGACATGCGTGATAAACGCTTAGGCTTTCGATACATGACTGACGAGGTAGATTTTTTTCCAGCAGTAGGTTGCCATTTCCTTCTACGGTAAACCAGTTGCCATCCAAGGCTATAGAATCCGGTCTGTCCTGCTATTTACAAAGAAGAAGAAGAGGATTTATGCCTTTCCCAAAGGTATTAGTACGTAATTTTGTAAATAGTTTAGTTTATGAACTGGTACAAATTAGTATGCGAGCAGATTAATGGGCGTTTAATATAAACGAATAAGGTCAGTAATAAGACTGAATTCCAAAACTGAGATCGATAGATAGATAGATATAATATATATATATATATATATATATATATATATATATATATATATATATAGATAGATAGATAGATAGATAGATAGATAGATAGATATAATGTATGTATATATATATATATATATATATAGAGAGAGAGAGAGAGATAGATAGATAGATAGATAGATAGATAGATATAATATATATGTATATATATATAAATATATATATATAGAGAGAGAGATAGATAGATAGATAGATAGATAGATAGATAGATAGATATAATATATATGTATATATATATAAATATATATAGAGAGAGATAGATAGATAGATAGATAGATAGATAGATAGATATAATATATATGTATATATATATAAATATATATATATATAGAGAGAGAGAGAGAGATAGATAGATAGATAGATAGATAGATAGATAGATAGATATAATATATATGTATATATATATAAATATATATATATAGAGAGAGAGAGATAGATAGATAGATAGATAGATAGATAGATAGATAGATAGATAGATAGAGAACGAGAGTGATAGAAACAGACGCACGGACAGATTGACAGTGTCAATAGCAGGCAGAAAGGAAAATACAAAAACTCCTACAGAATGTAGTAAAGGAAAGCCAGAAGAAAGGACCAAACATCGATTGCAAGAAGACAATATATGGTTGTTAGCAAATAGAGCTCAACATTCGAATTACAAATTGGAGATGCAAGCAATTACAAAACTTGAAATATCTAGGAAATGTTTTAACAGAGGACAGAAAATGCGACACCGTTATCTGAAGTCGTGGAGGAATATCGAAAGAAGCCTTTCAAAAGCTAAGCGAAGTATTAAGAAACAGGAAAATCTCTTTAGAAACAAAGAAGAGAGTACCGAATTGTTAGGCAATATCGATCCTCTTATAATAATTGTGAATGCTGAACAGTTTTATCCTAAATGAAGAAGAGACTCGGGGCAATAGAAATGTAGTTCTACAGAAGGATGCTGAGAATACCATGGACAGAACATGTGAACGATGACGAAGTTTTAGAGAAAAGGAAAACAAAAGGGATTCTTATAACTGATAACTGAAAGTTTTATACGATCAGCGTTCCGTTTTAAACATGGTCACGTTGTCGTCACGTGGGCGACGCTGTGAAAACGTATTCCTAAATTTGAGTATTTTGAATGAAAAATGAAAAGAATTCTATTTTGATCTAAAATTTATATGTACGCTTGTCGAGCATTAATCTCGCTAGAAAAGGGGAAATACTAAAGAAGCCAGGTCTAGTATTCACCGTGCGTGAGATGGATATTATGCCTGCTTCATAAATCCTCCTAAGATTTTTATTATGAAAATATTTTAAAATCTTCACGGAATCAAAATCGAAATCAAGCGTACATATAAATTTTAGATCAAAATAGAATTCTTTTCGACGACAACGTGACCATATTTAAAACGGAACGCTGATCATATAAAACTTTCAGTTATCTGTTTGTATAAGTCTTGTTCTTATGTCCATCGTCTTTGCCTTGTTCAATTGATAATATTAATTATATTTTATGAATATGTCCTGAAGATGGTTTATTAGACCGAAACGTCCGACGTTGACATATTAACATTAAAACAGCATAATTGCATATAAGGATTTTTGTTTGTTTTTACCGTATATTTTTCTTCATACTGTCGGATCTATATCCATATATTTGCTTACATATACATACATATATATATATATATATATATATATATATATATATATATATATATATATATATATATATATGTTCAAAAATATATTTCTGGTAATATGTTTTCTTCAAAAATGTATTGCTGGCAATATCTTCTTTTTTTTTTTTCAAAAAAATTATTGCTGGTTTTACACTTTCATAGTGTTTTGACCACAGTTTCAGCGTTAAATATTTACCCATACATAGGACCCTAACAGGTGCTACCACCCCGGTTCAGGTGGACCTAAAAATAATAATGATAATAATACATTATTTACATTATTCGGACTATTGTCCTCATCTTTGTCGCCATATTTATCACAACGTTTCGGCCGTTGTACGCTCCGGCCTTCTTCAGGTGGTTGGAATGTCGAACTGAACCCTTTATTTCGCTCACTAGGGTAGACTGTTCTAGTTCCACGTGCCATGCTTGATGGATGTCAGTTATCAGTTATCTCTTGTTAATTTTCCTCTCCAAGTTCTCCACTGCCTTAACCGGGTATTGAACTCACACTCTTTGGGTCCTGTCACTGGATCTAACCAACGCCTTTATCCACCGTGCCATGAGCACTGGTAAAAATGGTTGCTGAAGACATTAGGTTTATAATATCCAAAAATTAATACCCAGATGGACACTTGGCACAGTGGATAATGGCGTTGGTTAGATCCAGTGACAGGACCCAAAGAGTGTGAGTTCAATACCCGGTTAAGGCAGTGGAATATAGAGAGGGGAATTAACAGAACATAACTGATAACTGACATCCATTAAACATGGCACGTGGAACAGTCTACCCGAGTGAGTGAAATAAAGGGTTCAGTTCGTCATTCCAACCACCTGAAGAAGGCTGGAACGTACAACGGCCAAAACGTTGTGATAAATATGGCGACAAAGATGAGGACAATAGTCCGAATAATGTAAATAATGTAGATAATACCTCATCTCAGAAATATAGACAGATACGGAAAGGCCAAAACTTTGTAATAAATATGGCTACAAAGATGAGGACAATAGTCCGAATAACGTAAATAATGTACATAATACGTCATCTCAGAATTATAGACAGATACTGAAAGACCGAAACATTGTAATAAATATGGCTACAAAGATGAGGACAATAGTCCGAATAATGTAAACAGTGTACATAATACCTCATCTTAGAAATATAGACAGATACTGAAAGACCGAAACGTTGTAATAAATATAGCGATAAAGATGAGGACAATAGTCGGAATAATGTAAATAATGTACATAATACCTCATCTCAGAAATATAGAAAGATACTGAAAGGCCGAAACATTGTAATAAATATGGCTACAAAGATGAGGATAATAGTCCGAATAATGTAGATAATGTACATAATACGTCATCTCAGAAATATAGAAAGATACTGAAAGGCCGAAACGTTGTAATAAATATGGCTACAAAGATGAGGACAATAGTCCGAATAATGTACATAATACCTCATCTTAGAAATATAGACAGATACTGAAAGACCAAAACGTTGTAATAAATATAGCGATAAAGATGAGGATAATAGTCGGAATAATGTAAATAATGTACATAATACCTCATCTCAGAAATATAGACAGATACTGAAAGGCCGAAACATTATAATAAATATGGCTACAAAGATGAGGATATTAGTCCGAATAATGTAAATAATGTACATAATACATCATCTTAGAAATATAGACAGAATAATAATAATAATTCAATAGCAACGTTGATCATCATCGTCATCCTTACTATTTATTCGTTAATTTTACATTTTGTGTTTCCCAATTAAGAATACAATTCATTTCTTTAAACTGTCCGATTTTCTCAGATGTAATATTAACACTAGATAAGGTCTAAGGATTAAGATATGAATAAATAAATGTTTCGAAGTTTATTTATCAACTGTCTTTTTTTTTTACTAATGATAACCTTATACAAGGCCTAAGAGACAATCAAGGTAGAGGGTTACTGTGTGATATTGTATGATCGTAAGGGCAAGAAATAAAGTTCATAAGTCAGTCATTTATATCTTATGTTCATATCAGTCAGTCAGTCTTTCGATACATGACAGACGAGGCAGATGTTTTTTCCCGTAGTAGGTTGTCATTTCTTTCTGCGGTAGACCAGTTGCCATCGAAGGCTATAAAACCTGGCCTGTCGTGCTATTTACCCATAGCTGGAGGGAGAAGAAGAGGATTCATACTTTTTCCAAGGTTATTAGCACGTAAGTGAGTGTAATGGATTCGACTGGAATTCGAACTCGGTACTACAATTCCTCAATCTGAGCCGTTACTATCCATTACTCCACCGTACCCCCATAAGGCTATGCAGAAAAAATAACGGTTAACTCTCGACCTGAGGAGATCAAGAGTGTTATGACTGGGAAAACCATAAACCTAATCCTAAACAAGGAGCAAGGGATAAGCCTCTACTCCTGTTCAAAAGACATGTTCACACTTCTTCCTGGTCTTTTGGACAGAAGTAGAGGCTAATTGTTCCAAAGTTTAGTATTGGGTTTACGGTTCCTTCTAAAGACTGTTCACTCGTCTGTGTTTTCCAACTTTACAAGGATCTGCTCGCTTTTAAACGCTTTAAATTTCCGAAAATTTACTATCCGTCAGGATTTGTTAGGCGCAATCGATCATTGCACATGGTGATTCCCACATCAAAATCACATGTGAGCCGTCTCCTCGCCCTTCGCAGCACTTGTAAAAGCTTCCGTCTTGTTTCGGCGTTCATGGCCCCTAAGATGACATTTGAGACCAGCATTCGATTTTATAGCTATCAGCATATACAGTGGCTCCAGAAAAGATTTTAGCCATTTAGAAATAAACTACATCCAATTTCAAAATTTAATTACGTAATCCCTACTGAACATAAACAAACAGTATTTAGAACTAGTATGAAATAGGTCCTCCATTTGCTAGTATCAGTGCTTATATACGATTTTGCATGGATTTGACCAAGTTAACAATCGTCTGAGCCATATTTTGCCACTCCTTTAGCAATGTTCCTTTAAGGGTTGCCACTGACGTGATTTTCGTTGGACACTTCCAATGTTTTCAGTCAAGGTGCTCCCAAATGTGCTCTATTCGATTCATGTCAGGATTTTGGGCTACCCATGTCAGTGACTTGATTGCTAGCGATTCCTTTCTGGCCTTTGCTACTTTGCTCGTATGACATGGCGCTCTATCTTCTTGAAAAAGGTAGACATTCTTGTCAATCTGATTGGTTTCAAATAGTGGGAGTAGTCCTTTCTATAATATTTGACAGTATTTTGGACCATTCAACCGCTTGTCAACAAGAATCGCTCAGATCTCCCTCCAAACCAGACAACGCCCCACACCATTACTCCAATCACTCCATGTTTCACGGTCGCCTGCAGATATTCAATGTTCGAAGTCTCATTCTGATTTCTCCATACATAAACCTGTCTCGAATTAGAATATTGTCAGAATTTACTTTCATCTGTCCAAATTACAGACTGCCAAAATTCATAAACTTTGCTCTCGAATTCTCTCGTCCAGTCCATACGCCAGTTCCTGTTAACCTCTAAAATCAAGAGCTTCTTTCTTGCAACTCTTCTTTGACAGCCTAGCTCTTTCAGAGTCTTCCTCACCGCATGGGGCTACATTTCCATGCTGTTGGCGACATCTTTGATGCTCTGGCGACTGTTTCTGATGACTTCCTTCTTCAGCGCCTTTATCGTTTGCTCAGACACGATGTTTGGTCTTCCTGAACGTTGTTCCACACGACAATGGCCTTCTTCATTAAATTTCTTGACAATATTATTAACCGTTTGATGATTAATCTTGAAAAACCTAGCAATTTCTCTATTTGACTTGCAATACGGATGCCATCCTAATATTTGGCCTCGTTAAAATTCTCTAATTTCCTTACTTTTATGAACATTCATTTGCAAAATATATGTCAGCTATTGTTCATAGATGAGAGCAGCTTGATACTAACACGGTATTGTCTGAAAAAAAAAAGAAGAGACGTTACTACACTAGCCAAAATTGCTGTAATTTCTTCACAAGTTCCGTCTTGTGACTCTGCACAAAGCCTTCGCCAATATAATCAAATCCTATGTGGTGGTGTGTGAGCTGTCGGTTCCTAGAAAATCAGCTGCTTGACCCTCATACATCAAATACAACGGGAGAGTCCACTATATATATATATATATATATATATATATATATATATATGCTTGTGTGTGTATATATTCGGTTGGTGCAAAAATAATGACGTAATAATGTTGTTTTTTGACGTTAAAAAATACGTCAAAAAACGACATTATTACGTCATTATTTTTGCACCAACTTAATAATATATTATTTAATTATATATATATATATATGAATTAATTAATTTTATACATATATATATATATATATATATATATATATATATATATATATATATAAAAAATTAAGTAATTCATCGAGTCTAAAAGTATCCTAAACAGACGGCCGTTTCGTCCTATATCAGCTGTGTGCATCCACTACCGAGAATCGAAACCGGACTGTAACAATATGACGCGAGCGGCAGTGCCACTACACAAATGGATCTCGTTGACAGAAAGGTAACAAACTAGACTTAATATAGCGCCTTTTCTTCACAAATTCCGTCGTGTGACTCATCGGAATATACTTATACCCACGGACCGTGCCCCAAGTGTCACGCCTTCTATCCCCAACCTGCTCCATGCAGAGCATTAGAAGCTGGTTCTGGACTCGATGAATTACTTATAATTATTCAAATCACCCTAATAATATATATAATCTCCACAAACATTCTTAAATGCCTATAATTGATAACAGAAGCCATGGGTTTATCGCAACGCCTTCCCATACTTAATACTTCCCGTTTTCACTCTCGCGTGGTCATGCCTGACGTCACTAGTTGTGACGCGATTTCCGCGTCTCGTATATACGTTTTAGTCGTTGCTTTGAAATTTTTCATGCAACAAAAACAAACTATCATTATTGTTCCGTGTATTGGTTGATATATTGAAAAGTAATTGTCATCTTTGATAATAGCTTATGTAAGCCAAAAGCTTAGATTGGATTTGAACATGTATCAATATAGTGATTTCCTTTCGTGTTTCAATGATAATGTTATTAAACTTATCAGACAATATGAAAGGAACTTACGTAAAATATACAGACACAACTTGTCTATATTATTTAATGAAACATGCATCAATGAAAAATTGCTGCCTAAATATGCACAATATATATATATATATATATATATATATATATATATATATATATATATATATATATATATACTCACCTACGTCCTCGTTTGCCGGAGAAACGGCTGTTGGCTTTAGACCGACTCGGCGATAACCTTCGTGGCCGAGTCGATCTGAAGCGCACTATATACTATATATATATATATATATATATATATATATTATGTATCAAAAATACTTTCACGATTTTTCTTTTTTTGGGGGGAGGGGGGTCTTCACACCAAAACAAGCACAATATAAACATATGTTCGCATATTCTATAAACATCTGTTCGCAAATCCTTCGTTTTTCACCTATTAAGTTTACAGTAGACGCTGCTGGTAGGTTTCTGATACCAAAACAAGCTAAATTGTCCCTATAAACATATAACCAAAAGGCCATTCTTGTACCTCAACTCAGCAACTCATAACAAATGTTCAAAATGTCCTCCGCTTGCTTCTATACACCCAGGCGCCCGTCGGACCATTGACTGGCGGATCCTTTCAAAAATTTCCACACGGTGTCAAATGGTTTCGCAGGTCCCCATGACACGCTGATGAAGCGTCTCGGCATTAGTATTGTCTGCTGCATAAAGCAATTGTTTTAGGTGACTCTGAGTTGACAAAGCCTACAAGGAAGTCTTGTCGGTCGAAATAGCTATTCGAATGAGGTAACTTAGGATTCTTATTCTATGTATTAGGTTGGTGCAAAAATAATGACGTAATAATGTCGTTTTTTGACGTATTTTTAACGTCAAAAAACGACATTATTACGTCATTATTTTTGCACCAACCTAATAATTTATATGCTCTGATATAATAAATACATTGAACACTTTTTGTGGATCAGTTTTAATATTTTATATTATTAAGAATAACTTGGACTATTTACCAACGGATTATTACCTACATAAATATATATATATATATATATATATATATATATATATATATATATATATATATATATCAAGTATGTGGTGCAGTTCAATTTACATTACATAAATCATTCATACAAAAAACAGATATAGAAGTTAATGATTTAAATGGCGAGAATACATCTTCGCAAACAAATTTAATAAATTACATTAACCCCGAACCTGTAGATGAATGTTATGATCCCTGTTTATAAATTCCAGTTGCATAAGGTCTTTTTTAAATTTTTTTACAAGCTTTCATCTGTTCATACAGACATCATCAGGTATGGAAATAAATTTGTTTTTGTTTTTTACTTCTCGGTAATAACAAGACAACGAAAGAATAGATGTAATCCGAAATATGTTTTTAGAAATTGTTAATTGTAAGAAATTTTTTTGGAGCGTGCGGTCGCAACGCTGAGGTTGAATTTTTAAATTTTAAGATTGCGCGATTTTGTACTAATATGGTATATATATATATATATATATATATATATATATATATATATATATATATATATATATATTGTAACCTGTAGAAGTTTTTCTGCGCATATGACGATATATGTGTTATAATATAACCTATAGAAGAATTATGCAGGATTTATACAAAATTCCTTTACAAAATTTGGAGGCAGGTTCATCAGAAGGTAAGTGTCCATATAAGCATATGTCCAAAAGTTCAACACACAGCGACTCGTAACAAATGTCCTCTGCTTGCTTCTACACGCGCATGCACCGGTAGTATCAATCACTAGCAGACCATTTGAAATACTCACAAACGGTGTCAAATGGTTTCGCAGATCCCCATGACACGTTGATAAAGTGTCTCGACATTATTAATATCCCCTGCATAAACCAATTGTTTTAGGTGACTCCACAGATAAAAATCCAAATGACTGAGATCAGAGGAACGTGCAGGACATGGAACCCATCCTCTCCTGTTTATCCATCTTTCATGGTAGATGTCAGCCATTTCATGGCGAACAATGTGAATAAAGTGTACTGGAGGCCAATCATCCATGAACCACATGTGTCTTTACATTAGCAGGTGTACATCCTCTAACCACTCTGGAAGTGTGTTCGAAATAAGGTCCCAGTAAACAACCCCTGTAAGATGTGTCGGGTGTTTATATGGACATTTCTCCTTGTTTTGATGTGAAGAACCCACCCTCAAATTTTGTAAAATTATTTTTGATACACCCTGTATATATATATATATATATATATATATATATATATATATATATATATATATATATATATAAGTAAACATTGAAGTCAACACTCAGAGGCGACAGGCTGTTTCGTGCTGGACGCAATCGTCAAGTCGCCTGACGATTGCGTCCAGCATGAAGCAGCCTGTCGCCTCTGAGTGTTGACTTCAATGCTCACTTATTTATATTTGCATATGCTCTATCTCTGATGTTGAGCACTTTATCCCATAAATATAGCACTATATAGACTATATTTCTTCGTATATATATATATATATATATATATATATATATATATGAAGAAATATAGTCTTAAGATGTGCTATATTTATGGTATAAAGTGCTCAATATCAGAGATAGAGGTTGTCTAAATATAAAAGTGAACATAGAAGTCAACACTTAGAGGCGATAGTCTGTTTCATGCTAGACGCAATCGTCAGTCCTAGAATGAAACAGACTGTCGCCTCTAAGTGTTGACTTCTATGTTCACTTATATATATATATTATATTATATTATATTATATATATATTATATGCTCATTACTTAGTGGAAAGTGCTCAATATCATTGATAGAGCTAACATAATAAGTTTTTGCGATCATCAGTCAAAGTGGTTTATTTTTTTAAATTTAATCTCTTAATGCTTGTTTGCCTATGTTTGTGGTGGGAGGGATTCTGTTTCTGTGCCTGTTTGGGTTGGTATCATCGTGCGCATAGACACATATACACAATAATTTTACGACTATACTTAGCCACGTCAATGATAACCATGAAAATCACAGTCTTTCTCCTATAGCGACCGAGGCAGATGTAGTCATTGTAATAATGTGGTGTAGCTAAGGTTGTTAAACTTTTACACTTAATGAAGAATTTGTAAACATTTTTGTGGTTATGAAAAAATTGTGCATTTTCCTGTCAAAGCCAGTGCTCAAAGAATTCGCTTGAATCCTCTCCAACATTTGTAATGCTGACTTTCGAGAAAGTCATTCCTCACTCGGATGGAAAGAACGCAATATTCTTTACACTATTTACCTTAGCTTTAGCTGTATGATACACAGCACTACTTAAATAAACTGGTCCGCTGGTAAATAAGATTATTTTTTATTTTTAAAATGGGGATTATTTTTTGTAGTTTGGCATTACTTAAATATTCCACAAGCTAAGCTAATTATGAGAATAGAAAAATATCGATTTAGAAGGAGTCCCTCTTCATAATATCAATACAGTTATCCGTACT
>OZ010586.1:32157639-32252639 GCA_963932145.1 Acanthosepion lycidas
CGAATGTAGAAGAATCTTCAACAGAATGCACTGAACGGCCGTTTCGTCCTATTTTGGGCTTTTAGCAACATTCGCCGTAAACATTTCTGCCGTAGTAAAACTCGCCTCAGGAATTTTCGCCGTCGAAAACTTGACTTTAGGATTTTTGCCGTAAGAGAATTTCGTCCCATTTTTTTTTTTTTTTATAGGCAAAGTACCTTGTTATCAAATATATCTGGCTCACACTATTCTTACTTCAATTTAGACATTTTAATGAGCAAAGTTATATGATCAAAATCTTACATCATTCATCCTCGTCAGGGAGGAGCGCAAAAATTTGACACTAGAACCTACGTCACGTAATTTCATATTTCAGACTTAACGTTAAAATTTCTGTTAACATAATATCATTCTGCCAATAATTCTCATTCAGGCAATATATATTATTTCAAACAAACTTATAACTTGAATACGCAACCAACGTGTATATAAAATATCTGACCAAAGAAAGATAACTCTTTCAAACTCTCAGTAATTTTTTTGAAATTTACACGAATTATTTGCAAACATAAACTGTTTTAAATTCACAATAAAAACCTAAACATTGAAATATACGAAAAAAATGTGGTGAAATTGTCTTACGGCCAAAATACTACACGGCAAAGTTTCCTACGTCGAAAATTCCTGAAGCGAGTTTTCCTACGGCAAAAATGCTTACGGCGAATGTTGCGAAAATGGTATACAAGGGATCCTTTTATCCTTACTATATTTCTAAGATTTATTATAATCTGTAGGTTATGAACCAAATAGCGTTAGATGCGTGTGTTACAGAATACAAATAGATCTCGTACAGTCCCATGTAGCCATTCGAGACTATGACCGCTTTCATGTATCTCTATCTATAAAAGGCAGGATGTGTGTGTGTGTGTGTGTGCGCGCGTGCGCGTGCGTGCGCGTGTGTGCGTGTGTGTGTGTGTAACGAATGCACGGCCGCAATTTTCGACGGATTTGCACCAAAATTTACATACACATGCTCCAAGTTAGCAGAAAGGCCAAGACCGACTTTACGTTTCCCAAATCCCATCGATAGTTGAAATAATCGATTTTTTCATACTTCTACGTCAATGTTCATGTAGTTTGCGGCCATTTTCTACTGGCCAGAGTGAGAGCATATAGCTGGCTGCCACGAATAGACAGGAAGATTCTATTGGCCAGCGTGAGAGCCAACAGCTGACTGACACGAATGTTAACTAGCATGCTAGCATGCAAAAAAAATCGATAGCTGCATTCGTCACAAGTGGGAAAAATTTAAATCTGCATGGCATCTCCAATTGGCTCATTCGCTTGCTTAAACTCAACGTTGATTCTGATTCCGCAGAACTGGGTTGGGTGTGAAAAAGTATTTGTTATTAACATTCTTTTCTTCATTTGGTTTTTCCAGTTATGAGTCCTTTTTTTAAAGCTGATCGTTTTGTGTTCATTTTGTTTAGTTCTTTTTTCGTAACAGATTTAATGTTTAGTATAGAGCTTAGAAAAAATTCGCAGTGTCAGATAGGCAAGATGTAAGGCATGTAGCAACATCAGCACGGCAAAGGGCACTCCTTTAAAGGCAAGGAAGGGCAAAAATATTTTAAGTCAAGTGATAGCGATTGCTGTATGAGTCGTACGATTTTTGAATCAAACACAGGCAACGGCGGGTCATGCTGCTAGTTTATTTCATAATTACTAATTGTGATATCAGAGCTTACTTGTAACTGACAAATAATCTTTTACAATCATTTCACCCCAAGCCGGGTAATAAAGCCACTAAGGCGCAGGAAATTACTGAGTGTAAGAGAAAATGAGAAAAAGAAAAAAAAACATTAGTAAGTAGAGAAAACAATAAAAGAACAGCGATTAAGAAGATAGAAGTTAACGATTGATATTGTGTTTAAATTTTTGAAGACGCAAGAAACTAGAAGAAAATATTTGAACATATATTATAACAACATACCACCTTTTCAGTATAACTGACATTCAGTTCATCAAACACAAAAACATTTCAACAATTTAAAATACCACCTTGACTTCGCATATTAAATTGAAAATTACCCCAAAAGGGACTTTCAAGATAAGATTATGGAAAAAAAAACATGCGGCCAAATTGTCTTTCAGCAAAAATCCTACACGGCAAAAATTCCTGAGGCGAGTTTATCTACGGCGAATATTTTTACAACGAATGTTATCCATACGCTATTTTGGGACTCCTCAGCAGTGCTCATCCACTAGCTAGAATCGAACCCGGACCGTTACGATAAGACGCAAACGTCATACTAGACCAACGTTTAATATTTAATTGAAGAACAGGCCTTTACATTAATTAATAACATTATGTATCCGTTTATTTTTTCATTTAAGATAAATTATCATTATTACCGCTAATGTTTTTACAAGTGCTCCAGAAAAAATAGCCTCAAAAATAGATTTCTAGAAAAGGTTTCTCAAAAAAGTTTTGCAAAATTCAGAAACTTGAAAAAAATGCAGGTATCAGTTATGTAAACACATTTTTAAACTTGATATCAAAGTCCAGATAAACCTGCAAAAAGTCGGGGATCAATTTTCTACAATATTAATATTATGAATATGACCTTTTAAAATGATAAAAATAAATAATTTGATAAATGTCGTGTCTTGAGGGAGGTCTAATGAATGTTAATCTATAAAAATTATTCCCCGAAAAAATTTCCTCTATTTCTTACGTGAGGACCAGTCTTCTTAAGTAGTTGTTAATATGCTAAACTAAATTTGTAGAGGTTGACACTTTTTGATATCATGACTGCCTTAGGCATATGAATTAATTATGAAAGTGTGGTTGCGCTACAAGAAAAGGCCTAAGATTGGCAAATAATGCAAGTGACGGTCTTGTCGTGTAGTCCAGTCAGAAGACGGAGTGACACAGAAATCTGAAGGCACTTTGCAATGACGAAAGATGCCTTCCAAAAGCTAAGCAAAGTATTAAGAAACAGGAAGATTTCATAACAGACAAAAAAGTCCTAAACTATTATGTAATATGTTCACACATATGCAGAAGTGAATGTTCGACAATTTCCTCGTGGATTAAGAAGAGACTTGAGGCAACGGAGATCTGGTTCTACAGAAGGATGCTGAGAATATCACGGATGGGTCGTGTAAGTAACGAGGGTATTTTACGGAAAATGGAAACGTTTATACTTAGAATCAGAAAGAGGGAAGTGGAATTTCTACGACACATGTGGAGGAAAGAGGGCTTGGAGAAATGGGCACTTACAGGACCAGAACCAGAACCAGTATATAGTGAAGAAAAAAGAGGACAGAGAAAGGCAACAAGTAACCTAGGTAACAAGGTTGTGAAAATGGGTGACAGAACAGGGAATGTTGGGGGGTGACAAAACAAACTTAACTCAGAATTACAAAGGAAAGTTATGGAGAGCTATGTTCGCCTACGTTCTGATGGGATTAGGTGCAAAGAAGAAGAAGAAAAGAGGAAGGAGTAGGAGGAATAGAAGAAGAAGAAGAAGAAGAAGAAGAAGAAGAAGAAGAAGAAGAAGAAGAAGAATGAAACTGAGAAGAAGAAAAAGAAGAAAAGAAGGAGAATGATATGAAGAAGAAGAAAAAGAAAAGGAGAATAATAATAATAATAAGAAGAAGAAGAAGAGGGGAAGAAGAAGAAAAGAAGAAGAAAACGAAAAAGAAGGATAATAATAATAATAATAATAATAATAATAATAATAATAATAATAATAATAAAAAGAAGAGAAGAAGAAGTAGAAGAAGAAGAAGAATGAAACTGTGAAGAAGAAGAAAAAGGAAGAAAAGACGGAGAATGATATGAAGAAGAAAAAGAAAAGAAGAAGAAGAAGAAGAAGAAGAAGAGTGAAACTGAGAAGAACAAGTAGAAAAGAAGGAGAATGAGAAGAAGAAGACGAAGAAGAAGAAGAATGAAACTGAGAAGAACAAGTAGAAAAGAAGGAGAATGAGAATAATAATAATAATAATAATAATAATAATGATAAGAAGAAGAAGAAGAAGAAGAAGAAGAAGAAGAAGAATATGATAATGAATAGTTGAAATATCCGAATTGTAAAAGAGAAGGCCACACTGATGTGTTAGTTAAACAAGAGCCGCAATGACATATGCCGTGGATCAAACAGTATTGGGATTGAAATTCTCAGAAAGTTACAAAAGCTACAGACACCTGTGGAAGGAAGACCAGAGACAATTGAACGAAAAGATTACAGGCTTCTTTTTTCTTTTTTCTTTTTTCTTTTTCTTTTTTTTTTCAACACCTGTGGTTTTGAAGAGAGACACTGAGAGAAAGAAAAAAAAAAGTTCTTTTTTAATTTGTTGAGCGCCTTCGGTTGCCACCCCCCATACCCGCAAAAAATTAATCGCTTCCCGTGCTTTGCTTTAGACATTTTTATCACAAACAAATTAGATATCAGGTCACTGGAAAAATTTGTGAGTTTTTCACTGCTCTGCTTTTAATAAGACTTAAAAAAAAACCATGAATTCCCACCGACCAATGAGTCGATATTATAAAGGGTGTCCATAAAGTTCGTGTTCACTTTAAAAATTTTATAACTTTATTTGTATTTGCGATAGAAATAATCTGTAAAAAATGTTATAAAGTTTAATGTACCTAGTTTTAAGTGAAGCTAAAATAACTAATGTGATTTCAGGCATTACTGTAAATCAGTTGGCAAATGTTTTCCGTGAACTGCAAAATCGTATTACCCTTTGTATTACTAACGATGGAGGACATGTGGAAACTTAAATAAAATTTCAATAAAGCCTTAAAAATATAGATTTACTTCTTTCTAATCCTTTTTACAAATTATTTCTATCGCAAATACAAATGAAGTTATAAATTTTTTAAAGTGCACACGAACTTTATGGACATCCTGTATTTCCTTGGTGTAACAGTAAAATTGTCCAAATCGTGGAAGAACAAAATTGTCCAATTGTTGGATTAAGCTTTGAACCGTTTAACTTAGAAATGATTAAAGATATCTTACTGGAATTCTCCGAGATTTTTATAACACTATTGGACTATACTTTGAACAATAAAAATATATTTAGCCCTAAGTTGAAATGATCCCTGTTCTTGTTGTGACACCCGGATCCAGTTTTCCCCTCTACTGTTCCCTCTTTGTAAAACTTATTCACCATTTTCTTCATGGTTCTGGAATAGACTTTGAAGATGGAAGCCAGAATATGAATGTTGGCACGATTACTGAAGGCCTCTCACCATTGCTCAGTTGGGAAGACATAGTGGGACTGACACAAAATGATTTTAACCTGTTCTCTTTCTAGCTGAATAACTCCAAGGGTTTTTCAGCGATTGTTACGACAGATGGTGTCAAGATGGCTAAACGTCTGAAGTCAGTTTAGTGTTTTTTCGATGCTAAACATTTTGTGGGATGTACAATTATCGCATACTGTTACACGATGTGGACAATTTTTCTGTTACACCCAGTACACACACACACACACACACACACACATATATATATATATATATATATATTATACATATACATTTAGGCAGCGTATCTTTAATCAAGCATGTTCGATTGAATAATCTCGACATATAATGTCTATTTACTTTATTTTAACCCCCCTCGAATTCTGTAATAGTTAATTTTAAATTAATTATAACAGGGCGCGTTTCATGCGCATTTACAAAAAAATTCACAACTATCAATTACATTAATATTTTGTCTTAGCAATTCACTTCTGACGATGATCTCGGATGAGATTGAAAATGCTTGTGAAAATAAAAGAAATGAAAAACACTACGGCGTCTTCCTTGATGGATTTAATATCAACATAAAGGAACCCATCAGAGAATTTGAGAGGATTAAAACATAAAAATAGATATTATATGTCCAGATTATTAAACCAAATATATATATATGTGTGTGTGTGTGTGTGCATACATATGCATATATATATTTTTATGTATTATAATATGATTGTGTATATATTGTCTTTTGCAAGATGTCATAATCCCATGTCTACACTTGTATCCATGTTGTCATTAAGTTAAGGGCAGTCGATCTTAACGTTTATTCCAATGTAATTTCAATAGAATCAAAATGAATAGAATAACATATGTATTTTTTCTTTTTTCCTCAATAATTTTATAATTTTAAACTTAATAGAGATTAAATTTACATTTTTGAAATGGGTAGTTTTTAATTTTAATTTCAAATTTTTTCGTCTAATTTAACACTTATTAGAATAAATTCTAATTTAGTATAAACCCAACTTTAAAGCATTTAATAGTTATTATATTCTTACTTCGTTGTCAAGTTTTTTGAATTCTCGTATACTTGTTTTTTAATTGGTCATTTCAGCTCATGTAACAGCGTTTCTCCTTACGAGGGGTAGTTAATTAATTTGAACCTTTTAAAACCTTTATTCTACAATCTACATTCAACGTCATCACTTGATAAGACACCAGAGGTGTTGAAACAAAATGGCTATTTTTGTAGTGATTTTATAACATATTTATGTTATAATTTTTAAATAAATAATTATATATATATATATAATTTGAAATCCTGAGAACTCAATGTAAATCTAGAGTTAATATCTTAAAGAAAAACAGACCACTTTAAGGTACCATTATAATAATCTATTTAGATGTCTAAAAAACAGACATCTAAATTACTATCAAGCATTAAAATCTATTCTTTACATAAATTGCTAAAACCCAATTACAGCCTCTTTCTCTTTACTTCCCTCTCCCTCTTCTTTCTTTTTCCTTTTTCTTTTCTCTCTTCTCCCCTCCCATTTCTATATATCACTTCCGTTAAGTTAACCGTTTAAATAGGTCATGGTCTGGTCACTCCTCCTCCCCCAATACAAAGTATGCTTGAGAGAGATATGAAATTAAACCCTCCCTATACTCTACCATGTCTCTTTAACTACCCCTTTTACACTCTCTGTTAAATTACAAAAACTTACGCTACCCATCAATTTTCATTTCATTTTTCATTTCATCTCTTGGAAGTGCTATCTGATGATCCGGCGTCCTTTAAAAGGACTCTGGTGGAATAAATTATTGTAATGGTACCGTAAAGTGGTTTGTTTTTCTTTAATATATATATATATATATATATATATATATATATATATATATATATGTGTGTGTGTGTGTGTGTGTGTGTGTGTGTGTGTGTGGATAGATATATATATATAAATGGTGGTACTCGTTTGGAAAAAACTTGGATAGCTCAGCTTACAGTAGAATAATTCGGTACGCGAGGTAAAATGGGAAATAAAAAAAGAAAGCACTTAAAAATTTATTAATCCCAAAATCGGAAATTCTTTGTAGGTGTAGGCATAGGAAACGCTGGTTATTAGAATGGTTCTTTTTTTTCCTTTCGTCGTTGGCTGATCAATAAAATACATACCTCTCCCCGCTGTTTGTCTTTTTTATTATTTATCATTAATTTTTTTATTTTTTTATTTTTTATTTTTTTATCATGTGGTCATGGTTATTTTTGGTTTTATCAATAAATACTGTTCTGTAATTTTTTAGCCAGCTTTACCCTGAAGATCCGTTTAGGTGAAACCTAGGTAGGTTTGCCTTGCTCCTTAAGATTATTTTAGGTTTATATATATATATATATATATATATATATATATATATATATACGTGTGTGTGTGTGTGTGTGTGTGTGTGTGTGTGTGTGTGAAAACATATTGAAAATAGGAAAGAACTGGTTAGGTAAATAATCCAAAGTTCTTTAGTATTTTTGTTATTATTTTTAAAAAAATAGTGCTCGATACAAAAGTAGAGCATAAATATAATTATTTATTTAAAAATATGATTCCAATACGCTACAAAAAAAAATTTCGCTTGAAGAGGGAACAGAGCTTACTTTAATTCAATTTAATTCAAATAATTATATTGAAGTTTTCGGCTCTTGTTTTGAAACATGAGAACTCTTATGTAGCGTGTTGGAATCATATTTTTAAATAAATAATTATATATATATATATATATATATATATATATATATATATATATATGTGTGTGTGTGTGTGTGTGTGTATTTTTTTGTTTCTCTCCGGAATCGATCCTTCAGATCTACAAATCAACCAATCGCTCTTGCATGGAGTATTGCTGCCATATATGGTCTGGAGCCCCTTCTGTTTGCCTCGGGGTTCTTGATAAGATCCAGAGACGGATATGCAATATAATTGGTCCTGTTCTGGCATCTCGTCTGCAGTCGCTCTCTCACAGACCCGACGTCGCCTCTCACTGTCTTTTTTACAAATACTTTCATGGTAATTGCACCGATGAGCTGCTTTCGCTGGTTCCCAGACTTCATGAATTCAAGCGCCCTACGAGGCAAGCATCCCGCTCTCACCCTTTCACTGTTGAAACTGTTAAATGTAGCCGTCTCTTCTACTCCAATAGCTTCACGTCTCGCACCTCTCGCCTGGGAAACTCCCTTCCCAATTACTGTTTCCCTGATAGCCATAATCTCCAACTATCCAAATGTAATATCAATCGACATCTCCAGTTGCCTTGATCTATCCAGTATCCTTCTCTTCATCCTTTCCTCTATCATTCCTTTCTGCTCTCGCTCCAAATCCTCTATAAACCGCTTGCGTGCTAGTGGCTTCCCACCTTGCTAGGGGCGAAATGCTTATATATATATATATATTTATATATATATATATTAAAGAATTAAAGAAAGGCATTCGGATTACTAACACAAAAACAGAGAATGTCTCATATCGAGAATATTTAACATTGAAAAACATAAAGGAAAAGATTAATTATTTTTAATATGTGGAAATCCCTGCTTTTACCTGAAGACCATCGCGCAACCAGAAACACGTGTAGTAAAATTATGGAAAATAAAACATAATATTTTTTTCTAAAAAAATCCACATTACAACCAAAAATGTTTGCGGCACCTCTCTTCTCTTCTTTTTAATATACACACTTTTCTCTCGTTGGAACCACTATAACCTCTTTCTTTTATATATATATATATATATATATATATATATATATATATATATATATATATATATACGAGATTGCGATATTTATTTTTATATATCAAGAACAGTATTGAAGGAAATTTATGACATACTGGAAAATGGACTTTATCGGACAATTTTTATTATGTTGGTAGGACGACACACGCGCACAGCAGGGGTCGGGGTGCTGGGAATTTTAAAATTTTTGTAGGGGTGAGGAGAAAATAATTCACTACAACGTAACTGTCTAGAGAATGCTTTAATCGCAAGGTCATCTACAGTAAATTTGCGCCCTGGCTCTTACAATATATCACCGTTTCTGACAGATCTTCTAATATCCTAGTGTAGGATACCTACTTACAAAAGTGATGGAAAGAAAAAGAAAAAGATACTAAATGAATTTGGCTACATAAAAAAAAAAAATTATATCGGACTAAATTTGTTATCTTGGTACGACTACACATACGCACGACAGAGAGGTGCTGGGAATTTTAGAATAAAACAATAAGCTAAAACCTGAAGGAGGATTTTACTCCATCGCCTGCAATAATTGTCATAAAAATACACAGAAGAAAACTCAAGGAATCTAAATTAAAGTTCATATGAACACAAAAAGGACAGTTTACAAAATAATACGTCAAATGCGTTGGTAACGAGACTGACCACAATTTTGATATAAAAAATGCTACTCTGATTAAAGAAGAAAATGACTAACTACGACGTAAATATCTAGAGAGTGCCTTGATTACAAGGTCATCTACAGTAAATTTGCGCCCTGGCTCTTACAATATATCACCGTTCCTGACAGATCTTGTAATATGACAGTGTGGCATACCTACTTACAAAAGTGATGGAAAATAAAAGGCTCTAAATGAATCCGACTAAAAAAATATATATATTCTAAAACTCCCAGCACCCCTCTGCCGTGCGCATGCGTAGTCCTACCAACATAAGTCCGATGAAGTCCTGAATGAAGTCATTAATACTCAAATTTTAGAAATACGTTTTCACATCGCCGACGTGACGACGACGTGATCATATTTAAACGGAACGCTGATCTTATAACAGATTTCACTTATCTGTTTGGATTGGTCTTGCTCTTATGTCCATCGTCTTTTTCATGTTGAATTGAATATGGTCTAATGTTAATTATGTTTTATGAATATGTCCTAAAGATGGTCTATTAGACCGAAACGTCCGACGTTGACATTATATTAACATTAAAACAGCATAATTGCATATTAGGATTTTTGTTTGTTTTTTCCGTATATTTTTCTTCATACAGTCGGATCTATATCCATATATTTGCTTACATATATATATATATATATATATATATATATATGTATATACATATATATATATATATATATATATATATATATATATATATATATATATATATATCGTCTTTGTTGTTTTCCTCACACATTTCCTTTCGCATTTCCTTAGTTGGACTCGTATATACTCAGAGTCCGCTATGTTTGTAGTGGGCTATTTCGGGAGACGCATGTGTTTGTCTCACAACGCGCGTACAAACGGCCTGCTACATATATATATGTCATGCATACATGATGACCAGATACACTGGTCCGACCGCACACGTACATACACGTACGCACGCGCAAACAGGTATCTATGGAGAGCAAAAATATATATAAATACACTGGCAACGACAGATACACTACTCACGGGCAACACGTGAACCCTACGTAACACAGGAAGAATGTATGTGTGGAGGGGGGGGGTCCGAAAGTTTTGTCACCCCTACGAAATTGCAATGGGAACAATAGAAAAAATAATAGCAGTAATACAAAGCACGTTATTATCTAGGTGGGTGACAAGATTTTCGGACCACCCTGGAAATTGAAAATATCATATTTTATATGTTTCCTTCTGTGGACCACGTTTCAGACGATCTATTCTTTTTTTTACGGTCTTCAATCAGTATTTAAAATGGAGCTCCTTTTTAAGGGGTGTATTTTAAACTACAGGATGGTCCTAAAGTCTTGTCACCCACTACGAAAAACTGATGCGAACAATAGAAGAACAAGTAATACAGTAATACAAAGCACATGTACTGGATTTAGTTTATTCAATTTCATTGATGCTGTCACGCATCGGGAAAGTCTGTATGAACACCATCATTTTCATGTCAGCCTTTTGAAATAGAAAATTAGATTATGTATGGGTGACAAGACCTTCGGACCACCCTGTAGAAAAGAAAAACGCTGACTCTTACTGTCTCTTTCTTTTTTATTTTTTATTTATTTATTTTTTTTTTTTTTTTTTTTTTTTTTGCGGGGATTCTCTCTTACATATAGAATGTGGTAACGGCAAGGCCAGTCTCGTTTCCTTGCCAAGGGGACGTTTTTAGTACCCAAGCGAAAGCCCTTTTTTTTTCAACCAAACTATTATATGTATGCATATGTATGCATTATAATAATTGGCATGAGTTTGCTTCCCAATGCGCGGACTGGAACCGAAAATTATCTGTTGAAATGTCTTGTCTTAAAAACTAAAATAATAGTTTTAAAAAAAAAAAATAATTAAAAACCTTGCACTGATGTAGGATAAAAAATTTCTTTCTCTTCTATTTATTGTAACGGACCATCTTGCCAGTCTCAGAAATTGAACTGCAGACATGATTCCTTCGTGTTCTGTTCTGTATTTTCTCCACAAAGCTATTATTTGGTACATGACTTGTATACCATACGTCGGTTTCGAACGGTTTATTTACAAATATTTAAACGATTTGGATAGAATCGAAAGTGTCATATGTATATCATTAACCATAAAACAGTATCTCTACCAATTGCGACCGGCAAACGACCTTTGGATGCAGTCGAAAACAAATGGGTGGATCCGGTGTTTTGTCAGTGGCAGTTTGGGTGGAATTGATTTGATATCCAAACATTGGAATCATATCTTGGAGAAGATATAAACAATGGACGGAATAAATGGATCACATTTACCGGAGAGACGAAGAGGTTTATCAGAAAAGAAAGAAAGAAAGAAAGAAAGTAAGAAAGAAAGAAAGAAAGAAAGAATTATAAGAATGAAATAAACGAGAAAAATACATAGAAGAATTATGAGAAAAAAAGAAAAAAGAAAGTATTCTGAGAATAAAATGAAAGAAAAAAAGAAATAATTAATTATAAGAATAAAATAAAGGAAAAATGCATAAAAAAATATGAGAAAAAAAGAAAGGAAGAAAGAAAGAATTAAAGAAAGGAAGGAAGGAAGGAAGGAAGAATTCATTATAAGAATAAAATAAACGAAAAATACATAAAAAAAATATGAGAAAGAAAAAAGGAAGAAAGAAAGAATTAATTATAAGAATAAAATAAACGAAAAACATATCTAAAAATATTATGAGAAAGAAAGAAAGAAAGAAAGAATTAATTATAAGAATAAAATAAACGAAAAATACATAAAAATATGAGAAAGAAAAAAGGAAGAAAGAAAGAATTAATTATAAGAATAAAATAAACGAAAAACATATCTAAAAATATTATGAGAAAGAAAGAAAGAAAGAAAGAATTAATTATAAGAATAAAATAAACGAAAAATACATAAAAAAAAATATAAGAAAGAAAAAAGGAAGAAAGAAAGAATTAATTATAAGAATAAAATAAACGAAAAACATATCTAAAAATATTATGAGAAAGAAAGAAAGAAAGAAAGAATTAATTATAAGAATAAAATAAACGAAAAATACATAAAAATATGAGAAAGAAAAAAGGAAGAAAGAAAGAATTAATTATAAGAATAAAATAAACGAAAAACATATCTAAAAATATTATGAGAAAGAAAGAAAGAAAGAAAGAATTAATTATAAGAATAAAATAAACGAAAAATACATAAAAATATGAGAAAGAAAAAAGGAAGAAAGAAAGAATTAATTATAAGAATAAAATAAACGAAAAACATATCTAAAAATATTATGAGAAAGAAAGAAAGAAAGAAAGAATTAATTATAAGAATAAAATAAACGAAAAATACATAAAAATATGAGAAAGAAAAAAGGAAGAAAGAAAGAATTAATTATAAGAATAAAATAAACGAAAAATACATAAAAATATGAGAAAGAAAAAAGGAAGAAAGAAAGAAAGATAGAAACAATTCATTATAAGATTAAAATAAACGAAAAATTACCTAAAAGAAAGAAAGAAAGAAAGAAAGAAAGAAAGAAAGAAAGAAAGAAAGAAAAGTGCACGAAATCATTCAGTTACAAGGAAGAGGAAAACGAAAGTAAGAGGAACAAAACAAGGGAATGTTTGTAAAACAGAAATGGAATAAAATGTAGATTGAAAAAATATAAAAGGAAAGAACAAAATATAAAAGAAAAATGAAAAGAAAGAAAGAAAGAATTGTGCGAAGGAAAAGAACAATGAAGAAAGAAAGACAGAATAGGAAACCGAAAATTAACAAAAGTAAAGAAAACAAAAGAATAATTAGAAAAGAAAAAGAAAATTTTAAGAACAAAAAACAAAGAAATTAGAAAAACGTGATTAAAGACAAAGGCTTAAATAAGTAAAGAAGGAAAAAACAACAAAGAAAGAAACGCAAAAGAAAGGAAGAAAGAAAGAAAGAAGGAATATAATATGAGAATTCAATGAATAACAAAGAAAGATGAAATAAAATAAAGCATAAGAAAACAAAGGGATATTTTAAATCAAAAAGAAAGAAAAGACAAAAAGAAACGTGACAAAGGTGAGGGATTAACAAAAGGAAAAGATAATTTTTTTCTAATTCTTTCACGTTCAGTAAGCCACTTTTGTCTTAGGGGCTTTATTGCCTTGTTTGGGGTTAAATCGATAAAAAAAAAAATTAACATAGGATTTCAATTCTCACATTTTATTAACCCCTTCCCCGGTGTATACGTTTTTACAGAAAGTATCTTTTCAGGCACGGACGAATTAACCTGTCCAGATCATGTTTATACGCCGATCTTGATACTTTTATACCCTTCTGAGCTTGAAACAAGTCCAATTGTGAACTCATACCGTCCGGTAGAGATGTTAGCCACCGCTCAGGTACTTCATGGTCCCTCAATGTCTTAGTATATTAAAAAATTAAATATAAAATTTCGTCTGGAAATGAAACGTTTTACCCAAAACGATTGGCGAGGAGGGGAGGTGCTAATTATGGTGATTTTCTAAGCGTAGTTTAAATGAGGCACAAGGCCGAAAGAATGAGGCACCCAGTGAGGATAGAATTAACTTTTCAATTGTAATTGATCTAGCGAGACAAGTTTGCTAACCATTATACCACGTCGAGGTGCCCAGCACTTTATTAATTATGAACGGAAGTAAAAATTACATTAAAAAAAGCGGACCGAATTCTTTTAAAGGGAATGTGTAATGTATTTTTTTTTAATACAAATGCGTAAACAAAGATTAAAATTGCGATATTCGACCCGACAGGCGTTCCATTAATTCGTCATTTGTTTTCATATTTCACGTCTCCTAATGTTCATAATTCTACGCCCCCATCTGGAAGTCGTTTACTGAGACGCGCAGTCTTAGAAAATGGAAGAAAAATTTACGTGGAATATTTGATCGTGCGAAATTTGGCTGGCGTGTTGCAGAGGCGGGAAAGACGGGAACGGTGCTTTTCAGTTTTTCACGGCAATGTCAACATTCAAACTCAGTGATTTTTCTCCCACTAATCCGGATGAAGACGGTCAGATCATTAACCGGTTTACGGACGGATATGATCAATAACTCAAAAACCAAACATCATCACCGAGCGGACACTGAATTTTCCCTTATCCCGATGAAAAGGGTGTTCTCTCAGAGAGGTCTCGTACCTTGAGCGCCTATAGGGGATTTAAAATCGCCTAAACTTCAAGTGGAACTGATACATACGACCCATCGGCAAAGATACTGGAGAAATGGTCTGTATCGTTCCTGAATCGAAGTAAGTACCTGGCACTTCCTGCTATCCCTCTGCTACCAGAGCGTGCGATGGATAAATTGTCGTCTAAATGACGCAAAAAAAAAATAAAAAATAAAAAATAAATGATAATAATAATGACGTCATCATTTTTACTGAAATTACACAAAAAAATCTAGAAATGCTATAGGGGTAAATTTATTCAATAAAAATCGCCAGGCGACTTCGGAATCTGCTGCAACTCTTCTGGACGGTCTCCTTGTTGGAGAATGCTGCCATAATCCTTACCTTCAGTTTATCTTTGTTGTTAGTCTCTCGCTCAACCACGCCCCACAAATTTTAATCAGTGTTGTAGTTTATTTTATTTTTTTTGAAATTGGTCTTTAAATGGCTATCTTGAGCAATGGCAGATACCAGATCCAAGGCCCGATTCTTTGACCTTTGGTTTTATCACTAGTGTACCTTACATGCCAGAATAATTGAAAGATGGCAAGAATCTGAAAGCTGAATGACTTGGAAAATGCTTATGGTTAATGGTAACGGTAGTTGTAATGGTAACGCTAAATTTAATGGTAATGGTAAGGGTAACGCCAACGGTAATTGTAATGGTAACAATGATTTTACTGGTAATGGTAATTGTAATGGTAACGGTTATTGTACTGGTAATGGTAACACTGTACTGGTAATGGTAACGCTAATGGGAATAGGAATGGTAACGGTAATTGTAATGGTAGCGGTAACTTTAATGGTAATGGTAACAGCAACGGTAATTTTAATCGTAACGGCGATTGTACTGGAAATGTTAACGTTAATGGTAACGGTAATTGTAATGGTATTGTTAACGTTAATATTAACGGTAATGGTTATGCTAATGATAACGGTATTTGTAATAGTAATGGTAACGTTAATGTTAACGGTAATGGTAGCAGTAACGGTTATGGTAACGGCGATGGCAATGGTAATGGTAACAGCAATGATAATAGCAATGGTAATTTTGGCCGTTTCCCTACAAGGAAGTATTTAGTATTCATTGATTGAGCAGTACTACTTTCGAGTGAAATTTACAAAATCTTTCTCTTGAAACATTTTTTGGGAATGTCAACATCTTGATTAAGTCATTATTTTCTCTTCGAGTTACATGTGCTATTCATTTTAATTGTTGCTGCTGTTGGTAGTCCACAAGTGATGTGGTTTCTGTTTTTTTTTTTTTGTGCAGTTCTTTGTTTGAGATTCTGTAGCACCAGTCCACAATGTTCAAAGAAGGATAATCTTTGCCAAGACCTTCAGGTTTCACTCGCTCAAAGCCATTTTTCACCATTGATGTTAAGGAAGCGTTTTAGATATTTCTGAACGGGTTTGACGCCATATGAAGTTCTTGATCTGACGAAGCTATGTAAGGAACACAACTCGTATTTTCGGGTTTATGTTTTGGTTTCGTACCAGTGTTGGTTGTAACGAACTCTAACCCTAGCCTACAGGCTATTCTATGTTCAATCATTTTTATTTTTTTTGGCTTCTATACATTATTTATCATAGCTGATCCAAACGCCGAGCTTAGTATTTACTAATTCCACTTCCTTATAGTGAAGTAGATAAACTTTACGGATTCATTTTAATGCCTTCAACAGTAATTGCAGATGTGCACTGAATAAAATAAAATAAAATAAACTTGCTGAAGAAATTCCCAAGTTCAAGAAGGAATTTGGCGTTTCTTTGAAGTGAGAAAAACTTTTCAAGGCAAAGAAGGAATTTCTCCAGGAAACTTATTGATTCTTTGATTTGTAAGCCAAGAAGAATTTAATTGAACTTTGCTTCAAAAGCTGAAATAAAATTTTATTTTAATGCCACGTATATTACCCGTTAAATGAATTAATAAAAAAAAATAATACTATTACTTCAGCTGCCTGAAAGATTTAGTTACCCAAATATTTTTCGATCCTTTCCACTAACACACACACACACGCATACACACACACACACACACACACACACACATATATATATATATATATATATATATATATATATATATATATATATATAAAAATTGTAAAGAAAGATACAGAATAAATATAACAGCATTTTTACAAATGTCGCACAAATTCATTCTTTTTTTTCATCCCGAGAGATGGTAGCTTTTCAGAAAAAGTACTAACGATTTATTACTTAAGTATACATATAAATACACACACACGCATTTTTTTCTTTTTTGATCTGATGAAGCCTAACAAGCGCGAAACTAGTTATCTAGTTTCAATGAGACGGTTTTCCATTTATCATATTCTTCAAACTTTGTCTGGATTCTGTATCCTATTTCATACACACAGATACACATACACACACACCCGCGCACGCACACACACACACATATATATATATATATATGTGTGTGTGTGTGTGTGTGTGTGTGTGTGTGTGCGTGTGTGTGTGTGTGAGAGAGAGAGAGAGAAAGAGTAGAGGAAAATGATTGTGAGAGCGAAGAAATAAACAATCTTCAAACACAGCTCTACAAATTTAATTTTAATTATTGAGTATTTGTTTTCTTTCAACTAAAAAGAAACGAATTATAAAGATCCTTGCGAACCAAATTCACACAAAAATAGTCTTGTTTCCTGTCTTTACAATACAACCGAATCAATTGTGTTAGTATGATGGAAGACAGAATGTCAGGTATTTACGTTGTTGTATGAATGTATGTAATTTTCTAGTAGTCAGCAGACGGTATTATAACTTCTACTAACATTTTGTTTACAAAATTCTACTAACGCTTTGTTTACAAAGTTACTCAACTAAAATATGTGAAATGTTGGTTAACAAATTATACAATAGTTTTGAGAATTCATCATGTCTACAACAAAGAACAACCGACCCTTGTTAAAGGTTTACGGAAAAACTAAAAGAACTGAATATTAACTTTACAGCATATATATTTATTTAAAAAAATAGATTGGCTTGAAAAAGGTAAAATTAGCTTACTACACTGAGAAGATTATTAGTTGATAAATATTTTCCTAATTTTTAAATATCTATTTTTAGGAGGGAAAACATTGTTGATCCTTCAAATTTTGTTAGCAGATAACAAACATAGTTTGATTTTTCAAAGGCTTCAGCGCGTTTGCAATAACGTCGCCGATTGGTTAATATAATATGGAAATTCAAATCGGAGCCTATTTTGTGCACAAAAACGAGACATTTTGAACTTAAATATAATTTTGATATTAAATCTATTGAATTTTCTCACAATTTTTAATTTTTAATTACAATTTTTGTGTCATCAAATATGGCCCCCTGGATCGATATAAGCATATTGAAAAAATGAAATTGTAAAAAAAAAATATTCGTTAAAGAAAAATTAATGCAATGTATAAAACTACATAATATTAATAATTAGATATAGCGGTTGAATTTTTCTTTCTGTAATGGAGGCAATTACAGTTTACAATTTTTGTTTCTGCAATTGGGGTGTGAACAAACACAAGGTCAGAATTAACAATAGGTTTGTGGGTTTGCCTTGTTTGAAATTTTCTTTAAAATCATTTAATCGCCAGTCTCTTACCATTGCCTGAAGACACGAAAGCTATTGCGTAGCGATTTCGAAATGTTTTTGTTCTGATCTCTTATAATAAAAATCATAATATATTGCTCTACTTTGTATTGGGCACTTTTTTTAAAAATCAAATGCTACGAACAGTGTAATTTTACTCCATCTGTTCTTTCTTCCATAGGGATATATATATATATATATATATATATATATATATATATATATATATATATATATATATATATATAAAGGAAAAACTGAGAGGAAAAGCATGTACATATATAGATGCACATGCATACATAAGTACACATAACAGTGTGTAAATTTACACAAGCCACCACACAAACACATGAAACTCAATACACATAAAGATATAAATACATGTACAAGATTAATATGTATCTACACTGACCTTCTCCACTTCTTACATAAGCTATATAAAGGAGCTATATTGATAGAATCAATATATATATATATATATATATATATATATATATATATATAAATGAACATTGAAGTCAACACTCAGAGGCGACAGCTGTTTCATGCTAGACGCAATCGTCAGGCCGCCTGACGATTGCGTCTAGCATAAAACAGTCTGTCGCCTCTGAGTGTTGACTTCAATGTTCACTTTTATATTTATATTGACATACGCTCTGTCTCTGATATTGTGCAATTTATCCCATAAATATAGCACACTTTAAAACTATGTTTCTGTATATATATATATATATATATATATATATATATATATATATATACACACACTAACCTTTCCCACTCCTTAAATAAGCTTATATGTAAAGGATCCATAGTGATAGAATCAATATATATATATATATATATATATATATATATATATATATATATATATATATCTCAAATAACAACTTAAAAGAGACTGTTTTGACCAATACAAAGACTAATGATGCCCATGTTGGCCGAAACTAGTCGAGGAATCTAAATGAAATAATAATAAAACGAAAGAATATTAATATACAACCCAGTGTGTCTGAAGATTTTAATTTTTTAATATTTTTTATTGTTCAAAATACATATATATATGCATGTGTGTGTGTTTGTGTGTGTGTGTGTGTGTGTGTGTGTGTGTGTGTGTGTGTGTGTGTGTGTGTGTGTGTGTGTGTGTGTGGTGTGCGTGTCGGAGCTGCTGTCTCTAAGTTCATGTAATCTGAACTGCGCACGCCTGTCTGAAAACGTTCACTTTATGCGTGCATGCGTGTGTGTGTGTGTATGCGTGTGTGTATGTGTGTGTGATCATTCCATTCGCAGAACAAAAGTTACTATATCGTGCGCTTTACAAACACATAAGGCTAGGACCCTTATCACTAGATTGAGACAGAAGAGACGAAGGCTGGTGGATATCCGTGCGTGGGAATGTTCGCGGCCATCTTTCGTCGCCTGATTAAATCGTCTCGTTTCCTCGACACTCGACAGACGACATTTAAGCGCAAATATTTGCCAGGGGTCACTTTCATTCATGGACCCAAAGATCATACAGCTTTTTCGAAAAGGACATTTTATTGTTCCTATTTTTTTTCTTTCTTCTTCTTTTTTGTGGTGGAGGATTCTTTCTTGGTTACGAAAAATCTATGACATACAAACTGATTTCTTACACACTTTAGTGACCCAAACCGCACCTCTCCCGGGTCAGCCCTTGATACCTGAGGTGTTCCATAAATAGAAATCCCTGGGAAAATGGGCGGTTTTTACTACCATTCCCATGCACGTGTACGATTATCAGTTTAATTAGTCCTTATAAAATATTGCGTTCTCGTGTATTCTCAGAAAATTACAGCCTCTACAATTGTGTATTTCAAACCGATGTAAGTCTGTTGGCATTTTTCCAAGTATGCGATGCCCGTACAGGCTTTAATTTGTCCGTGGCTTTCCACAGCTTCCTTCAGTATGTGTAGATCACCTTGGAAAATAGAAATTATTTTTCCCCGTTGTGTTGTCGACGATTTCGAATTCCGACTTATTCTCCTAGACTGACTACTACCCAACGCTATAATGTTCAGTTTACCCTGTTATTTTACCCACAACTTTAAAGCGTCGAAGTAATGGATTCATTTTTTAAAAAAGCCTATCAAAACAAAAAACTAAAAATTATAAATTAATATAATGGATAAATATAACTATATGTCGAACATTACGATAGAGACTGTCGCACACATGTAAATATGCCACTACATTTTTGGCTAAATGTCCCTCGCCTAAATGTCCGTCGACCAAATGTCCGTCGATCAAATGTCCGAGTACCGTTATTATAAATCGGCTCTATGCCAAACCTAGCTAGGTCTAACAAATATCAGTTTATCTTAAAGCAGTTAAATTCTCTTCAGTTTTGCTTCAGGACTAAACGATTAATTTCTCTTTTTCTTTCTTTTTATGTACCACGTTTTTTAAGGACGTAGGCGATCATGGCTCTCCACTTCACATTATCCCTTGCAGCTCTCAACAAATTCCTTCCCTCTGCTACCTCCCACAGACCACGTTCTGTCATCCACTTGCTTAAGTCCGCCAGGTATGTGACGCGTTGTTTTCCCTTGTCTCTCTTTCCCTCTATTCGACGCGTGAGTATCGGATTCTCCTGGCCCTCCTTCCTCATTATGTGTCCCAGAAACTTCAGCTGCTTCTTTCTGTTGTTAAGCATAAGTCTTCTCCTTGTTTGCAAACCTCTCTAAGATCTCATCATTGCTCACATGCTCGGTCCATGATATCCTTAGCATCCTTCTGTAGAACCACACCTCTGTCGCCTCTCTTCTTCATCTTTGAGGAAATCGTCCAACATTCGTTGTCGTAAAGAAGGACAGATGTCACGTAACAGCTCAGTATTCTTTTCTTTGTTACCAAAGAAATCCTCCTGTATCGCAATACTTTGCTCAGCTTTTGGAATGTGTCCTTGGCCATCCCATTACGTCTACGGATCTCAGTGTTGTACTTACCGTCCTCTGTCAAGACGCTTCCCAGATATTTAAACTTCCGCGTCTGCTTGATTCTAGTGTTCCCGACCTGCAAATCGCATTTCCGGCTCATCCTCTTACTGACGACCCTGCATTCTGCCTTCTTGTAGTTTATGCTTAGTCCTTTCTTCTCACTCTTCGTTGCTACCTTCTGCAGGAGATTTCTCAGTGTACCTGTAAGGCAAGTTAACGCGCTTGGTTACCAATGGATCATCGATGGATCCAGTCCAGTAACAAAATTCGGAAAAGCCTAAAATAAAATATATGCAAGTGGTGAAAAAGATAGATATGTAATATAAAACTAAAAAGGGAAAGAAAGAAAGAAAGAAAGAAAGAAAGAAAGAATCTAAAGGAAAAAAGGAGAAAAGAATCTAAAGGAAAAGAAAGAAAGAAAGAAAGAAAGAAAGGAAGAAAGGAAGAAAGAAAGAATATAAAGGAAAAAGAAAGAAAGATTCTAAAGAAAGAAAGAATCTAAAGGAAACAAGAAAGAAAGAAAGAAAGAAAGAAAGAAAGAAAGAAAGAATCTAAAGGAAAAAAAGAAAGAAAGAATCTTAAGGAAAAAAGAAAGAAAGAATCTAAAGGGAAAAAAAGAAAGAAAGAATCTAAAGGAAAAAAAGAAAGAAATTATTTTCCACCCTACAACCCCTTTTCTCACAGACAAAATGTTGCAAGCCTCTCCCTGCTCTATCACATATTTTCACGGAAAGTGTCCAGATGAATTATATTCCTTAGTTCCACCAGTTTTAACCTTCACGGCTACGACCCGCCATTCTACGCTTATTGGAGCGAACCACCCTCATTCCCTTCATATATCACCGGTGAGATGTAAGTTCCACTAGAGCAGCTTCTCCCACGAACCGCTACTTCGTGGAACCGGCTCCCAAGAGGATGCTTTACTACAATCTTAACCAGTTCAAGTTAACCGTTATCTTTTGCATATATCCCCATAAACTGTTACTCTTACTTTCTAACCCTCTACTTTGAGTGGCCCTTAAGCCTTGTACAGAATGAATATTTTTATAAAAAAAAAGATAGTTAAACTTTCTGGGATATATAATGAAGATAAAGGTTTTTTAAAATGTCACATTTACAGAACATTAAAGGAAGAAGGGGGGCAGGTGAAAGCAGTGAGTAATCTACCTGAGTTCAGGAGAGTCACTAACAGAGTGAGATCAAAAAGGAATGGTAAAGAGTCAGACGCTACTTGGAGCTACAAATGACAGTTGTAGAAATACTATGACTACTAAAGTTTTGAAGGGACATAACACATAAAAGAAGAAAGTTTGTTTTTAGATAGTTGCGTATTTTACGCAGCAACCAGAAGTCGATGCTAAAGCCAAGTTAAAAACGCCAATATTTTAAAATTTGAAATGTCCTCGTCATGCAGGCAGACACTCAGCTACCCACGCCTCTTCAAATTCATTTCCTGTCTTTTGATTTTGCGATTAACTCTGTTAAACTCAGGAAATAACAAGAACAGATTCTGTTCAATACATAAATATTTTTTTTATTGAAACACAAACGTGTCACATGACCTCGATTAAGACTTGAACCAAAATGATGCCGCCGAGAGTAAATGAAAAAGAGGAGGAGAAGAAGGAGGAGGAGGAGGGAAGAGTAGAAAGGAGGAGGAACAAGACACGTAGGAGAGCAAGAACAAAGGTAAAGTGGACCAAAACGAAGATGTAGGAATGGAGAAAAGAAAGAAAGAAAGAAAGAAAATAAATAAATAGAAGAAAGAACAAAAAAGAAGGAAATAAGATAAATCGAAGAAAGAAAGAAAGAAAATAAATGAATAGAAGAATGAAAATAAATAGAAGAAAGAAAGAAAGAAAATAAATAGAAGAAAGAAAGAAAGAAAATAAAACGAAAAACGGAAGAAAGAAATAGAAGAAAGGAAGAAAGAAAGAAAGAAAGAAAGAAGGAAAGAAAGAAAGAATCTAAAGAAAAAAAGAAAGAAAGGTGAGAAGTAAAATGAGATAGAAAAGCTAAGAAAAGGAGAAAAATTGCAGAAAGAAAAGTAGAGAAGTATAAGAAAGATATCAGAAGAAAGACAAGTAAAAAAAAACGAGAGAAGAAATTAAGAGAGTGAGAAAAATAAACTAGAAAAGAAAGAAAGAAAGAAAATAAATAAATAGAAGAAAGAAAGAAAATAAAACGAAAAACGGAAGAAAGAACATAAAGAAATAGAAGAAAGAAAGAAAGAAAGAAAGAAAGAAAGAAAGAAAGAAAAAAAAATAAATAGAAGAAAGAAAGAAAATAAAACGAAAAACGGAAGAAAGAACATAAAGAAATAGAAGAAAGAAAGAAAGAAAGAAAGAAAGAAAGAAAAAAAAATAAATAGAAGAAAGAAAGAAAATAAAACGAAAAACGGAAGAAAGAACATAAAGAAATAGAAGAAAGAAAGAAAGAAAGAAAGAAAGAAAAAAAAATAAATAGAAGAAAGAAAGAAAATAAAACGAAAAACGGAAGAAAGAACATAAAGAAATAGAAGAAAGAAAGAAAGAAAGAAAGAAAGAAAGAAAGAAAAAAAAATAAATAGAAGAAAGAAAGAAAATAAAACGAAAAACGGAAGAAAGAACATAAAGAAATAGAAGAAAGAAAGAAAGAAAGAAAGAAAGAAAGAAAAAAAAATAAATAGAAGAAAGAAAGAAAATAAAACGAAAAACGGAAGAAAGAACATAAAGAAATAGAAGAAAGAAAGAAAGAAAGAAAGAAAGAAAAAAAATAAATAGAAGAAAGAAAGAAAATAAAACGAAAAACGGAAGAAAGAACATAAAGAAATAGAAGAAAGAAAGAAAGAAAGAAAGAAAGAAAGAAAGAAAGAAAGAAAAAAAAATAAATAGAAGAAAGAAAGAAAATAAAACGAAAAACGGAAGAAAGAACATAAAGAAATAGAAGAAAGAAAGAAAGAAAGAAAGAAAGAAAGAAAGAAAAAAAAATAAATAGAAGAAAGAAAGAAAATAAAACGAAAAACGGAAGAAAGAACATAAAGAAATAGAAGAAAGAAAGAAAGAAAGAAAGAAAGAAAGAAAGAAAGAAAAAAAAATAAATAGAAGAAAGAAAGAAAATAAAACGAAAAACGGAAGAAAGAACATAAAGAAATAGAAGAAAGAAAGAAAGAAAGAAAGAAAGAAAGAAAAAAAAATAAATAGAAGAAAGAAAGAAAATAAAACGAAAAACGGAAGAAAGAACATAAAGAAATAGAAGAAAGAAAGAAAGAAAGAAAGAAAGAAAGAAAGAAAGAAAAAAAAATAAATAGAAGAAAGAAAGAAAATAAAACGAAAAACGGAAGAAAGAACATAAAGAAATAGAAGAAAGAAAGAAAGAAAGAAAGAAAGAAAGAAAGAAAGAAAGAAAAAAAAATAAATAGAAGAAAGAAAGAAAATAAAACGAAAAACGGAAGAAAGAACATAAAGAAATAGAAGAAAGAAAGAAAGAAAGAAAGAAAGAAAGAAAGAAAGAAAGAAAAAAAAATAAATAGAAGAAAGAAAGAAAATAAAACGAAAAACGGAAGAAAGAACATAAAGAAATAGAAGAAAGAAAGAAAGAAAGAAAGAAAGAAAAAAAAATAAATAGAAGAAAGAAAGAAAATAAAACGAAAAACGGAAGAAAGAACATAAAGAAATAGAAGAAAGAAAGAAAGAAAGAAAGAAAGAAAGAAAGAAAGAAAAAAAAATAAATAGAAGAAAGAAAGAAAATAAAACGAAAAACGGAAGAAAGAACATAAAGAAATAGAAGAATGAAAGAAAGAAAGAAAGAAAGAAAGAAAGAAAGAAAGAAAAAAAAATAAATAGAAGAAAGAAAGAAAATAAAACGAAAAACGGAAGAAAGAACATAAAGAAATAGAAGAAAGAAAGAAAGAAAGAAAGAAAGAAAAAAAAATAAATAGAAGAAAGAAAGAAAATAAAACGAAAAACGGAAGAAAGAACATAAAGAAATAGAAGAAGGAAAGAAAGAAAGAAAGAAAGAAAAAAAAATAAATAGAAGAAAGAAAGAAAATAAAACGAAAAACGGAAGAAAGAACATAAAGAAATAGAAGAAAGAAAGAAAGAAAGAAAGAAAGAAAGAAAAAAAATAAATAGAAGAAAGAAAGAAAATAAAACGAAAAACGGAAGAAAGAACATAAAGAAATAGAAGAAAGAAAGAAAGAAAGAAAGAAAGAAAGAAAAAAAAATAAATAGAAGAAAGAAAGAAAATAAAACGAAAAATGGAAGAAAGAAAGAAAGAAAGAAAGAAAGGTAAGAAGTAAAATCAGATAGAAAAGATGAACGAATGACAGAAAATGAGAGAAGCATATTAAGAAAGATAGCAAAAGAAAGAAAAGTAATAAAAAAACGAGAGAATAAAGAAAATGAAAGTAATAAAATAAAAACAGAAAGAAAGAAAGAAAGAAAGAAAGAAAGAAAGAAAGAAAGAATAAATGAATAGGAAAGACTGATAAGAAAAAGACTTGAAATTTGGGGTTGAGAAGTAAAAAAATGAAAATTATTCATTTGCATTTTGAAGGCGCTTACTCACTTTGAGTGTCTTCCATAAGGAAAAGCCTAAGCCCAGCGGTCAGTCAGAGGCCATCTTCGTCAAGGAAATGCCAATAACTCCATTTCTACAACCATTTATTCATAAATCATTTTTTTACTGAAACCTCTTCTTATCTTATATTCCAGTCTGTTTATATACACACGAGAGGGCGCTGAAAAATGTTGAGAAATTTCAGCGTTACTCCTCAGCTTCTCAATCCTACTTCAACCCCACCCCCTACACTCCGAATGCCGCAGACAAATCATTTATAATCCATTTTTATTCCAACAGCCTGCGGGATTTTCACACCACTTACTGCCAACCGTTTGTGGATTTTTAGCAGATTAGGTCAGAGGGCGTGACACCGATAACGAAATTAACCATGCCCTGCTTCAAGAGTGAGCACCTTAACTATTTCTTTTGGCGATTTATTCTGCAACATAGAGAATTGTGGCAATAGATATTCTTCAAGCGTAGCTTAGATGTGGCACAAGGTCGAAAGTATGGAGCACCCAGTGAAGATCGAACTCACTACTCAGTCGTAATTGTTCTCAGCTATTTCTTCTGTAATTCATTAATCAGATAGATAGATAGATAGATAAACCTAGTGAGCCAGACAAACCTACCCAGGTTTTCACCTAAGCGGATCGTCAGGGAAAGCTTTCCCTGACGTCCGCTCAGGTGAAACCTGGGTAGGTTTGTCTGGCTCACTAGGTTTATCTAGGTCTGCTCTACGGTTGTATTGAGCTCTTTTTGTTAGTTGTTTACTCGTGTCGGGTTTTTTTTCTTTGGGCTTTAAACCTGTATCTGTGCGATGTTTTTCGATAGACTTTCATGTTTCTAGCTTTTTTTCTTTCGTGATTGATTTGATTATTGGCAAATCAAAAATTCGAAGGCTTTTCGAAACGAGTATAGTTACCTCTCTCTCTCTCTCTCTCTCTCTCTATATATATATATATATATATATATATATATATATATATATATATATATATATACTGTTTGGAAGAGCCTGGAACCTATATCTTGTGAGTCAAAAAATTAATTTAAATTTAAAATTCTTAGCGTACCCCTTTCATTCGTGGGTATGTGTAGTCACATTAACGAAATATTTCTTTAGTCAGATGAAGTCCTAAAGGACAAAACACGTCTCATGAAAGCTTTCTTCACTTTATCATAATTTTTTTCCCCTAAAATTGTTCTTGATATATAAAAATTTATATATCATTTTCTCATATATCGGGTGTAACAGCAAAATTGTCCAAATCGTATAACAGCGAATTGTGTTAAAGCAAAATTTCCAGTTGTTTGATTAAGCTCTGAAACTTTGTAGCTTAGAAAGGCTTAACGATTTCTTACTGGAATTCTCCGAGGTTTTTATAGAACTATTGGACTCCACTTTGAACAATAAGAATGTATTTAGCTCTAAGTTGAAATGACGATCCTTCTTCCTGTTGTGACTTCCTGATCCAGTTTTCCTCTCTACTGTTCACTCTTTTTTAAACTTATTCACCATTCTCTTGATGGTTCTTGAATGGACGTTGAAGATGGAGGCCAGAGTATGAATGTTGGTACTATTACTGAAGGCCTGAGTGATCTTTTTCCTCTCACTATTTCTCAGTTGGAAAGACATAGTGGGGCTCACACAAAACGATTTTAACTTGTTCTCATTGTAGCTGAATAACTCAAAGGGTTTTTCAGTGATTCTTACGACGAATGGTATTAAGATGGCTAAACGTCATATCTGAAAACCTGGAAAGAAGAAAATCAATTAGTTTCGAGTTGTTTTTTGTAGATATTAAACATTTTTGGGGATGGACAATTATCCCATGCTGTTACACAATTTGGACAATTTTTGCTGTTACACCCGATATATATGTATGTATATATATTTTTAGGCATTTAAAACAACGTGCCTGGTCGCGTACACAATTCCGTTGAAAACACAACTATACTTAAACATGAAAACAATAAGCAAAAACTAAAAATTCTTGAAGCTATATATATAAAACAGTTGAAACCTAACCTGAACAAAATAAACTACGAAATCCCCACAAATATTCTTAAATGCCTATAATTGATAACAGAAGCCATTGGTTTATCCCAACGGCTTCCCATTAATTTAATACTTCTCATTTTCACTCTCACGTGGTCATGTGTGACGTCACGAGATGCGATACGATTTTCGTTTCCGCGTCTCGTATACACGGTTTGTCGTTGCTTTTGAAATTTTTCATGCAACAAAAACAGACTATCATTATTGTTTCGTCCGTGTATTGGTTGATATATTGAAAAGTAAATGTCATCTTTAATAATGGCTTATGTAAGCCGAAAGCTTAGATTGGATTTAAACATGTATCAATATGGTGATTTCCTTTCGTCTTTCAATGATAATGTTATTAAGCTTATCAGACAATATGAAAGGAACTTACTTAAAATAAATAGACAAAACTTTTCTATATTATTTAATGAAACATGCATCAATGAAAAATAAATAATTCATCGAGTCTAGAAGAAACCTCAACAGAAAGCAGCCGTTTCGTCCTATATTTGGGACTCATCAGCAGTGCGTATCCACTACCGAGAATAGAAACCCGGACAGTTACGTTGACAGGCAAACGACGTCATACCAACTGTACTAACGGGCCTCGGTGCCGAAGGGGTAGCGAACTAGACTCGATATTGCGCCGCTCGTTCACATATTCCGTGGTGGAACTCATCCAAGTTTCCTTTACCCATAGGACTGTACCTCCGAGAACCACGACTACCATCACCAAGCCGCTCCATCCAGAACATTAGAAGCTGGTTCAAGGAAGGATATACAAATGATAGAAATTAAGGAGAATTTGAGATAATTAAGTAATTCATCGAGTCTAGAAGAAACCTCAACAGAATGCAGAAACCACTGGACGGCCGTTCCGTCCTATATTTGGGACTCATCAGCAGTGCGCATCCACAGCCGAGAAACTGCATTATATATATATATATATATATATATATATATATATATATATATATATATATATAATGTAGATTTGTATATATTGTGTATAATTATCTATGCACAAAAGGATGCCGTGTCATATCTTGCCACTGTAGGAAGGTAGGTGATTAAATAACCTCATATCTCATTCTCACAAATGCTGACAGACGGTTTATTAGTTGCTCTCGTCAAAAGTTTGTATTTTAAGAAAAACAAAAAAGGATACCAATTTGATGGAGTTTGTTATGGGAAAAACATGTTCTCAATAAAATTAGGTACTTTTTTTATTCAGGTTTTCTTTCTTCTATTGTCGTTTATAACATTTATTTAGGTTTAGTGACGACGCCATAAAAATGTATGCTGGATTTTGAAACGAACAAAATGAACCCATTTCAATAAAAATGTGTACATAAAGTGGAATAATTTGTCCGTTCACACATATATATATATATATATATATATATATATATATATATATATATAATGTAGATTTGTATATATTGTGTATAATTATCTATGCACAAATAGGTTCTGTGAAGTTCTTAATTCCCAAAATATCGTTCAAAGACCAATTGTTATTTCTCTGGAAAAGTGTTCAGACGAATTACATCCCACCAGTTCTAACCATTATGGCTACGACGTCCATACTACGCGCACATTGCACCGAACCACCCTCATTCCCTTTATATTCCATTAGCGAGATGTTACCTCCACTCGAGCAGCTTCTTCCCATGAAACGCTGCTCTTCTGAACCGATACAGTCAGTCATGTGCCATACGTGATACACGCTTAGGCGATCATGTATCTTTCGATACATGACTGACGAGGCAGTTTTTTTTTCTCGCAGTAGGTTGCCATTTTTTTCTGCGATAGACCAATTGCAATCCAAGGCTATAGAACTCAGTCTGTCCTGCTATTTATCTATAGCTGGGGGAGAAGAGGACGATTCATACCTTTTCCAAGGGCATTAGCACATAAGTCAATGTAATTGATGCGACTGGAATTCAAACTCGGCTCTCCGACAAGATCTATTTCCTGACTCTAGTGCAAAACCAATCTTACGTCTACCTTTTTCCACTGGAAACTGAGTCTGGGTCTACCATTTTTTTACTCGGTAAATGGTGTGATTAGATGTTTCCTTATCAGGAAATTATTCATTCATTTAATCAGAGCAGCTTACTTCCCACGAAACGCTACTTTGTTGAAATGATACACAAGACCTACATCCTGACTCTCGTGAGAAAAAAAAACATTCCCATGTCTACCTTTTTCTACTGGAAACCGAGTCTGGTTTTGTTATGGGACCTTATCCATAATAACATCATGGACTATTCCATATGTAATAAATACTGCGCCTCAAGAGGAAGCAGAGAGTTCAGTCCGAAGTCGGGCGACCGGCTGATCGGTTGAACTCTCTGCCTACGGGCGGGGAGGAACCCGAACGAGGCTACACCGAAGGGCGGAGTCTCTTTCGGAGAGGTAAACCGACCCTGAACCCGTTTATACCGGTTCAAAGGCCATATTTTTGGCCGAGCCCACGGGCTCGGATATCCCACATAAAACCGGGTTCAAAGGGCATAATTTTGGCCTGGTCCACGGAGCTCTGAGATCCCACGTTAAACCAGCCCTGTGCCACATGAAACCCTCGTGGGGGGAGGGAGCGGGGTGACTAAATACCGTTCAGTCCGAAGTCCGGCGACCGGCTGATCGGTTGAACTCTCTGCCTTCGGGCAGGGAGGAACCCGATCGAGGCTACGCCGAAGGATGGAGTCTCTTTCGGGGAGGTAAACCGACCCTGAACCCGTTTATACGGGTTCAAAGGGATATTTTTGTCCGAGCCCACGGGCTCTGAGATCCCACATTAAACCGGCCTTGTGCCACATGATTCCCTCGTGGGGGGTGACTAAATACCGTTCAGTCTGAAGTCTGCAGTGAGGTCCGTCAGGAGTCTGTCAGTCAGAGCGAGCGAGTCAGTCAGTCGAGTCAGAGGCAGTCCGAAACAGAGTCGCGTTCAGACAATTACTACTAAACCTGATTGTTCGTACTAACACTTTCTACTTGTCTGTATATATTCCTGTTTGTAATATATCTGTGTTATTCCATATCCGTATTCGAGTTCTTCTTTATTGGTTCTACCTTGGACTATCACCGTGGTACAAGGACCTGGAGCATAACAGGTTTTACCTTTTTATTTTTACTCGTATAATGGTGTGATTAGATGTTTCCTTATCAGGAAATCATTCATTCATTTAATCAGAGCATTTTGCACCACCGGTGTGGCCACCATGTCTCCCCATCTCACAACTGTGATTCATAGTGACATTCAATGCAGAATAGTGAAGTGGCTTGCCAGTTCTTTTTTCACCAGGGACGTTTGGGATTACCCCATCTCTCCTCTCGGAAGTTAAAGAGGCAGAACCTCCAAGAGAGCAGGTAGTTTTGAGTTTTCCTTCTTCCAGATTGGCGATGGTATATGGCGTCCGTGCGCTGTCCAGACAATGTACCTCCATTCTTGGCCATACGGACATTTGGCAACGCCTTGGCTGCATGAGTTGCCTGAAAGTTATCAGTGTTCATAGCCAACTGCTTTCGGCTCACCCTTCCGGGTTTTCTGTCTGAATTATAAAAAAAAAAGAAAAAGTTTTATAAGGAAATATTTGACAATTTAGTTTTTCCGTCGATTATATATATATATATATAATTCATGATACATTTTTACCTCAGTATCTGTCTATATTTCTGAGATAAGGTATTATGTACACAATTTACATTATTCGGACTATTGACCTCATTTTTGTCGCCATATTTATTACAACGTTTCGGCCCGTTATACACTCCAGGCCTTCTTCAGGTGGTTGGAATGTCGAACTGAACCCTTTATTTCGCTCACTGGGGTAGACTTTTCTAGTTCCACATGCCATGCTTTTAATGGATGCCAGTTATCAGTTATCTTGTGTTAATTCCCCTCTCCAAATTCTCCACTGCCTTAACCGGGTATTGAACTCACACTCAAGGACACATGGCACAGTGGATAAAGGCGTTGTTTAGATCCAGTGACAGGACCCAAAGAGAAATATAGGCAGATACTGAGGTAAAAATGCATCATGAATCAATATATATATATATATATATATTAATTTATGATGCATTTTTACCTATAAGTGTTATATTCGACAGTAAATAACCCAGTAAATATTGATTTGTCGTTTAGTTATCCAATTTAACGCAAGGGAGATAAAATCCATGAGCCATGTTTAAATTTTCCATCTTTTAAATATATTTTTATGGATGGATACTTTACAAGGAACGAAGGACATTATTTTGCAAGCGAAATGAACCATTAGTAAACTTGGTAAAGGCATATAATTATTCAAAGGTAATACTTTAGATATGCTGGGATTGAATGTTAATAGGCTACTATGAGTGTACTTCGTTGAAGTAAAAGATTGATTCGAATAAGTATTGTTACCAGAAGACAGAAAGCTACAAATAAAGACAGAGGTCGATGAAAATTGTCTCAAATTAAAGACAGCAGTAATATTTCATTAGTATAACGGTAGACTGGCCGCAGATTTCAATGAAAAACTAGCAAAATCTCTTTTTTTTATCTTGGCTTGGAAGTTTTCGTACATCTGATGTATGCCGCATTTCTGTTCACCGATTAAGACCCTTAATGAAAAATATTTCTCTGGAAGATTTCGAACGTCCACTTGTGTAGTTCTTTGTTTGGAAAGACGCTCTGTCTTGGGAGCAGTGAATACTAAAGCTGACTGAAAGATGCCAGAAGATAAGAGTTCAAAACGATAAAAATGTTGCTCAATAAAGTCAGTATTAAAAATAAAAAAAAAATGTGTGTGCGCCTGTGTGTTTTACTTAATAAACCGCACGAATTTTTTACATTACACAAATTTATGTGAGGATTTTTTGTGGGTTGCACCGTCTTCCTCTTCGTTGGCAGGCAATGTATCACTTATGACATAGGAGAAAGCTTCGGGCGAGTGTCACTTTGAATTTAGTATGTGGCGTCAACCCAGCATTAGACGCTAATGGACAACAATGTTCAGTTCGCAACACCTCCTCACCCCACTGTCTTTTCTCATTATTCCAAAGTACATAATACCTGGCGCCATTTTCAACACTAAAACATAACCTGTTATTTTTTTTAATTTTTTTTTAAATGACATAGTGACGATTTCGAACGAAATGGGGTTAATTCTAAAAAATTTTGGCTACGATTTTAAATATTTTTGCATTCCAGAAACATTCTTGTCTTATTTCTCGCACTCAAAACACATACGGCTGCTGATTGATAAGTAAGGTCTCCAATCCTATAAAATGGGGTCCTTCATGAAAACGTGATACCTAATGTTTAAAATGAATTTTTAAAATTAAAAAGTCTTTCTTGAAGCTTTTATTTTAATTTTAATTTCAAGCTGATAGATTAAATTTAATATTTCAAATAAGCAAAATACTTTGCTGTATTTCAAAACTAATTTAAATTGAAAGGAAGAACCTTTGTTTTTACTAAAATAGCCGATTAGCGTCCATTTTAGACGTTTTTCATCACTATGTAATTCTCTTTATTTAAAAGAAAATTTAAAAATAAGAATACATTTCTGAAACTTTACTTGAGGAATATTAGATTATTTGAACAATAATTAATCTTATTTAAAACAAGTATTATTTACTTTAAATCTAAAATATCAGAGAAATGCTTAGCATCCCACTACCACCTTTTTTATTAACATCAATTTTCGTACAAAAAGTGGATCACAGAGCTTATTCAGCTCAGTAAATATTTTCAGAAAATCTAAACTTCTAATTGGTCACTTAATATTTAATAAAATCGACCTTGTTCTTGACCTGACCAAAAAGATAATTCCGCCAAAATCTATTAAGTTTCTGTGAGCCTATTACGTGACCAAAGTTAACAATAAAATATGAAACGTCTTTCATTCTTCGACAGTGCGCCGATCGGAATCCTTTGAACTCGTCACACAGTTCCAGGCTTTACGTTAAAGTTCCTTAACATGATTCCTGCCTGAGAGAACACTCTTTCACACAGCAATATTTTATGACGTACAATCAACTCAAGTTTTCCACATTCAACTTAACACTTTTTCATACGCTTTCGAGCTCAACGTTAATTATTGCAATTAACATAAACACAGCTTGTTAAGAACCACTTACCCAAACTAGAATATTCTCTTCGGACAAGTGAAAGCAAATCAAAGAGTGACAATTCCGTAAACCTTAAAGTAAGTCGTAAATAATATTTCTCTATTTCAAATACAAACTTGAACTGTTTATTTTTTTTTCTTAAATTACTATAATACCAAAATATACTTTCTCATTATTGTACAGACCATTCAACAAATTATAATCTATCAAACCAGAACTTTGATAACTTTTCATCTAAACATAAAAGGACGTTTGAACTTTTTAAAACTACCTTTTTACTCCAGTTGTTTGTACCTCTTTGTTATATAAATATTTTATTCATTGTTGTGCAAAAACTGTTGTTTCTCATCTTGTCTTTATTCTATGTTTGTTGAAAACTAAAATTTAATGTGAGAGGCAATTGTTAATTTCATCACGTAGCCTAATTTACTCAACAATTTTTGATCAATATAATCTAATTAATTAACACAACCTCCACAAATGCATTTTTAACCAGACAGTAGCTGTGTCGACGTGCTCACAGCGTGAAAACAGATCTAATGTTGTTCTATAGAGACTTTATCTGTAAAGCATAACTGAAGAAAAATGACCTGTGCGTCTTTTATATATATTTTTTAAGTACACACTATTCTTAAAAATTTAGGAAAATATTCTCCATGATCTAATGTTTTATTGAATTTTAGAAATGTCAGCTCTAAATTTACTATGGATATCGCTCTTATTTTTTGATAATGTCGTTTATGGTCGTCCGTACTTACAAAGATTGGCACGTTTGTACACATACAAAATAATTCAAAATTCTTTTTTTAAAATATTGGTGTTTAATGACCTGTATTAATCTTCTTCACTTATGATTAGTAAATATGTTTTTCACTTAATAATAATATCATCTAAAAAGCTGAAATTAATACAGAATTTTAAAAGTTTTAAAACTTAATAAATTTTTTTAATTAAAATAAAAAAATTAAAACAATTCTTGTAAAAATTAATTATTCATCGAAAAAAATCTCTTAAGACAATAGTGTCCTAAATATGTTATTTCTAAAATCAATTAAAAGCTTTTCAAATTAAATAATGTCCATTTTATTGCATTTTTTTTATTTTTATTTTACGATTCAGAGCAGATTTTCGATAAATGGTGTTTCTCTTTGACAAAAACAGATTGTTGATTTCAATTCTGCAACGTATCCTCTTTTTAACTAATATAAATATTAAGAGGCATATATATATTTTTACTAAGGTTTTCTAAAAGCAAATTTCCACAATTAATTTCAAAAGAACATGTGCTGAAAATATTACTAACATCCGACAATTATCTGATTCTTGAAAGAATTTCCAAGAAAATGACTTTTTAAACCGAGAAAAAGACGCTAAATTTGCACCACCACCATCCAGACCCCCAGACCTCCAGCCTCCACTGCAAAAGTATGAAAACAAGATTTTAACCAACGTGCTAGTAAGGATTAAAAATAATTATAAATTATAAAAAATTACTTTGGTCTTTCCTCTTAATAATAACATAAATATTTTGACGACAAAAATTTGTTTTTATTAAGTTTGAGGCCTTTTTTCATCGTGGTATGCTCTTTTTTTGCGTCATAATAAACATGGCGTTATATAAACATGTTTTACAGCAGATAAAATAATTAAAGTTGTATCAAAATAAGACAAAAATATATTTTTAAAATTTACGGTGGGTGATTAGTCAATAATGTGTCGAATCCCATAAACTTGTTTTAAATTAGACGAAATAAGGAACAAGTATAAAAATGAAGTACATTTATTTCATTGAAATTACAAGGTTTAATTGATAAGATCCCCGAGCCTATAAAATAAGTTTTACATCAGATATAATGAAAGTGATATCAAAATGAAGCAAATTTCTCTTCGAAAGATCGTTTTTAAGTCAGTCAGTTATGCGCCATGTGTGATACACGCTTAGGCGATCATGTATCTTTTGATACATGGCTGACGAGGCAGATTTTTTTTCCGTAGTAGGTTGCCATTTCTTTCTGCGGTAGACCAGTTGCAATCCAAGGCTATAGAAACCTGTTCTGTCCTGCTATTTAACCATAGGTGGGGGGTGAGAAGAAGATGCATACTTTTTCCAAGGGTATTAACGTGTAATTGAATATCAGTTCAGTTATGTGCCATGAGTGATACACACTTAAACGATCATGTATCTTTCGATACATGACTGACGAGGCAGATTTTTTTTCCTGTAGTAAGTTGCCATTTCTTTCTGCGGTAGACTAGTTGCCATCCAAGTATATAGAAACCCGGTCTGTCCTGCTATTTAACCATAGATGGGGGAAGAGAAAAGAAGAGGATTCATACCTTTCCCAAGGGTATTAGCACGTAAGTGAATGTAATGGATTCGACTGGAATTCGAACTCAGCTCGTTTTTAAGACAATCGCTATTTAGAGTTACACATTTTTTTTTTTTTTTTTTGGCAAACTTCCAATTCACATTCTCGTTCCATATACACAGATTCATTTTTATTTTTGATAGATTCACTGAATGAAAAATATTAATCTTTCCCCGCCGTTTTCTATTTCGGAAGCAACTAGCAACCCTCCAGCGCCAAATTCGACTAATATTAAGAGTTGACCCTTAATGACTTCCTATAGAATATGGATATTTACTTGACCCCATCACTGAGTCAGTTTGTGACACAAGGTCAGTTTTTAACGTGGGGACCCGAGTTTGTTTGTTTTTTTTCACTCAAGCCGCTGGTCTAGCCTGGTCTTAGCTGATTATAGCTTGTCCAAGCTGGTCAGAGCTCTCCCCATAGAATATTGTTAACTGCAATCCGGCCTTAACATTGACATAAAAAAAAAGTTCTCCTTTCAGATCTTATTCGTTGGGTTATTTGAATACTCTCAAGGTTTCTTTCCTTTAATCATCATCCTTTATGTGCCTTGTCTCTTCAGAATGTGAGCGATCATGGCTCTCCACAACTTCCCGTCTCTTGGAGCTCGAAACAACGCTTGAGTTATTGTCTCTGTCCTGCTATTCATCCAGGCAAACTTATCAAGTAGTCGCTCTTGGATTTCCTCCACTCCGCCTTACGTCAATACGCCAGCTGAGTATTAAATTTTCCCAGCTTTCTTTCCTCATAATGAGAAATTTCAATTGTCTCTCCTAATTTTAAGAGTCTGAGGGTGGTGTGATGGAAAGCTGCTCGGGGTGCGAAATCGGAGTTCACATTCCAGTCGAGTTTGTTACATTTACTTACGCGCAAATACCTTTCGGAAAGGTATAAATACATAGCCCCCCTCGGATAAGGGTTAAAGTGCAGGTTAGCATCTGGAAAAATCGTTGTTGTCTGCAAAAAATTGTTAAGGTTATAGACTGTTAATTCGCTAGTTAAAAAAAATATTTTTACAATTTAAAATAATAACTGTTATATATGAATAAAGTGTCGCTGCCGACACTTGAGTTTGAACATAGATCGCCAGAGGACAAACATAGGCGATCCCATTATTGAATTATGTAGATCACGTGACCATGGGACAAGCGCATAAGTAAGAAGTCGCCTGACGTCTGAATGATCGCTTTTTCTAGTCTATCCTTTATTACTATTCCGATCTCTATTTCTACTCTATCCTCTATTACTATTTGGACCGCTATTCTCAACTCTATTCACTATACTGTTTCTCTATACTGATCACTATACGGATTACTATTCGGTGGTTACTATTTGAGCGAGTATTATCGAGCAAGTACTATTAGTGCGAGTGATATACGAAAGCATCTGTTCAACGGCGTTACTATAGTTGTATCTGCGATTACAAAGTCTACAAAAGGTTGGTAACCCGTAAAAATAAATCAGTCAATCAATAGAAATCTTATTTTAAATGTCTTTCTGGTTCCCATTTTCTTTAGAACTTCTTTGATACTTCCGTGTCCATTCCTTGGCATTCTCGGCATCATTGTCCAGCATTTGTTGCCCTAAGGACAATAGACAGTTCAGTGTTCTTTCATTGGTTACTAACTAAATTTTCGTCTGTCTTAATACTTTGCTTAGTTTCCACAAGACACCTTTCGCTATTCCAATGCGCCTTAGGATCTCTATATTACAATTTCCATCGTCTATCATTACACTAACATTTTAATAATTTCACCCCAACAAGTGTTACATGCCTCACCCCTCGTTCTGAGGTTCTCTTAGTCACTGCGCCAATTAGTACAATGTTGTATAGCCCATTCTTCTGGGGTTGGGTTGGGTTGGTCTTGGGCGACGTGGTCGACTCGACAATAAAGATGTCTTCTCTTTCTTCTCTCGGCCGGGTGATCGCTAGTTGGTTTTAGTTAAAAAGAACTTCAACAAAGGAATTTTGACTAATTAATTTTTGTTATCAATTACATCCACGGGTACTTCTTTTAACGATACAGTGGATCGCTCCCTCACCCCCCCCCACCGTGGAGCAAGTTCACAGACACAAAGAAACACGTCTACATTCTTCGACATGTATAACTAGACTCTCTGAAATCCCTTTCTATCTCTCTGATTCTCACGCTAGTTTTAGCCAATCAGAAACGACTTCCTTTGTTTTCCTGTATCTGACCTCAAAGGTCAAAATGAGGAAGTCAGAGGAGAAATACAATTCTCTAAAAAAATAATAGTCAGCTAAACTATTATTTAACACAAGGTGATAATGCCACTAAGATGCAAGGAGTTACTGGGAGTGTAATGAAATAAAAATACTTTAGTGAGGAGAAAGGGCAACAAAAGAACAGGTTTCAAGAAGCAAAAAGATGGCGATTGGCGTTGCCTTTAAATGCTTAAAGATTGCTGGTGGCAAGAAAGCAGGAAATCAGAAAGGTTTTCCACGGGCGAGAAGTGCGAGAAGGGAAACTATCAGAATAGAACCTAGCATCTAGCTACAGTTACATTTGCACATGCATTATTTAAATTAATTGTCCGACGCCCTTTTAGGAAGAGACATGGTCCAAAGAGGTTTCGAATTTTTTTATGTCGTCATTAAGTCGGTAGAGAAAATAGTGAGTATTGTGACCTAGACAAAGTACGCCACAACAATTTTCTCCTACGTCACAGCACTCACCATTTGTGTCTACCGACTCTGATGAAGGCATAAGGAAGTAGAAATCTCGGACCATATTTTGTTCCGAAATGATCTACGGACAATTTCTGATGTAATTTCCTTCTTGTCTGAGAAGGACCATTCGTCATGTGGAAAAGGTCATCAATAAAATTAACCGACTCGGCACCCGCACATACGCGCATGCGTGCGGGCAGGCGCATGGAAAAAGAAAAAAAAAGAAGAAAAAGAGAAAAATCAACCTTGCACCAATGAAAAGTGCATAAGTTGTTTCTTAATATAATATAAAGAAAAATCTAGAGAATAAAGAATTAATTGCTGGCATCTCTTGACGAGTGGACAGAACAATTAATGGAGACCCTGTCAACGACATTTTAGAGTCGGAATGCTGGGAATAAGATCAATATGTTAAGTGAGAAATTTTATATTTGTATTATTACTATATATATATATATATATATATATATATATATATATATATATATATATATATATATATATTAGTAGTAGTAGTTGTAAAAATCTTATAAGTATAAGAAACTATACTCGCTCGGAAAAACTTATTTGCAAATAAACAAGCCAATACCAAATGGAAAAAAAGGTATCAAAAAAAGAAAGAAACAAGAACATGTACGTTAGCCGAAAATAATCGTCCAGCATACGAGTTCAAGGCCCAAAGAAAAAAAACCGATACGAATACCCAAAATAACTAAATAAAGTGCTCAATACAATAAGTAGATCAGACCTAGTTAAACCTAGAGAGCCAGACAAACCTACCAAGGTTTCACCTAAGCGAATCGTCAGGGAAAGCTGGCTTCCCTGACGATCCGCTTAGGTAAAACCTTGGTAGGTTTGTCTGGCTCTCTAGGTTTAGCTATATATATATATATATATATATATATATATATATATATATATATATATATATGAAAACTACAGACAAAAGTTCATTTTCTCCATCAAGACATTCATTTCTGTAGTTTAGTGCTAGCAGCAAGCAGAAATATTTCTCCTCCCGATGATGGCCATTTCGGCCGAAACTAGTCGAGGAATCTAAATGGAATAATAATAAAAAAAAAACGAAAGAATATTAATCTACAACCCAGTGTGTCTGAAGATTTTAATTTTTAAATTTTTTTTTTATTGTTCAAAATATATATATATATATATATATATATATATATATATATATATATATATATATATATATGTGTATGTATATGAGATTATTTTTTCGAAAACAGACCGTCTGCTACCGTATTAGTATAGGATAATGTTTTTAAACAAGCAGTTTTTGCAAGTGCTCAATATGAAGAAATCGAGCATTAATAGTAAACAGATTAAAATAAAATTATATATATATATATATATATATATATATATATATATATATATATATATATATATATATATATATATATATATATTATAATAAAACGAAAGGACAGTAAGATATATAATCCGGTGTTCTTATTGATATTTTTATTTTCACAAGAGAGTGGTCAATGTAAATTTACAGAGCATAAATATTAGAAATTAACTGATACTTTGTAATATATATATATATATATATATATATATATATATATATATATATATTATATGAAAATATTACTTAACTTTTAAATATCAATTTTATCCCAACATCGATGTTTCTTGGTAAAATTTCCAGTCTTCAGGGGTTGTGCTTTTAAACGGTATTTCTTTTTCTTCTTTTTTTTTTCACTTTGTTCCACGTCTTTTTCAGTACGTTATTTTCAATATATGCATTGGTAATTTTTTCTTGTCAACTCTTTTTTTTTCAATTTCCTTAGCTTTAAACCATCTTTTATTCTTTTCTGGCTTTTTTTAATTTACGATTCAATGGGATCTTTCCTCCTGATAACAAAATAAAAATAGTACAAACCTTGGTAACATAAAGTTTCTCAAGCCATTCAAGGTATGTACAAGTGGTACAATGTCACCTGTCATCACATTTCCTTTGCCCTGTTACTTAATTCACCGTATTGATTAATAGAAAAAAAAAGTTCATGTTTTTTTTTGTTTTTTTTTTTTGGTAGGGGAGGGAATGACGAAGAAAAAATTACATATAAAGATATTCATTCAGAAAAAAATAAATCCCAATCGAGTTCCGAAATGTTTTCCCAGCGTTGCACAACCATAAAGACGCCTTTTGATTAGAATTCTTTCGACTTAGGGAGAGAGAGAGAGAGAGAAAAAATGAAGTCCTTGTTTCACTGTTTATTTACCATAAAGTCTCTTCAGAATCAATGTGATTATTTATAGGCAAGAAGAGACGATATTCGGGTCAAAGATTGAGAAAAGAACATCGAAACATCGAAATAAAGTAGCAGACGGTCTGTTTTCGAAAAAATAATCTTTATATATATATATATATATATATATATATATATATATTAAAAACCCTAGATTGATTTAGTTTCGTTTCGTTTGGTTTTACAGCATATCAACCCCGATGGGTTATTTAATGCCGATAATTTTTATTGCTGGTAATATTTTTTCTAAAAATATATCGCTGCTAATATTTTTTCTTCAGAAATCTATTGCTGGTAATATATTTTTTTCAAAAAATGTATAGCTGTTTGTATCGCTGGTAATTTTTTTTTTTAAAGTATTGCTGAAAATTTTTTTACTTCAAATATTTGTTGCTGGTTTTTACAAAGTATTTCTTGTATTAAAACCTATTTTTACACTTTCATAGTGTTTTGTCCCCAGTTTGGGGGTTAACTATTTGCCCCTAGCTGGGACCCTAACAGGTGCTACCACCCCAGATCAGGGTGGACATGGGAATCACTAGTAATTAAGAGGTGGTTGTACGCTCCTCAAAACCTCCTGATCAGAGGCCTATCCAGTACACTGATGTATTAGGTTGGTGCAAAAATAATGTCGTTTTCTCACATGTGAGAAAACGACATTATTTTTGCACCAACCTAATAGTTTATCGTCATACCTAGAACATCCCATAGATTGATGATGATGATGATGATGATGATGATGATGGTAGTGGTGGTGGTGGTGGTGGTGGTGCATATATGCCATTTAGATAGAATTCTTTTGATTGTGATGTGTAAAAATCTTCAGCTGGAGTTTTGCTTTATTCTGCAAAGGTTCTAGCCGAAGAGACAGAAGAATTTGCCCATCAAAAAACATTATTTTCTCCCCCCACTCACTCTCTCTCTCTCTCTCTCTCTCTCTCTCTCTCTCTCTATCTATCTATCTATCTATATATATATATATATATATATATATATATATATATATATTAGTTTGGTGCAAAAATAATGTCGTTTTCTCACATAGTAACATATGTGAGAAAACGACATTATTTTTGCACCAACATAATATCTATCTATCTCATTCTTTCTCTCTCACTCTATGTGTGTGCGTGTGTATGTGTGTGTGTGTGTGTCTGATCTGCTCGAAATATCTACTTTGGAAACAACCTATTGGTTCTAAAAAGAAACCCAGAAATGACTTACTGTCCAAGCAGGCACTAGTTTGATAACATATCGAATATTAATAATGAAAATAACAAATAATAATTTGTGGGCCAATATCTACACTGGAAAATATGCAACTTTTACGGGAAGGAAACTGCAAGAAATTGGTATGAACACCACCCAGACGCGGTTAAAGAGATCGGACCTGTAACAATCAATCCTAATCGCCCAGGCATCGTTATCAAAGACCACACGAACAGAATGTGCTTTCATATTGACATGGCAGTCCCAGCAGATTGTAAATTATCTTTGAAGATCTTCAAAAAAACTATCACAATACAAGTATCTTGAAATAGAAATCTAATAATATGGCTTATGAGAACATCAACAATTCCTATTATAGTTGGAACCCCCGAATTGATTGGAAATAGTTCCAATAGACTCATTGAAGGGACCCCTAGTAGTCTATGCCTTAAAGAAATACAAAAAAAATGTCTCCACAAGTACAGCTCACACATTACGAATAGCTTTATCTATGTAAAATGTGTGTGAGCTGAGTTTTTTTTTTTTTTCTTGATGATCAGTGGAGAATGCCATGAAACCATTTCTGTCCTTAGGTCACTGGTTGAGAACCCGGAAGGAAATGTGTTTACATCCGATATCCAAGAAAATAATTATACTACTAATAATAATAATATAAAATATATTAATAATATCGAATAAAAATAATAATTAGATTATGATAATGATAATAGTATCGATTAATATTAGGTTGGTGCAAAAATAATGAAATAATAATGACGGTTTTTGACGTATTTTTAACGTCAAAAACCGTCATTATTTTTGCACCAACCTAATAATAATTGTGATTACAATATCGGATAATAATATTAATGTTATTAGGTTGGTGCAAAATAATGACGTAATAATGTCGTTTTTTGACGTTAAAAAATACGTCAAAAAACTACATTATTACGGCATTATTTTTGCACCAACCTAATAAATAATGATCATTAATACAATAATGAATAATATTACTACAAATTGTAATGATGTCGAATAACAGCAATAATAATAGTAATGACAAATAATAATAATGGTAATATCGAATATTAATAATAATAATAATAATAATAAAGTATTCTATGCCTGCAGGTGGGAACTGACAGGGGCATTACACAGAGATCCATTCTCATTTCATACCCACCGGATAACTGGGTGGAGTGGTAAATTGTACAGCCCTTAAAATAGAATTAGAAAATGCCGCTGCTTTCAAGGGTACGTTAAGGTATAATCCTGCCACACCAACGGAAAAAATGAGTGATCGAAATCCCTCCTCTCGGCACAGGTGCACGTAAACGCAGGTGTGTCGGGGTTTGTAGAATACAACAGTAAAACGAAAGGATGTTCGGGGTAAATCGTAAGAACAATGTCAGGGTAGAAACTGAAGCATATATATATATATATATATATACACAGGCACACAACACAGATATATAATCAGACTTTCCAGTGTATAACAACATTCGCATGCACATCAATGTGTATATATTTATATATCCATGATTGCAAGTACACATTTATATTGACACATGTACTCATCTATCTATCTGTCAATCTATCTATCTATCTGTCTATCTGTAGGTATGTATGTGTTCACACATATTAATATATATATATATATATAGATATAGATATAGATAGCTTATACGTTATTTTTATAGATATAAATATTTAAGTAAATGCTCTGTTTATAATAAACAGTATAAAGAACATTTACCGTCCTGAATGTCCAAGAAATTTCGTAGAAAATATGTATAGCCAAAATTGTCGGACTTAGGCAATTCTGTGTATATATATATATATATATATATATATATACATATATATATATATATATATATATATATATATATATATATATATATATATATATATATATATATATACATATACATATATATATATATATATATATATATATATATATATATATATATATATATATATATATATATATATATTAGGTTGGTGCAAAAATAACGACGTAATAGTGTCGTTTTATGACGTTAAAAAATACGTCAAAAAACGACATTATTACGTCATTATTTTTGCACCAACCTAATATATATATATATATATATATATATATATATATATATATACACACATACACACACACACACACATATTATTATTATTATTATTATTATTATTATTATTTTAGATGTTATAAGAAAAACATGTTGAAATGTTCTTTCTCTGATTTATATATATATATATATATATATATATATATATATACTCGTTTGGAAAATCTTAGGTATTTCGGCTTGTAGTAGAACAAACAAATGGCCAAGGAAAAATGAGGAATAAAAAAAGAAAGAACTAATAACATGAAACTGAGGCGAAAACAATCGTCCAGAGTTCAAGCTCAAAGTCCAAAGAAAAAAAACCTCCAAAACGAGTAAAGGCAACGTCGTAAAGTGCTCAATACACGAAGTAGAGCAAACCTCAGATAAACCTAAGGAGCCAGCCAAACCTACCTAGGTTTCACCTACATGGATCGTCAGGGTGTCACATATATATATATATATATATATATATATATATATATATATATAGGGTGATGCAAAAATCGCTCGTCATAGGGGTTAATTAATTAAACATTTCTAATTTGTTTTGATATTTTCTTATTTTGCAGCAACAATATTGACGATGTAAGATAGCTGAAAAACTAATAAACATTTAATTATGAATGTAGGAAAATGGAAAATTTTGAACGGCACATATAACAATTAAATAAAAAGTAAATAAAACTTTCATCTGTAACAAATCATTCCTCATTTCGACTTTTGGCTTACATATATATATATATATATATATATATATATATATATATATATATATACTTGACTCTCCAGTCGACTTCGACGTATGAGCGTCAAGCAGATCAGTTCCTAGGAAACTGACAGCCCGGCACCAGCACATAAAATTTGAATACAGTGGTGAAAGTTTTTTGTAGAACCATCCACACTTTTTTTAAGGCCGAATACAGAGAGTTGGAGCACTACGTGCCACAGGGTCCCCAAACGACCCTCGGCAGGTTTTGAATTCAGAGTTGTCTTTCTCCTAAACTAGTTGCCATCCAAGGCTATAGAACCCAGTCATATCTATATATATATATATATATATATATTAGGTACCTCCACTATTTCGGCATAAATTTTCGATATCTAAAGTTTAAAATGAATTTAAAAAAAAAAAAAAACATTCTTGGATATTTCATTTTAACTTTAATTGAAAGCTAAATGATTGAATTTATTATTTCCAGTAGGTAAAATATTCTGGTGTATTTAGAAATTATATAGATTGGAATGTCAAATTTAATTTTGATTTCTTAAAATTTTAAAAAGGCGACTCTTTTCTTAATTTTAATAAATTTGTGAACAAAACAAAATTTATCGATTTTAAAATTCTTCCAAAAAAAATATCTATATCGATTTTTAAATTCTTTAAAACACACACACACAAATACACACACACACAAACACACACACACATATATATATATATATATATATATATATATATATATATATATATATATATATTTCTGACACGTTATTTGATTAAAATTAGAAAATTTAAAGTTAAATTAATCTGATTAGAAATAAATATTACTTACTTATAGCATAAAAGAGTAATATACAATCATTTATTTAATGATTGGTCCTGCTTATCATAGCTTATCTTAGGCGATAATGGATGGCCGATTGAGTGACGAAGCAATGACAGCTAGTATGGCTGGCTAGAATTGATATAAAATTTACGAAATCTATGTGAACGCATTTTTCTGGTTTTTAACTACTTTGTAATTTTTACAAATGAACACATTTTCCGCAATTATCTAATAATTTATTGACTTTTATTTACCTTTCGAAGATGCTTTATTCAAAAATATAAAAAAAATTTTAAATACTATAAAATTTTCTTAATTTTTCTGTAAAGAGACACAACTCTTAGATCACATGACCGTTTCATAATAATGTCACGTTTAGTCTTTCATAGATGAAAATAGGGAACCAATTAAGTAACAAAAATGTCGAACTGAACCCTTTATTTCGCTCAGTGTTCTAGTTCCATGTCTCATGGATGTCAGTTATCAGTTATCTCCTGTTAATTCCCCTCTCCAAGTTCTCCACCACCATAACCAGGTATTGAACTCACACTCTTTGGGTCTTGTCACTGGATCAATGCCTTTATTTATTGTGCCATGTGTCATCAAGGCGTTGGTTAGATCCAGTGACATACATAATGCAGATATTGAGCTATTGTTATGTATAGCTGGGGCTTTTTAATCTCAGAATTCATGAGAGAATTCATGGGAGAATTGAGCTCCAATTTCGCATATATTCACATAGATTCCATAATATAGGTTTTACTTAATTAGCTATTATGTTTCTCTGACTCTTCAAATGCTGAATGTTTAACTAATTCTAATTTCTATTTTCCCATCTTTACACTATATTAATTTTATCTAATAAATTTTCCCCTGTTCTGTCACCCATGAAATAAAAATAATTGTTTGTACATCAAATCGTGTTTAAATTAAGTGGCAGCAGAAGAATTATCGTTGAACTTTTAAAAGGTAAGCTTAACCATTAATTCAATACTTAAATGCAGCGATCAATTTTGAGTTCTTCTGTAGTTTATAAATACATATCTCATCTACTCCTCCCTAGGTATTGTGATGATGGCCAAACCAAGAGTTCTCCACGGGAGCTAAAATTTTGAAGCTAGCTGCAATTTTGGAAAATAAGAACCATGAAAGTGACTATAATGGCTAGTATAATATATTAATATATATTTTTTAACCTCGCATAATCTGGCAACCCTGAACCTGAGCTCAACGAAAATCGTTCCCTGTGCCTAACTTTTCTAGGTCTTTTGAATTAGTTACTGAAATTGAACCAGTGGGAGCGGAGGAGTTGCTTCGACATACACATGCACAAACACACACATACACTGTACTTTATATATCAGATTGTTGGTAATTTTACTATAAATATGTATTGCTGGTAAGTTTTATATAAAAATGTATTTCTAGAATTTTTACTATAAAAATGTATGTTTATACTTTCATACTGTTTGGGTTTTGTCTGGGGGTTGACTATTTGCCTATAGCTCGGACCCTAACAAGTGCTACCACCCCGAGTCAAGCTGAGCCTGGCAAAACGGCAATTAAGGGGTTGTTCGGTGCTTCTAAAAACCTCCAATCTCCCGTTCAGAGGCCTTACCGTAGTTTATCGTCATACCCAGGACTAACATTGTAAATAATTTGTAAATAAATAGTCGAATTATAAAGTGCAGGATTTTTTTTAATTCATTACTTTCATTTCTATTTTTAAAAACCCATTGCAAAAGAGAAAGATCTGTGTTTCCGCACATTGAGAGTATACAATAATCCATATTAATTCTTCGAGGTTCAAATGATGAGGATATTGGATGAGGTTTGCCTTTAGTATATAAAATAATACGAGATTCAATGAAGAAATGTAATTCGCGGCCAATAATATATGTAAATGCTGACGCTTTCATGTGCATTTAGTCGAAGATGATTATCAAATAAGGTGTTTATTGTTGTTCATTTTTTGTTTCGATTTTCTTTTATTATTATTATTAATGTGACAGTCTAATTACGACGGATAGGCGGAGGAAATACATTATTTTTACAAAAAATGTTGATGGATGAGAGGAAGTGACATTAAAATAGAAAGTGTTACGGAGCCGGAAGAATAGTTTCAAGGGCTAATGAAGAAAGAAAAGAAAAAGAAAGAAAGAAAGAAAGAGATAACATAAAATAAAAAGGAGAAATAAGAATAGATAGATAGATAGATAGATAGATAGATAGATAGATAGATAGATAGATAGATAGATAAGAGGATTAAAGAAAGAAAGAAAGAAAGAAAGAAAGAAAGAAAGAAAGAAAGGGATAACATAAAATAAAAAGGAAAAATAAGAATAGATAGATAGATAGATAGATAGATAGATAGATAGATAGATAAGAGGATTAAAGAAAGAAAGAAAGAAAGAAAGAAAGAAAGAAAGAAAGAAAGAAAGAAAGGGATAACATAAAATAAAAAGGAAAAATAAGAATAGATAGATAGATAGATAGATAGATAGATAGATAGATAGATAGATAGATAAGAGGATTAAAGAAAGGAAGAAAGAAAGAAAGAAAGAAAGGGATAACATAAAATAAAAAGGAAAAATAAGAATAGATAGATAGATAGATAGATAGATAGATAGATAGATAGATAGATAGATAGATAGATAGATAGATAAGAGGATTAAAGAAAGAAAGAAAGAAAGAAAGAAAGGGATAACATAAAATAAAAAGGAAAAATAAGAATAGATAGATAGATAGATAGATAGATAGATAGATAGATAGATAGATAGATAGATAAGAGGATTAAAGAAAGAAAGAAAGAAAGAAAGAAAGAAAGAAAGAAAGAAAGGGATAACATAAAATAAAAAGGAAAAATAAGAATAGATAGATAGATAGATAGATAGATAGATAGATAGATAGATAGATAGATAGATAGATAGATAGATAGATAATGAAAAGATTGGGATAGATAGATAGATAGATAGATAGATAGATAGATAGATAGATAGATAGATAGATAATGAAAAGATTGGGATAGATAGATAGATAGATAGATAGATAGATAGATAGATAGATAGATAGATAGATAGATAATGAAAAGATTGGGATAGATAGATAGATAGATAGATAGATAGATAGATAGATAGATAGATAGATAATGAAAAGATTGGGATAGATAGATAGATAGATAGATAGATAGATAGATAGATAGATAGATAGATAGATAGATAGATAGATAGATAATGAAAAGATTGGGATAGATAGATAGATAGATAGATAGATAGATAGATAGATAGATAGATAGATAGATAGATAGATAGATAATGAAAAGATTGGGATAGATAGATAGATAGATAGATAGATAGATAGATAGATAGATAGATAGATAGATAGATAGATAGATAGATAATGAAAAGATTGGGATAGATAGATAGATAGATAGATAGATAATGAAAAGATTGGGATAGATAGATAGATAGATAGATAGATAGATAGATAGATAGATAGATAGATAGATAATGAAAAGATTGGGATAGATAGATAGATAGATAGATAGATAGATAGATAGATAGATAGATAGATAGATAGATAGATAGATAGAGTTAAAATAACGAAGAGGGTAAATTTAAGAAAGAAAAGAGGGAAAAAAAAAGAATATCTTAAAAACCAAAAATGCAAGAGGAAAAGAAGGCAAAACGCAAGCTGAAGTAAAACGGCCATGGATTTAAACATCGTAACGAATGCTAGGAGAAAAAAAAAGTAAGATGGAACTGAGGCAGGGAGAATGAACACACACTGAAAGAATGTGAAAATAAAAAATATAACTTAGACCCGCTTTTTGTGACCTATTAAGTCCTGTTGAAGGTAGCCTGCAGGAAAGCCGCTTGTTCCTTTTAAGATATTCAACGTTAAATTATTTGACACAGTCTTTTTACACTTCCTTTTATTTACCGTTGATTATCGAGACAGAGAGAGAGAGAGAGAGAGAGAGAGAGTGGGGAGTCAAAATTGACGAAATAAACCCTTGGTGACAAATAACAAATGAAACTCATGCAAAACAAGAAACACTATATTATGCACAATGCTAGAAAAATCTTACAAGTTAATTTTAATCTCTCTGTTCTGACGGACTACAATCCTTAGTTACACCAGTTCGGGCCTTTACAACTAAAACACGCCATGACACATCCACAGGGTTGAATCATCCTCATTCCCTATTTATTCAATTGGTAAGACGGGAAATTAACTCAGACAGCTTCTTCCCAAGAACCGACACTTTCTGGAACAGACTCCTGTGATGATTCATTCCATATCACTACAATGGATACCCCTTCAGTCAACCGTTATCTCTCTTATATTCTCATAATCTGCACTTACTACCTACTCTTACACCTATACAACAATCTTGTTCAGTAACAATCTACCTTGAGTGACTCTCGGGCTAGGTATCGGGACGTCCTGGGTAAGATGATAAACTACATCCGCGTCCTGGGTAAGACGATAAACTACATCCAGCAGCAAGGCCTCTAATCAGGAGGTTTTGAGGAGCGTGGAACCACCTCTTAATTGCTGGGGTGCGCAGGTCCACCCTGTCCTGGGGTGGTAGCACTTGTTAGGGACACAACTATGGGCAAATAGTTAACCTCGAAACTGGGGTCAAAAAACTATGAAAGTGTAAGAATAGCTTTTAATACCAGAAATGCTTTGTAAAAATTATTACCAGAAATACATTTTTGAAAAAAAATATTGCCAGCAATAAAAATCTTGTCGCCATTAAATAACCCATTGAGGTTGATATGCCGTAAAACAAAACAAACCAAACCAATATATATTGAGATAGATAGATAGATAGATAGATAGATAGATAGATAGATAGATAGATAGATAGATAGATAGATAGATAAAAATATTACCAGCAATAAAAAATCTTGTTGGCATTAAATAAACCGTTGAGATTGATATGTCGTAAAACAAACCAAACCTTTTATTGGTTGAACAAAAATGAAACTCTTTCATTTTTAAATGGTAGGGTGTAGCTAATGAGAATCGAACTAAAAGCAGCAATAGTCTGCCAGGATTATTTTCCTAACCATTGCTCTATGGCGAGGTCACCAATGTCGTTAAGCGAACTCAGCTTAATCTGGAATCCGGCTACACATGTGAAAAAATAAAAGGTATTATTAATGTTCAACTTATACATTTTGTTAACCGCATTATTTCTTTCTCTTCGTCAAAGAATAAATGAATTACTTTGTTTATGGGATTTGTCGCTGCTAATCATGATGACTGATTGCGCTGTTAACAAATGCAATTTACTGCCTGTCACAGTTGAACTGATTTCATTCCGTCCTCAAATGTACTCGATTCATTTCTGAATGTTGTTAGACATTTTCCAGTCCCGTCGAGCAAAGATTTGCAGCTATAATAATGTCTTCATTTTCCGCCTACACAATATCTGATTCTTTTCGCAATAAAAATGATATAAAACATTTTATTTTACACAGAAATGCTAACTTTTCAACATAATATCCTTCTTTGTTAATGCACTTAATTCACAGGCGAATAATAACCCTGTATCGTCCCCCATAAAATCGGCTATTAATTACAAAACGTAAAACAAAAATCCGACATTGATTATAGGTTTCTAAAAATTCTGGTATAATACATTTATAAAAATCCGTTACTAATTTTAGATTTAAAAATCCAATATTAATTTTAGGATTAGAAATCAGGTATTAAATTTAGATTTTAAAATCCTGCATTAATTTTAGTTAAAAAAAAATCCGCAATCATTTTTAGGTTTAAAAATCAAGGATAAATTATAGGCTTAAAAATCCAGTATTCATTTTAGTTTTTACAGATCCGGCATAAATTTTAAATTTAAAAATCTATTAATTTTAGGTTTAAAAACCCAGTATTAATTTTAGGTATAGGATCCAATATTAAATTTCGGTTTTAAGATCCGGTATTAATTTTAGTTTTAAAGATCAGCATTTATTTTAGGTTTAAAAATATGTCATTAATTGTAGGGTTAAAATCCGTTATGAGCTTTAGGTTTAAATATCGGGGATTAATTCTAGGTAAAAAAAAAATCCAATATTAATTTTAGGTTTAAAAATCTAATATTAATTTTAGGATTAGAAATTCGGTATTAATTTTAGGTTTAATAATCTTGTATTAATTTTAGATAAAAATCCAGTATTAATTTTAGCTTTAAAAATCTGCTATTAATTTTAGATTTACAAATTTGCTATTAATTTTAGATTTAAAAATCCAGTATTAATTTTAGATTCAAATATCCGATATTAATTTTAGATTCAAATATCCGGAATTAATTATAGTTTTATCAAATATCTGGTATTAATAATAGGTTTATAAATCTAGTATTAATCTAGTATTAATTAGCGTGGCGTTAATTTACTAATAAATTATTTTATAAACCCAAAGTCCCGAAACACATTAGGTCCGCCGTGGCACCACATTTACAGCACTCATAGCAGCAGTAGCATGTTTAAGAACTTACATGTCTTCAGGTTAGTTAAGAAAAATTTTCCTCCTACCAGACAGATTTCTAGCCCAGGCAAGAAAACTCTGCTATTTAAACCATAGTTGGGGGAAGTGACAGATTCCTAACTTTGCAAAGGGTATTTATGTGAGAACGAACTCGATCAGAATTCGAAATTGGTACGCCAATTCCTTTTTTGCTAATCGCTGACCGTTACACTATTCACGCATCCAGTATGAATTGTAGTTTTGTTTTTTGTTTTTTTTTTCTTTTCTTTTTTTTTCTTTTCTTTTTTTTAATCTATTCGCCCCAAGTTGATATTGGCACTAAGACACAAGGGCCTACTGGGAGTGAAAGAGAATGAGAAGACTTTAGTGACGAGAAAAGATGTATCATTCGAATTTTTGAAGATCGTAGGTGGCCGGTTAGCAAGAAACAGAAAAGAGTTCCACAGCCGAGAAGCGCGAAAAAAAACTAAGCACCAAATCCAAAGAAGAATCTGTAATGTTACTAGCCTTGACCTGGCATCTCAATTTCAGTCATTTTTCCACCGCTTGTGACGTGGCTTCGCTGGGTCTTTTCTATAAATATTTTCTTGGCAATTGTTTTAATGAGCTTTCAACAAATTGTATATATGGGAACTAGTTAGGACTACACAGAGACTTTGAGGTATTATGGCGGCTGTAGTAAGAATTTGTAATTAAGAATGTGTTGTTTGGGTGTGAGGAATACTGTGGTATGTTTGCGCCAGTAATTGTGGTTATCTAAGTGCCATAACAATTCCACTGCACCTTTTCTATAAGTATTTTTATTATAATTATTCTGATGAACTTTCCTATAAGTTGACTAGTTGGGACTTCATAGAGACTTTGAGGTATTATGGTGACTGTAGTAAGAATGGTAAGTAAGAATTTCTTGTTTTGATTTAAGGAATACCGTAGTGTGTTTGGGTCAGTAATTGTGACTAGTTAGGTTTAATTATAAGGCAGAAGAAGGCCAGCCTTCTCCTATCGCTCCTTTTGGCCTTGTGCCACATTTTTGTACATTTACAAAATAAATATTACTTTCCTCAATGGTTCTAAGAATTATTGAATTTAAGCACAGTACTAGATTGGAGGCAAAGTCTCATCATTTTACAGTTGAAATTATTAGATGTAACCGTAAGTTTGATTAAAAAAGTTGGTATTTTCAAGGTTAGGAGAAACAGACATGAAGAGGTTGTTCACATTTTTTTATGAAGGAACAATTTTTTTTTTCAAGAAAATATATCTAACTCAACCTAACATGCAATTAACATGATGCTATCAAATGTTAGTTTGTCATTGTAAATTTATCACTTTCTATCACCAACAATTAGAGATTCTTGATAAAATACAAAGAACTTGCAATGTTACTGGTCCTGAACCAGCATCCCAGCTTCAATCAGATTCCCACTGCCATAACAGCTTCACTGCACCTTTTCTATAAGTATTTTCATAGTAATTATTCTGATGAACTTTCCTTTATGGGGACTAGTTAGGACTTCATAGAGACTTAGAGGTATTATGGTGACTGCAGTAAGAATGGTAAAAATGTGTTGTTTTGGTTTAAGGAATACTGTGGTATGTTTGCGTTAGTAATTGTGGCTTGCTAAGTTTAAGATAAGACAGATTGAAGACCAGCCCTCCCTATCCTTCCTCTTAGCCTGGTGCCACACTTTTGTATTGTAACAAAATAAATATTGCTTTCCATCTCAATATTTTAAGTGCAGTACTAGATTGGCAACTAGGTCTCATTTACTTTTTAAATAACTAGATGTAACCGCAATCTCTATTCTAATAGATTCGCATTATCACTTAGTGAATTTAAATTGATTGTAAACTTTTTTCCACTTATCAGTAAAATTTATAAATTTATCCATATTGACAGATCTGCCAACACAAAATAATTGTCTTTATTTAAAAAAAATCTTGCAAAAATAAAATGTACTTTTCTGAAACGTCATTTGAGGAAAAGTAGCCTATTTAGTGTTTACTTAATCTAAATTGGAAAAAAAAATCACTTATTTTTAGTTTAAAATAACTCAGAAGTTTTTTAACATGGTAGGGGCGTTTTTCTAAAGTGTTAACAAACTGATGTTTGGAAAATTTGAGTAAAGGGGACAACATTGAAAGAGAATACTTGCCTTTTACATTCATTGTTCATCGAATTTTTTTTTTAAGTCAATTGTCTCCATAGTTTATTTTATTCATGAAAACAATCTAAAGCTTTTTTAATTAAAAAGAAAATTATTGCATTTTTTTTTTTTTTTTTTTTACAATTCGGGGCAAATTTTCTATCATTGGGTGGTCTTGTTTGACCAAAAACATTTGACAAGATAAATTCTCCGGGAACTTGTCCTTATAACGAATATAATTTTTTATAAAATTTCGAGGAATTCGTTTTTGTTTTGTTTTTTTTTATGGCTTAAAAGCCATAAAAAAAAACATCCTCGAAATTTTATAAAAATTAAATGAGTGGGAGAAACGGAGTTAAAATAAAATTACCAAGATTTTCTAAACAAAGAAACAATTAAAAATTAATATGAATAAACCCAAACAGCTTCATTAAAATCCAACCATTACTTGATTTTTTAAAGAATTTCTAAATCAATGTGGTTTTCACGAGAAAAGAAAAACGCTCAAATGCCCAGAAAACCGTTCCATTTATTTCATTATCTTATTACTACCACGTTGACGTCAGAAAAACAAGATTTTTCAGGAAATTTCCAAGGTTCAAAAAAGTATAGAAAAATCCTTTGATCTTCCCTCTTAATAATAGCATAGATTTTATATTTTTTTTTAGTACTGTATTAATTGTTATTTTGCTATAAAAAAATGTATTGTTAGCAATTTTACAATAAAAATGTATTGTTGGTAATTTTACAATAAAAATGTATTGTCGGCAATTTTACTATAAAAATGTATTGTTGGTAATTTTACAATAAAAATGTATTGTTGGTAATTTTACAATAAAAATGTATTGTTGGTAATTTTACTATAAAAATGTATTGTTGGCAATTTTACTATAAAAATGTATTATATATATATATATATATATATATATATATATATATATATATATATATATATATATATATATAAACAGTTAGATATATAATCCGGTGTTCTTATTGATATTTTTATTTTTACAAAACAGTGCTCAATGTAAATTTACAGAGCATAAATATAATAAATTAACTGATTTAAAATATGGTTTCTTCGCTACACAGTAATAACCATGTTTCAAAAACTGAAGCTAAAAAATTCAAATTTGATTATATAATTAAATTAAAAGCATTAGTTCTGTTTCATCTTCAAGCGAATTTTGGAAGAACTTATTTTTCCATAAGCACTTTCCAAACATGCCGCACGCTAGGGTCCGTTCCCCTCTCCAAACCGACAAAATCAGGGAGATTCCTTTAAAATCGGCCATGGTGAAATTCGAACACGTGTCTCATATATATATATATATATATATATATATATATATTGCAGAAGGATATTTATTTCATTTTCCCCAAGTTCTGCATTTATTATACAGCTTGATGAAAGAGAATACCTCACATATATATATATATATATATAAGAATATAAATATTTATTTTTCTAAAGCGCTCAGTTCAATTAAATCCCATTATGTATCTATCTGGGGTTGAGTTTGGCGCACTTTGTCGTTCTATGATAGGATTCGTTTTGCTAAATATTTGTCGGAGGGTGATCTGATTATTGGTAATAGGATTAGGACCAAGAATATGTTTTATTTGAATTTCTTAATAAAAAAGAAATTCGGCTCGTATGTTACAACAGATAGACATATTTTTAACTTGTCTGATTATGAGTTGTCTGTCTCCGAGAAGGTCGTCTTGTCTCGAGGTCTTGAGTTTTGTATTCCTCCTAAAAAAGTTGAGAAAGTTGAGGTATTTAGTAATTTCGAGATCCTCCTCTCTCAATTATTAAAGCACCATCCTAATTCTGAGGACCATTTGCTTCGCCTTAAAGCCCGGTTAAAGGACTTGGCATATGGCTTTGTAGACTCAAATGTTAACTCCTCTGGGTTTGTGTGGCAGAGGAGTCATTTTCAGACAGTTGGGTCATTAAAGACCAACGCAGACATCTGTATTACCAAGCCCGACAAAGGTGCCGGAGTCGTTATATTGAACCACTCCGACTATGTTGGCAAAATGCTATCTATTCTTGAGGATGGTAGTAAATTCCGGAAATTGGGTGATATTAGTCATGATGAGACCCCAAGAACTGAAACTAGATTCCAAAAAAAATTACTGGAATTTTATAAAAGTAATTTTCTATCGAAAGAAATTTATAATAATATTCGTCCTGTTGGTTCCCAACGTCCCAGGATGTATGGGTTACCAAAAATTCACAAAGAGGGCGTTCCACTTAGGCCAATTTTATCTATGTTGGGTTCCGCCCAACATAATCTCGCCAAGTGGTTATTGGATGTTCTTGATCCGGTTTTAGAATTCTATTCTGAGTATTGTGTGCCTGACTCGTTTAAGTTTGTTGATTATATACAAAATTTAAATCCAAACAGCGACACTGAGTATTTTGTGTCGTTTGATATAAGTAGTTTGTTCACGAATGTTCCAATTGATGAAACTATTGACATTTGTGCGGACTTCTTGTATCGTGGCCGTGGTAAATCTCCGTTGTTTCCTGAGAGTGTATTTGTTGAATTGTTGGGGATCCCCCCCTTACCATCCTGTTTTATTACGGTATTAATAAAAAATTTTCTTCTTGATAGTACTCTGTTTTAGTACCGACGATTGTGTTTGAAAATGTGTCGGTCGAAAGGTACCTTACATTTTAAACGTGGATATTATTGTATCGTATGTTTAATATGATCCCATATTTTTTATTTCTCAAATGTTTGATTAGATTTGGCAGTACCAGAAATCTGTTATATATATATATATATATATATATATATATATATATATATATATATATATATATATATATATATACATATATATATATTTGGTTTTTATTTACATTACATTTACATTATATATTTACATTTTTATTTACATTATGCGGACTATTGTCCTCATCTTGGTCGCCATATTTATTACAACGTTTCGGCCGTTGTACGCTCCGGCCTTCTTCAGGTGGTTGGAATGTCGAACTGAACCCTTTATTTCGCTCACTGGGGTAGACTGTTCTAGTTCCACGTGCCATGTTTAATGGATGTCAGTTATCAGTTATCTCCTGTTAATTCCCCTCTCCAAATTCTCCACTGCCTTAACCGGGTATTGAACTCACAACTCTTTGGATCCTGCCACTGGATCTAACTGAGGACACATGGCATAGTGGATAAAGGCGTTAGTTAGATAACTGATAACTGACATGCAATGAACGAAGCAATTGTAATAAAAGGAATATTCAGGTTGGTAGAAATCGTTCTGTAACTGTTCCCATCTTTCCAAAGAGACAAAATTTACCTTTAGGCATTATTAGAACCTTCTCGTAAGACTAGAAATTGCAGAATGCTCTGATAATGGCTAATAGCGTTAACTATACATTACGGGAACATTCTAGAATTTACTTTTTTCATGATTAATTGATTATTTTATTCTAATAATTGATTTGTACAAATACTTTTTTTACCAGATAGAATTTAAAAAATGCATTAATTTCTGTCAGAATAAGAATTAATTAAGCTTATTATTATTATTTTATAATAGTATGACTTTATACATAAAATGTACCAAGATTTGTTTTATTTAAGGCTTTTACATTTATAAAAATACAATTTTTCAAGTTAACGAATATTTATTTCCCCCCCACTGTATCTTACCACTAACGAGCCCTAGTTTTTAAAAAAAAAAAATAATGTTTACCCAATGCAAGACACAAGATTCCCTCAAGGTAGAGGGTTACTGACTGAGGTTGTTGTATGGGCATAAGCAGAGAAAGTAGAACGTGCATATTATGAGAATATGTCGGATAAATAAGGGTTATCCGTAGACTTGGAGTGCTTGAGAATGTAGTGTCGTGGAATTTTCTCTCTCTCTCTCTCTCTCTCTCTCTCTCTCTCTCTCTCTCTCTCTCTCTCTCTCTCTCTCTCTCTCTCTCTCTCTCTCTCTCTCTCTCTCTCTCTACGGATTGTTTCCTTTCTCTCTCACACGCTCTCTCTCTTTAACCATTTTATCGAAAGAAAATCTCCTCTCTCTCTCTCTCTTTCCCTCTCTTCTTTCGCTGTTTCTCTTTAAGAAATTTTCTACTTCTCTCTCTTCCTCTGTCTTTCTCTCTCACGCTCTCTCTCCCCCCTCTTTCTCTTCTTTAACCATTTTATCTGAAGAAATTGTTTCTCTCTCTCTCTCTCTCTCTCACTCTCTTTCCCCGCTCCTTTCACCATTTCTCCATAAGAAATGTTATATTTCTCTCTCTCTTCCTCTGTCTCTCTCTCTCTTTTTCTCTCTCTCTCTTCTTTAACCATTTTATCGAAATAAATTTTTTCTCTCCCTTTCTTTCCCCCCCTTTTACCAATTGTCCATAGAAATCCTTCTATTTGTCTCTCTCTTTCTCTCTCTATCTCTCTCTTTTACTCTTTCAACATCACGTACCCTGTGACTATGCTGATTATGCCTATCTTTCGATTGATCACTTCTCTCAGGTATTCACCTTCCAGCACAATGGTTACAGTGGTGGGTCATTTGAAACGACAGTTCGTGGACTAAATTTCGCATCAGGCGCACCGCTGTACGCTTGCTTGTAATGGCACAGCCTTTCAAAGCATGAAAAGATGCATGTCCTTGTGCCAGACTAATCGGGACAGAATGAATAATTACTTCCCAATGCCTTTCATGTTCTTTCGTTGCCAGGCAAATGGCGGTGGTTAGATTTGCTGACGCACGTGGCCTGCAATCAAAGAAAGGTATAGAATATCCATTGCCCCTGAACATGGGTCTTTACTCACGTCTGGCGACCACCTTTAAACGCTCTGTTTGACAAACGGCCCTTATTTGCACATACCACACGCACACCGTCGTTCACTCACCCCGACCGAAGTGGATAACTCCGGTGCACAAGTGGGTACACGTTCGCACATGTACGAGACGATGTTTGTTGTGAGGCGCATAGGTGGTGGCCTTGCGTTCCGTTGTCGGAGCCGGTATTCAAAACACCGCCAAAAGTCAGTCAACACTGAGAGGTTATCATTTTTTTTATAACCTATGTTAAGTACTACGAATGGCTTGTGAGAGTCTAAATATAAAGGAACGTCTTGTATGTTCCTTTTAAAATTAATGACTTTTTACCTGAGGATGGTTTTTTTTTTTGTTTTTTTTTTTTTCATTTCACCCAAAGCTAAGCAGGAGTACCACTAGTACGCAGGGAGTTACGGAGAGTAAGTATAGGGGAAAGAAATAATGGAAGCTTTAATAACAAAAAAATGAAAAAAATAAAAGGCCAACTTTTAACAATATTAACTACGAACAAGGCCACAATGTGCTGAACGTATTCGGAAATTAAAAACATCCCTACCACACACTAAGACATACACAGAACGTACACACTCAATTAAGCTGAAATATCGAATCATCCTTGATAATGGCTAAAGGTATAGCCGAAAGCGCTCGGAAATATAAAACATTTGGACAGTTTTTGCATACTCTTTGTCCAGAAAAGAAAGCTCTTGTCAGAACACAAGAAAAATTAAATAAAAAGCTTAACCGTAGTATTAGGTTGGTGCAAAAAATAATGACGTAATAATGTCGTTTTTTGACGTTAAAAAATACGTCAAAAAACGACATTATTACGTCATTATTTTTGCACCAACCTAATATCTTACCTTTCGTTTTTAATATTTATACATGTATATTTATATATGTATATATATGTGTGCGCGTATATATATATATATATATATATATATATATATATATATATATATATATATACACATATATATATATATATATATATATATATATATATATATATAATGTCGTCATCATCTTGTTTCATCTTCAACTTCTATATAGACCTTGAGACCAAAATGAAACCGGTTAATGATTCAAATAGGTCAGGCCTCTTTAATAAGAATTAGCAGATTTGGGCTAATAGGTCAAATGAGGTCACTGCATGTGATGGTTGCAGTTCAAGTAAAATCCTTTAACACCACTCACATACAAATAGACACCCACTTAAATAATTGTTTTCTTTTTAGTTTGCCACAAAATTTAATTACTTCTTGCTATTTTTATCTCTTTTCCTTAAATATTTTTTAATTTCTAAATTTATACTGCATTCAAATTTAGAAATAAATCTATATATAAACAATTTATATATATACCGGGCGTAACAGCAAAATTGTCCAAATCTTGTAAAAACAAAATTGTCCAATTGTTAGATTAAGCTTTGCGCCGCTGTATCTTAGAAATGATTAAAGATATCTTATTGGAATTCTTCGAGGTTCTTATAACAATATTGGCCTCTACTTTGAGCAAAAAGAATGTATAATTACTCTCCAAGCTTAACAGAAGAATCGTAATGAAATCGATCATAAACGAAAATGACATGTTTATTATTAATTAATCATAGTTAAGGATCGGAAGCTCATGAGGCATTGAAATATGGTTCAAATATATATATATATATATATATATATATATTATTCCAGGATCGTTTTTCAACTTATTCAAGATGATCTTCATCCTCTTTAACCATCTAATTTTCTGTAACAAGAAAATTAGAAGGTGCGTTACATGTTTTGCGTATGATGTCATTTTCAAGTCTTTTTTCACTGCTCTTTGGACTGTCATAGCTGAAACTCCTCTCTCACGTGCCAAACTTCTTATGGGTTGAGTTGGATCTTTTCTAATTTACCTCCTTAGGTCTAAGTAGAAATGATGATCCCTCTTCCTGATGTGACCTGAGACATTTTCCCCCTCTAATGTTCCCTCTTTTTAAAACTTATTCACCATTCTCTTGATGGTTCTTGAATGGACTTTGAAGATGGAAGCCAGAGTATAAATGGTAGTGCCATTACTGAAGGCCTGAATGATCTTTTTCATCTCACCATTGCTCATCTGGGAAGATAGTGAGGCTGACATAAAACGATTTTAATCTGTTATTTTTTTTTAACTGAATAACTCAAAGTGTTTTTCAGTGATTCTTATGACAAACAAGGTGGCTTATCTGAACACCTGGCAAAAAGAAACTCAATTAGTTTTTTTTTTTTTTTTTTACATATCAAACATTTGGTGGGATGGACAATTATTGCATCCTGTTACCCGATTTGGACAATTTTGCTGTTACACTTTATATATATATTATCACTTTAAAATTACTTTTACTGGACACACGTATTTGAGTAGACGCTCCGTTTATTTATTAAATAGTGTATTTTTTTTTCTACCGGCCTTTATGTTCGGAAAATCTTATTTTAAAAAAAAATGTGCTCCGCACCTCGACAGGATTCAAACACTGCACTTTCACCTAGCAGTGTTTTTATCGATAGGTTACAACCCAGAAGAAATGAACACGTTATTGTCGATAACAATGGACTACCCATGATTGACTGTGGCACTGATAGGGGGCGCGGAGTTAAGCTTCTTATTTAAATCAGAAATAGCGAAAATTGTAACCGTTTTCTCGGGAAAGCGTGTTTTTTGAAGAATTATTTAATATGAGTCCTTATGATTATTGATAGTACAAACAAGGTGGTTAAGCTTCTTATTTAAATCAGGAATAGCTAAAATTATAACCGTTTTGTCGCCATTCCGGGAAATAGAGTGGAACTGCCATGGACATGAGTTGCTCAGTCGTCACTTTCCAGTTTCGATGGAGTCCGAAAGCATCTCTGTGTCTTTGTGGGTAACAAATATTTTTCTACCATACAATCCCATCTTAAGTATCTAACTACTTTATTGGTATTTTCACGGAAAGTGTCCAGATGAATTATATTCCTTAGTCCCACCAGTTCTAACCTTCACGGCTAAAACCCGCCATGCCACGCCCATTGTAGCGAACCACCCTCATTTCCTTCATATATCACCGGTGAGATGTAAGTTCCACTCGAGCAGCTTCTTCTCACGAACTGCTGCTTTGTGGAGCCTGCTCCCTAGAAGATGCTTGCTCGATCACTAAAATCTTAACCTATTCATGGCTAGGGTTAACCGTTATCTACCCCACATATCCGCATAAACGGTGCTTCTTACTTTTTAATCATCTATATCGAGTGGCTCTTGGGGCATGTAAAGGCTGAACGTGCTAACCATTCCAATAAACAATCTAATAGTGTAAATAAACAATCTCTATGTTTAATTTGTTTGTTGTCATTATATGTTTAAGTTTTATTAAATAAAATTCTAATCATCGCTTTTTAAAAGAATAAACATCGCCGAGGAGTGAAGGTAGTTAAAATAATAGCGGTGTTAAGGGAAAAACCGTATTTTTGTTACGCCTATTTTTTTTTTTTTTTTTTTTTTTACGAGCACGAAGATTCTAGATTGCCAATTCTAACTAGATTTAAAATTTATAGTCAGTATCGTTTCTTTCGCTCCCATCACGTACATGAGGGTAACTAACAACATTTTTAAACTCTAAGCGTGTTTGTTAAAGAATTATTTAATATAAGAGTCCCTTATGATTATTGATAGTACAAACAAGGTGGTTAAGCTTCTTATTTAAATCAGGAATGGCTATAATTGTAATCGTTTTGTCGCCATTCCGGGAAATAGAGTAGTATTGCCATGGATAGGAGTTGCTCAGTCGTCACTTTCCAGTTTCGATGGAGTCCGAACGCATCTTTGCGTCTTTGTGGGTAACAAATGTTTTTTTTCCCACCTTACAATCCCGTCGTAAGCATTTAACTACTTTATTGGTATTTTCATGGAAACGCTCAGACAAAATGTATTCCTCAGTTCCAGCAGTTCTAAACTTCACGGCTAAGTAAAAGGCACTGTTTATGAGGATGTGTGGGGTACAAAACGGTTAACCCTAGCCATGAATAGGTTAAGATTTTAATGATCGAGGATGCATCTTCTAGGGAACCGACTCCACAAAGCAGTAGTTCGTGAAAAGAAGCTGCTCCAGTGGAAATTAAATCTCACCAGTGGAATACGAAGGGAATGAGGGTGGTTCGCTACAATGGGCGTGACTTGGCGGGTCTTAGCCGTGAAGGTTAAAACTGGTGGAACTAAGGAATATAATTCATCTGGACACTTTCCGTGGAAATATGTGATAGAGCAGGGAGAGGCTTGCAACATTTCGTCTGTGAGAAAAGGGGTTGTAGGGTGGAAAATAATTTCTTTCTTTTTTTCCTTTAGATTGTTTCTTTCTTTCTTTTTTCCCTTTAGATTGTTTCTTTCTTTCTTTCTTTCTTTCTTGTTTCCTTTAGATTCTTTCATTCTTTCTGTCTTTTTTCCTTTAGACTCATTCATTCTTTCTGTCTTTTTTCCTCTAGACTTTCTTTTTTTCCTTTAGACTCTTTCTTTTTTTCCTTTAGATTCTTTCTTTCTTTTTTTCCTTTAGATTCTTTCTTTCTTTCTTTTTTTCTTCCTTTCTTTCTTTCTTATGCGGATATATGTAAAAGATAACAGTTAAACCTAGACTTTTACAGGTCAAGATTGTTGTGAAGCATCCTCTAGAGAGTCGGTCCCACAGATTAGCGGTTCGTGGAAAGAAGCTGCTCGGGTGGAACTTACTTCTCGCCAATGGAAAAGTAAGGAAATGAGGGTGGTTCGTTCCAATGCGCGTAGAATGGCGGGTCGTAGCCGTGATGGCTAGAACTGGTGGGACTAAGGAATACATTTCCTCTGAGCGTTTCCATGAAAATACCAATAAAGTAGTTAGATACTTAAGATGGGATTGTATGGTAGAAAAATATTTGTTACCCACAAAGACACAGAGATGCTTTCGGACTCCATCGAAACTGGAAAGTGACGACTCAGCAACTCCTGTCCATGGCAGTTCCACTGAATGGCGACAAAACGGTTATAATTTTAGCTATTCCTGATTTAAATAAGAAGCTTAACCACCTTGTTTGTACTATCAATAACCATAAGGACCCTTATATTAAATAATTCTTTAAAAAACACGCTTAGAGTTTAAAAATGTTGTGTATTCTGACAGGTATCGCTCTTTAATACTTGTTTTATTGGATGAGATTTAACAAGTTGTTTTTGTTTTTGGTATATAGAAATAAAGTGTCACTGCCGACGCTTGAGTTTGAACATAGATCGCCAATGAGCAAATACGGTTGACCCCATTATTGAATTAAGTAGAAGACGTGACCATAGAGGAAACGTATATATGTAGGAAGTAACTGACGTCTAATTGATCGTCATTTCTAGTCTATCCTCTATTACTATTCGGATCGCTATTTCTAGTCTATCCTCTATACTATACGGATCGCCATTTCTAGTCTATCCTCTATTACTATTCGGATCGCTATTTCTAGTCTATCCTCTATTACTATACGGGCCGCTATTCTCTACTCTATTCACTATACTATTCCTCTATTCAGATAACTATAAAGGTCAGATTTTTCTTGTTCCCAAGATTTATGAGATCAATACATGGCTACTGCAGTGGTGAGCAAATATTTGGAGAGTTGAGTTAAAGAGACATCCGCAATGATGTATGACACGTGGAATTAGAAAAATCTACCCAGGTGGACGAAATAAAGAGTTCAGTTCAAAATTCCAATCACCTGAAGAAAGCTGACGCGTACAACGGTCGAAAGGTCGTGAATATGACAATAAAGATGAGGAGAAAGTCGAAAATATATATATATATGGGTAACAAAATTTTAAATATCAAACCTTGTTGTCACTAACCAAAACAACACCATCAAATCTAAAGAAGCGATGACCAATGCAGAGGATCAATTTCACTGACAAGATTGTTTCTTGTCATAAATCAATTACCTATATTGGACATACTATTACCTATTTGAGTAGACGCCTCACATGTCACTTATCAGAGCAGAGTGCAATAAATAAACATTATCAGCCCACAATCTACAAGAACACTTAAGAAAAATATTAGTCGAAAACACGAGAGTTCTTTGTAAATCAAATTTCCGAAAACACATCACTATATGAGAGGCCCTGTATATCAAACATCTCACATCCGCCATCAACGGGAGCGGCGTGCTGAACGTCTTTTAAAAATAGAAAGCCACCGACTCGAAATCTATCCATGACCAACACGCGATGGTTCGATATTAACGCTCTTAATAGAATTCAAAAGCCACACAAAAGAATATATCACACAGTCAAAATATGAAAAGAAGCTACCAATACCAACCCTACCCAGACTAGGAAATGGCTTAGGAAATGGTCAAAAGCGCTTGGGAAAATTAAAATAAATTATATAAATACTGTCATATCTAACAAGATAGATAGATAGATAGATAGATAGATAGATAGATATAATTAAGTAATGAAAATTTTGGTAATCCGTATAGATAATCCCAAGAAGGATATAACCCATACAGCTCAATGTCAAAACAGAGGAATTATAAATTTAAATAGAAAATAATCTTAAGATTAATATATATATATATATATATATATATATATATATATATATATATATATATATATATTATGTCTCTTGCGATTCATGACTAACTAGGCAGAAGATTCTCCTACTACTGTGGTAGTCTGATTGCCAACCAAGGCTAGAGAACACAGTATGTTCTGCTATGTTATGTTCAATCCATAGTTTGGTAAGAGATGGATTCATGCCTTCAAGATATTTGAGCGTCAATGAATGTAACAAACCCGATTGGAATTCATACTCGGCTTTCCATTTTCTCATTCCCAGCCTCAATGCACATCTATAAATCTCTCTCTCTCTCTCTCTCTATATATATATATATATATATATATATAAAGTATTAATAGATTTAATTTTTCGATTAACAACACTATGTTCTCAGTACTCAGATACGGTAAAATTTCATATTCAAATACCATCCCGAAATTAGAAAAATTATATATACATATATATATATATATATATATATATATATATATATATATATATATATATATATATATATATGGTTGTGTGTGTGTGTGTGTGTGTGTGTATGTATAATTAGTTGCATTGATGTGAGTTTGTGACCCTTGGTTTCACGTCCTTTGCTATAGTCAGAGTTTGTCTGATGATCGCAAAGGGCGTGAAACCCAGAGTCACAAACTCTCATCAACGCAACTAAATATGTTAGCTGTATCACTCATATTGAGCACTTTCCAATAAGTACCGTGCATATATAATACATAAATAATATATATAGGAATTCCACACACACATATATATATATATGTATTATACACACATACACATACACGCACACACACACACACATATATATATATATATATATATATATATATATATATATATATATATATATATATATACGAGGCCTATCTGAAAATAATGGGTCTGGTGTTACAAAGGTTTTTATTTCGGACTCTACTAACCAGACGCTTCTCTGTAACTGAATGGTACAGCACGTCAGGTCAAGTGGTTCGATTCCTGTCGGAGAACGCATATTTTCTACGAAATTTCTCGAATATTCAGGCCAGTAAATGTAATTGATACTGTTTAATTAAATACACTGTATCTATAAAAAAAAAAAAATAAATAACGTATAAACAGGACATATATATATATATATATATATATATATATATATATATATATATAAAAATTACCAACAATAAATTTTCTGCAGTTAAAGTTATACAGTTTCGTTCAAAATATTTAGATTTTATAACGCTAAAAAAAATCAACCAAGCAACAAATCAACCGATTATTTGTGGGATAAATAATCAAGAGTGGTCTCCCCTTGTTTTGTCACTCTCCTCTTTGAGAGAGCTATTTCTGTTTAATGGGACTATAAAAGGACACTATATGCGACCCTCGTATTCCCAGTTGAATAAAGCTTTCTTAAAGTCTACATCTGCGTACTTTTGTCATTACAGTTAGTATCGAATTGAGGGTAAATGCAAGACCACAAACTATTAAGTTACTAATTAATTTGACAATTCATTTATTCATAAAGTTAATGCATTTTAACGGTTTTGCACTAAAAATAAATATGTTTATGACGTGACATCTTTTCTGTGTTTCCGGATCTTTGTAATATGAATTGCAAACTTGAACTGAATTTAATCATGCTAACAGCGTAAAAGCTGAAACTTAAACCAATCTTCGACCTATTATATTTTTTTTTCAGTTCGAAAGATGTTAACATTTATCTTTCAATTTTCAGCGTCAGTATATTGCATTAAAAATATCAATATACTAAATTTTAGAGATTTGATTATGGAATAATGCCTTGCAGATGAACGGAAAAAATAGAATTAGGCATTAAATAAATAAAAGGTATAAAAATATGAAACGCTTGAGAAAGATGCGATGTTGGGAGACGAATGAAATACTAGAACAGTCTCTTCAGCTGCATCAATTTATGAGTGATGTCGTAAAAAGACAGACGACACTTTTTGTCAAAGATGCAATGACACATTTAATAAGAGTGACTAATCACAAGTTTCCGCCAGATGGCAGCTGAATAGTCACAATGTGATCACGTGACAGTCCCATCAGCTTCAGCGCAAGCGTTTTAAGTGGCTGTAAGTGCTTCTTCGTCTGTTGCCATAAAAACGGAATATTTAAATAAATATTTTTTTTAAATAAATAATATTTATAATTAAATTTAAATAAATGACGTATCTTCATAAATTCTTTTTTTTTCTTTTTTACTATTTGTACTGTTTTAAAAACCAAGTAATTCGAGAAATGCCATGACTTGACTGATCAACATGATCATGGCTCTCCACAACTTCCTCTTAGTAAAGGTCAAACTTTTACCATACCTCTTTTCTAATACTCTGACGTCCATTCACATATCTCGGTAAGGAAGTTATTCGCTGTTTTCCTCGTTCCGAATGTACTCTGAATGTTTAATTCCCTAGGTAGGCCTCCATCGCCATTCGGAATTTTTCTACTAAAAACATATAATCGTATGCGTATATAGTCTCTGAATAAGCAAAGCAAACATATATAATTAACCGTATTCCATCTCTAAAGCTAGAATTTTGGGCATATATATTCCTTTACCACATCATCTATAATTAACCGTATTTCTTCTGTAAAACTAGAATATATATATGTGTATGTCTGTGCGTCGCAACATTATAGCTTTAGAGATGACATCCGGTTAATTATAGATCTTTAAATACTATATATATATATATATATATATATGTAGTGGAACCTCGGTTCACGAATTTAATTCGTTCCAGAAGGCCGTTCGTAACCCGAAATGCTCGTAAACCGTAACTGTTTTTCCAATAGGAATGTAACTAGAGATAAAAGTCACAGGTCGACTTAGAAATGATTCTGTTCCTTGTTAACTCAGTTTGGCAATGTTATTCGAAAACTGAAATGTTGTTCGATAACTGAGGGATTTTCATCTCGAATTTTCTGTTCGAAAACCGATTTATTCGACATGGGAGACGTTCGAAAAACCGAGGAGAGAGAGAGAGAATAACGTACTTCTGTTTATACATTAATTTTATGGATACAATTTATTTGAGTAAATATTCTGTTTTTAATTAAACAGTATTAATTACATTTACCGGCCTGAATATTTTTAGAAATTTCATAGAAAATATGCGTTCTCCGACAATAATCGAACCTGTATTCCAGACAAAAACCGTCATTTGGCCTGACGTGCTGTTAACCATTCAGTCACAGAGAACTTCCGGTTAGCAAAGTCGAAATTACTGCTTATAAACACACACATCTTCGACGATCTTTCCCGATATATAATTCTGCTCTGAAACGTAACTTAACGTAAATAATAAAAAAAAAGATATTATATGAAATGGATTAAACCCGATAAATATTTTAATATATTTTCTGTTTATACGTTATGAGAAAATTATTAACTGTTGCACAAAATAATCTTATCATTATTTTGTAAAAAATGTTTTTCAATATATGTATGGATCGGCATCCTATAGAATGATAAGATAAAGTACAAATAACATGTTTCATTTTTTTTAAAGTTTCACCAACGCCTGAGATATATAGAAAAAATTATCCTATTTGATCTTATCATTCTATCAGAATCCAATCCATATTTCATCACAATATATATATATATATATATATATATATATATATATATATATATATATATATATATATATATATAAAAGGTGTTTCATTAAGACGGATCAAAGTCAGCAGTAAATAAATCAGTGTTATTGGTGAAAATTTATTTATTACTCTATTGGGTCATGTTATTTAAGTCATAACAATTATGTGTGAAAAATATTATCGCCCAAATATCAGCCAAATCTGAAAGAAAAAGAAAAAAATCATTAAACCTAATTCACATTTAAAATCGGTCCAAGTTATTGGAAAAACCTTTATTTTGTGATGCTGGACGGCTTCACATGTCATTTTTGTTATATCAAGCGAAATCCCGTTATCACTTCCAAAAATGCTCGTTACATTCGAGACTTCGTAAACGCCGATTCTAGTAATAACGTCTTCCAATAATATCCGCACTAGTAATACTTGTTCAAGCAGTAATTGCCAAATGGTATAATGATCAGAAAAGAATTGTAATCCGTATAGTAGTAGAGAGAGTGAACATAGAGTAATAGTGGATAGACAAGAAGAGTGAACAAAGATCGTATAGTCATCACTTCCTATTTATTCACTCCCTTTATGATCACGTGATCTACTTAATAATGGAATCGACCGTATTATACACTAGCGATCTAGTTTCAAACCACAGTGTCAGCAACGACGCTTACTCTTATACAACATACATACATACATACATATATATATATATATATATATATATATATATATTAACTGATTTAAAATATGGTTTCTTTGCTACACAGGAATTAGCATGTTTCAAAAACCGAAGCTAAAAACTTCAAATTTAATTATATAACTAAATTAAAAGCATTAGATCAGTTTCATCTTCCAGTGAATTTTGAAATTTTGGTTCCAAAATTCGTTTGAAGATGAAACAGAACTAATGCTTTTAATTTAGTTATATAATTAAATTTGAAGTCTTTAACTTCGGTTTTTGAAGGAACCATATTTATTAAACCAGTTAATTTATAATATTTACATTGAGCACTGTTTTGTAAAAATAAAAATATCAATAAGAATACCGGATTATATATCTTACTGTTCTTTCTTTTTAATATATATATATATATATATATATATATATATATATATATATATATATATATATATATATATTTATATATATAAAAGTGAACATTGAAGTCAACATTTAGAGACGACAGTCTGTTTCATACTAGACGCAATCGTCAGTCCTGACGATTGCGTCTAGCATGAAACAGACTGTGCCTCTAAGTATTGACTTCTATTCTCATTTTATATTTACACATGCTCTTTCTCTGATATTGAGCACTTTATCCCATAAATATAGGACACCTTAAGACTATATTTCTTTATGTGTATATATATATATATATATATATATATATATATATATATACATATATATATAATTATGAAATGGACTAAGTCGGACAATTGTTTTAATATATTTTCTGTTTATACGTCATTTTTATAGATACAAATATTTAAGTAAATGCTTTGTTTATAATAAACAATATTAACTACATTTACCCGCCGGAATGTCCGAGAAATTTCGGTTCCATATAAAATAAAAGTTCGATTCCTGTCGAAGAATACATATTTTCTATGAAATTTCTCGGACATTCAGTACGGTAAATGTAGCTAATACTGGTTATTATAAACAGAACATTTACTTAAATATTTGTATCTATAAAAATTATGTATAAACAGAATTTAGATAGATAGATAGATAGATAGATAGATAGATAGATAGATAGATAGATAGATAATGAACACACTGGGATAAATAGATATAAACAGAATGAGATAGATAGATATGAACAGAATGAGATAGATAGATAGATAGATAGATAGATAGATAGATAGATAGATAGATAGATAGATAGATATAACAAAGTTAAAAAGATAGATAGATAGATAGATAGATAGATAGATAGATGGAATCTAATATGGATTGGAGACCAACAGATTGATAAGATAAGGAAAAATAAGATACTTTTTTTCTCTCCATACCTCAGTCGCTGGTGAAGCTTTAATAAAAATGAAACATGTTAGTTTGATAAACGTTTCCTTTTTGTTCTTTATCTTATCATACATATATAAGCTACTAATTCAGCCATAATTGGTGTTTCAAGTTTCTGCAATGCGAAGAAAGAAAGAAAGAAAGAAAGAAAGAAAGAAAGAAGGAAAGAATGTGAAGTAAAAAAAACAAAAAAAAACAAAGAATCGGTAGAAATTAAAGAAATGTAGAGGAAAATAAAAGATGCAAAGAAAGAAATGAAATTCAAAGTTCGTATGTTAGTTTGACGCCCTTTAAAATAGGGTAATTTTTTGATTTTTAAACGTTTGTGTCGTCAGGTTTGCGACATGCTATTTAGTGATATTATAGAAAAAACAATTCTGCTATAATCAAAGATTATATATATATATATAAATATCAGGATTTCATCCTCTTTGGATTTACCAATTCGGTTTACCAAGTTCCTTATAACTTAATATATATATATATATATATATATATATATATGTGTGTGTGTGTGTGTGAGTGTGTGTGTGTGTGTGTGTGTGTGTGTGTGAAAAATTTCTCAAATTTAACCCGTAGAAAAAGACAATATAAATATCAAAGAAAATAGGAAAATTGTAATATTAGCCGACGCGTTTCGTCCAATGTGGACCTTTTCAAGGTAAAAACGAAATGAATTTATTAAAACAAAGTAACTAATAATAACAAAACAAAATGTCCTTAGCAGCTGGAATATTGTTTTTATCGTTGTGTTGACGGATTCAAAAGAAAATGGTTGAATCCGTCAACACAACAATAAAAGCAATATTTCCACACATGACAGTACTTGGCGTAATTTTCAGTTGACAATATGAATATAATAGGGTTTTCTAAATTCTTCCAGTTATATATATATATATATATATATATATATATAATTATTTTTTACTGTAATTATTTTTTAAAAATACACACGCACACACACACACGCATATATATATATATATATATATATATATATATATACATATATATATATATATATATATATATATATATGACCACAATTACGTCATACCTTCAAGTGTCTCTTCCTTCGCTATGTCGATATTTTTGTGCCATTCGCAGAAAGGGGTCTTGCAATACTAGCGTCTAACTTCAAAGATAAGTGTGTTCCAAAAATTAACGGAAGCTAAACCTGGTAGGAAGGAGTGCTGTTGGGCAAAAGTTTATTTAATTATTTATTTAATCTATATTTTATTCGGTTCTAAGCGGTATTTGCTTTGAAATAAAAAAATTAAAAAAAAAAAAGAATATTAGCTTTAGGTCCGGGATTCTGAACTTTTTCTTTTATTCATTTCATGGCAATAAAGCCGCTAAGACGCAAGGGGGGGTTAAGAAATAAATAAAATAAACAAACGCAAAGCCTGTATTATAAGTAATCTAAAAACATTAGCACCAATTAATAATTAAAAATAAGAGAAAACATGACTTCATTTTTTTTTCTTAATTGATAATCTTATTTATTATAAAACCCAGGTTGTGTGTGTGTGTGTGTGTGTGTGTGTGTGTGTGTGTGTGTGTGTGTGTGTGTGTGTGTGTGTGTGTGTGTGTTCGTTTATATATTGGATCGGACTTCCTACATTTTTCAACCGATTTCAAATAAACTTTACAGGATTACGTAAAATTACTCTGCGGATGTTCTGACAGCGCCAAAAAATTGGAAAAACACAATTGTTTTTGCACAAAATCAATTTGAAAACACGATTAAGAGATATCGCTGTCGAGAATGAAAGGAGGACAACTCATATCAAGTTATACTTATTATAAAACCCAGGTTGTGTGTGTGTGTGTGTGTGTTCGTGTGTGTGTTCGTTTATATATGGGATCGGATTTCCTACATTTTTCAACCGATTTCAACAAAACCACTTTTTTTTTTGGCAGGTAGTGTTTCTTATTGTCTTGCACACTTTTTTCTTTATTTTTACATTCAGAATGCTTTTAAAATTCCATTTACAAGACAATATTTTATAATAAAATTCTATTCAATCGGTAGACTCATAACGATTGAAAACAATATTTTTGTTTGAGTTTGGGTTTGACTAATTTGCAAAAAAAAAAAAAAACTAATTAAGACATGCGTGTCCGTCAACCTTAAACAATAATCTTTGTCAATTTTATTTTTCAGTCTTTATGATGGTCGATATTTGATCTATCTCTTACTGTTACATCCCCGGGCAACGCCGGGCTCTACTGCTAGTGGTATTTAAGTAGACGCACCGTTTATTTACTGAACAGTATTTATTTTCGACTAATGGCCTGAATATTCGAGAAATGTTTAAAAATTAAATAAATATGCGACCTCCGGCAGGAGATGAACTGGCATTTCACTAGATTAAACCGTCATTAGATCTGATATGGTTTGACCTCTTGGCTACGGAAGATGTCGATGACCCAGAAAAGCCCAGACAAACTCTTTAAACACAGATTTTTTTTCGGAACAAGAAATAAGCATATTTTTTTTTAAGCATTTCACCCCAAGCAAGACGGGAAGCCACTAGCACGCAAGGGGTTACAGAGAGCAAATAAGATTGATAGAGGAAAGAATGAAGAGAAGGATAGGGGATAGATCAGGGCATTTGGAGACATCGATTGACATTACATTTGAATAGTTGGGGATTATAGCCCTCAGGGAAATAGGAAAAGGGGAGTTCTACAGGCGAGAAGTGCGAGACATGAAGCTATTGAAGTATAAAAGACGGCTACATTTAACAGTTTCGACAGTGAAAGGGTGTGAGCGAGATGCCAGCCTAGTTGAGTGTTTAAATTCAAATTGGGAACCAGCGAAAGCAGATCATCGGAGAATTTACCATGAAAGTACTGGCAAAAAAGACGGAGGGAGGTGACGGCACATCTGTGATAGAGCGACTGTAAACGAGATGCCAGTTCACGGCCAATTACACTGCATATTCGTCTCTGGATTTTATCAAAGACCTTAAGGCGAACAGAGGGGCACCAGACCATATATGACAGCAGTATTCAATGCAAGGGCGAATGGTTGATTTGTAGATTTGAAGGATGGACTCAGGCGAGAAAAACTTTTTGGCGCAACACAGGGAACCAACTTTTCTTGCGGTGGATGAAGCTCAATGTATTTGTTCCATCTCAGGTCAGTGGACATTGTGAGACCAAGCAGTTGCAAAGAGGTGCTCTCGTGGAGTTGAGTGTCAGACATTCTTATGGGGGAGCAGGGAAGGATCTCTGTGGTGAGTAATAGAGAGCAGTTTTGTCTTTGAGGCATTAAAGTTGTCCAGCCAATTCCTGCCCCAGTTCACAACCGATTGGAGGTCCTTTTCGAGACGCACGGCCAGGTTAGTTTTGTCAGCGACACTAGATTTGTTTTTGAGGCAGGAGTAAATTGTGGTGTTGTCCGCGTAGATGCCTACTTTGGAAACCCTGACGTCAGGAAGATCGTTAATGAAGATAAGGAACAAAGTAGGGCCTAGGATAGAGCCTTGAGGGAACACCTGCCTTCGTGGGATAGGAGCTCTCTTTCGTATCTCTATCTATAAAAGGCAGGATGTGTGTGTGTGTGTGTGTGTGTGTGTGTGTGTGTGTGTGTAACGAATGCACGGCCGCAATTTTCGACAGATTTGCACCAAAATTTACATGCACATGCTCCAAGTAAGAGGGAAGGTCAAAACCGACTTTGCATTTCCCAACTCCCATCGATAGTGGAAATAATCGATTTTTTCATGCTTCTACGGCAGTTTTTATGTAGTTTGCGGCCATTTTGAACTGGCCAAAGTGAGAGTCAATAGCTGGCTGCCACGAATAGGCAGGAACATTCTATTGGCCAGCGTAAGAGCCAACAGCTGACTGACACGAATGTTAACTAGCATGCTAGCATGCAAAAAATATCGATAGCTGCATTGGTCACAAATGGGAAAAATTTAAATCTGCATGGCACTTTACTCGAATTGACTCATTCGCTTGCTTAAACTCAACGTTGATTCTGATTCCGCAGAACTGGGTTCGGTGTGAAAAAGTACTTGTTGTTAACATTCTTTTTTCATTTGGTTTTTCCTGTTACGAGACCTATTTTAAAGCTGATCGTTTTGTGTTCATTTTATTTAGTTCTTTTTTCGTAACAGATTTAATGTTTAGTATAGAGCTTAGAAAACCTTCGCAGTGTGAGATAGGCAAGAAGTAAGGCATGTAGCAACACCAGCACGGCAAAGGGCACTTCTTTAAAGGCAAGGAAGGGTAAAAATATTTTAAGTCAAGTGATAACGATTGCTGTATGAGTCGTATGATTTTTTTTAATCAAGCACGGGCAACGCCGGGCTATACTGCTAGTCCTAATGTAAACAACTCAATTTGTGAAGAAGAAATGGATTTTTTTTATTTACTAATCCGAAAGATTTTTATTACTTAAAAATTATTTTTTCGTAGATACTCATATTTGAATAAACGTTCCGTGTATATATTATACAATATTTATTTTCGTCTACCGGCTTAAATATTGCAGAAAAAATAGCGTTTAAATAATAAACATCGACGACATATTCCGCAATCGTCAATGATGGCCTGTTTCGCTCATCATGACATTAAAAAATAATTTACCCAAATCCACTTTCTGAGATTACTTTTCCATTTAGCGTAAATCTGACGTTTAATTCGTTAATCCAGACATACCGACAAGTCTATTTTTAATTCTGGCCTTATGTTCACCCACTTCATCTTTCGGAAAAAGGTAACACTTTGCTTTTGAAATTTTCATAAAAATCATTTAATCACCTGTTACTTACCATCGCCTGAAGAAATACAATCAAAGTATCGAAACATGAAAGCTTTTGTGTAGCGATTTTAATGTTTTTATTATAATCTCTTATAATAAAAATAATAATATATTGCTCTACTTTGTATTGAGCACTTTTTAAAAAGTAAATGCTACGAACAGTGGAATTTTACTCCATCCGTTCTTTCTCTGATTTGATGTGATACAGCAAAACGGTGTGTCGGTGGATGACAATATATTTACGCCCCCGAAAAAATAAATTTCGGTCGAGCACTTTAGAGAGAAAGTGCGAATTTGTAAACAGTGACAGCTACTGCTAATAACGCAAAGCTCTTCTATGAATCGAGCACTCTGAGTCAGTGGCATATTTATTCAAAATAAATGCATAAAAATTCTATTGGCCAGCGTAAGAGCCAACAGCTGACTGACACGAATGTTAACTAGCATGCTAGCATGCAAAAAATATCGATAGCTGCATTCGTCACAAGTGGGAAAAATTTAAATCTGCATGGAACTTTACTGGTAGAACTGGGTTGGGTGTGAAAAAGTACTTGTTGTTAACATTCTTTTTTCATTTGGTTTTTCCTGTTACGAGACTTTTCTTAAAGCTGATCGTTTTTATACGTTATTCTTATATTCAGAAGTAATGGATAGCGGCTCGGCTTGAGGAATCGGAGAACCAAGTTCGAATTCCAGTCGAATCTATTACTAACGGCTTTCTTACTTTTTATAAACTGTATTGTTTTCTCTTACAGCTAACTAATATTTTCAAGCTTAAAGAAACTTTTTTTTTTCCTGAATATTCCCTTCTAAATAAATAATCGGTAAACTCTGTTTGTCCGTGTGTCTGAAATCTCTCTAATTCGGGCCACACTCGCTTTACATAGACACATTATACCTTTTGGTAATCAGGATCATCCCGGGATTGAAAATCTGCCCTTCATATGGTGCCTTAACTGGAATTGGAATTTGCGTCCCGGTTAGGTCGGAACAATTAAAAGTACATTTTTTTTTTCATTTAAAAAAAAAAATTAGGGATTTTAAGTTAATTTATATTCAGGTTAAATTAACACAAAAACTTTGTGAATTTATTTAGTTTTTCGTTTCAAATTCGGTTTTAAAAAAATCTTCAAGACTTTGTGAAGTGAGGAAATCAATTTTATTTCTTCAAAATGCCAGATTTAAAGTGAAAGGTTTCGTGACGTGTGGTTTTGAAGTTAGGAAAAGTTTGTGATTTGAAGAATTCTATTTTCGACCTGAATTGGAATTTCGACCCAAATCAGAATTTCGGCCGAAATCAGAATTTTGACCCAAATCAGAATTTCGACCCAATCAAAATTTCGACCCAAATCAGAATTTCGACCCAAATCAGAATTTCGACCCAAATCAATATTTCGGCCCAAATCAGGATTTCGGCCAAATCAGAATTTCGGCCCAAATCAGAATTTCGGCCCAAATCAGAATTTCGACCCAAATCTGAATTTCGGCCCAAATCAGAATTTCGACTCAAATCCGTAATTTGACCGGAATTCGGTTTACAGCCCGAATGAGAGTTAAAGTGAGGTTTTTAAGTTCCATGGAGTGAAATGAGTAATTCAAAGTTATTTCTTCAAAATCATCATTGCTGTTTTCTAAGCTGGGCTAGAAGTCCCTTTAATTTTGGCCCGGAGGCCCAATTAGCCCCCACAAGAGCTAGATTAGAAGTCCGCATGGAGTGCGGCTTTTAAGCTAGTCCTAAATATGGATGTATCTAATATACCAATACGTCTATTGTGACTTACAATTCAACAATTCTGTAATCAGACAAATATATTCAGATGTGTGTGTGTGTGTGTGTGTGTGTATATAGTATATAGACTTTAATAAACAAAGAAAAGAGTTCTAAACTGTTATGTAATAACGATATATTCTATATGGCAATGAATGCTGAACAATCTCCTCACAGATGAAAAGCAGACTGGAGGCAACGGAGATGTGCTTCTACAGAAGGATGATGAGAATATCGTGAATGAAACATGCGAGCAACAAGAATATTTGAAAGAAAATGGAACAGAAAGCTTGGAGAATTTAATACTCTTAAGACCTATTGAAAACAAGAGAGATAGAAGAGAAACAGCTTGTAACCTACCTAACAAGGTTGAGTAAATAGTTGGCAGGACATTGAATGCGAGGGTTGGTAAGGAAACAAAAATTATTTTAAGCTACAGAGGATAGGAAGTTGTGGAGAGACAACTGAATGGACATGACATATAAAAAGCAATATATAAAACATATAAAACAGTACTGAACTCTTATCAGTCCCCCCTACAAGGCAGGGGATGCTGAAATGTCTACTCACAGATGAATAAGGAACTTGAAGCAACAGAAATGTAGTTCTACAGGATGATGCTGAGAATACCAGGAACCGAACGTGTGAGCAACGTCGAAGTTTTAGAGAAAATCGAAACAAGAAGGACATTTATACTTAATATCAGGAAGAGACAGGTGAAATATATAGGGAACGTAATGAGGAAAGAGGGCTTGGAAAAATTTATACTCATAGGGCAGATTGAAGACGAGAGAGACAGAGGCAAAAAACGCGTAATCTACCTAGCGTGCTTGAGTAAATGAATAAAGGAAAAAGGTTTAGGAGAGATTTTTTTTAAAAAAGAGCTACAAAAGACGGGAAATTGTGGAGAGCCATGATTGCCAACGTCCTAAAGGGACACGTCACATAGAAGAAGAATCAAAATGGCGGCGCCCATGTTTTATGACAGGTGGTCTTGGACGACTAACTCGAAATCTCGTTGGCTAGTGATTCGTATGTAAATTATGGTTGGTCCTCGGCTGTATAAAGCGAGCCGTCTTTTCGGAGAGACAGAGGCGTTCTTGTTGGCGAGAAGCGAAGGCTTGGTGTGTGACCCAATTTTGCCGTCTCTACGTGGCCTGTTGGATTGTTACGTCGGACAGTCGTTGAACTGGATTTTGGCTACAAGTGTTGCGGTTGAGAGACAAATCTGTTGTAGACTTATTCCTACCGGAAGTTGACACTTATTATTTGTTTTCTTTTGCTTTTTTTCTTTTCTTTACCAACACAAGGAGGCTCCGTGCTTTGAGAGAAAATTGGGCCTCAAATTCACACCTGATCTCAAGCGGACCCTCTTATATACGATCCATCGCTAAAGATGCAGGTTAAATGATCGACTCCCTCTATCTGACACTCCATGCTATCCTCTATCCTTCACAAGAGCCAGCTCAGGTCGGAAATGGAGAACTGTTGCCATATGTGGGCGCGAGCTGTCCAGTCCTCTCTTTCCAGTCTTGACACAGTTCAAAAGCGTCTCCGAGTCCATTTTTCAATATTCCAACCTCTCTCTCTCTCTCTCTCTCACACACACACACACACACACACACACACACACACGCACACACACAGGTGGGATATGCCAAGTCTCTCTCTGCTCTATCGCTACTGCCATGGAAAGTGCTCGGTTTCGTTAGGTCTAAGCTTCATAGCTAGGACCCGCCATGCCACTTACATAGTAAAAAAACACCCAGATTCCCTCTGTATTCTATCGGCGAGAAGTAAATTCCGGCTTCTCCCTGCCAACCACTGCCCTGTGGAACCGACTCCCAAGACGATGTTTCCTCGATCACTACAATCTTAAACTGTCCAAGTCTAGAGTTATCTTCCCTCCTATTCTCATAAACTATCCCTTAACGTAACCCTCTACCTTGAGCAGCCCACGGGCCTTGTACAGGGTGAACCTTATTGTTAAATAATGAGGGAGGGGAGATGAAGAAGAACAAGGAGGAGGAGAAAGAGAAGAAGAACGTCATTTGTGATTGTCATTTATGCCTTTTTATGCCTTCCCGAAAATGTTACATTGTAAATCACAGTCTTAACATGTTTATCCAAATACCAGCCCCCCACTGCGTACGCCTGGCATTCTATCTTCCTCCCTAACGGTTGCCCTATAACCCAACATTCTTATCTTGAGATGAAGGCCATTTATCAACGTCCAGGCTAAAGTACATATCGTTGTAGAGAATAGAAGGAAGGCCGCCTGGCGTGAACACGATGCTCTCTTGTTTTGTTGCGTGTGACAATGTGTTTTCCTTTAGTACAATGTTATGAGAGACTGTCTACATCCGAGTCTTTTATTTGGCTCATTCTCTTACGATGGGTGATCGCCTAATTTTGTTATTATATTGCTCATGTTATTTATTTGAGCAATGCCAACGATAGATAGATAGATAGATAGATAGATAGATAGATAGATATATATGACGAGATTGGGATAGATAGATAGATAGATAGATAGATAGATAGATATGACGAGATTGGGATAGATAGATAGATAGATAGATAGATAGATAGATAGATAGATAGATAGATAGATAGATATGACGAGATTGGGATAGATAGATAGATAGATAGATAGATAGATAGATAGATAGATAGATAGATAGATATGACGAGATTGGGATAGATAGATAGATAGATAGATAGATAGATAGATAGATAGATAGATAGATAGATAGATAGATAGATATGACGAGATTGGGATAGATAGATAGATAGATAGATAGATAGATAGATAGATAGATAGATATGACGAGATTGGGATAGATAGATAGATAGATAGATAGATAGATAGATAGATAGATAGATATGATAGATATGATGAGATTGGGATAGATAGATAGATATGACGAGATTGGGATAGATAGATAGATAGATAGATAGATAGATAGATAGATAGATAGATAGATAGATAGATATGACGAGATTGGGATAGATAGATAGATAAATATGGACAGACAGACAGAGACATAAGGAAAGTTGGCTCCCTGTGCCGCGCCAGGAAATTTTTCTCCCCGGAATCGATCCTCCAGATCTACAAATCAACAATTCGCCCTCGCATGGAATATTGCTGCCATATATGGTCTGGTGAATGAATGTACCGCTCGTTTATCGAGGCAGCCATTGACATCTTTTGAGGCCCGATTCTGTACCTGGTAGCTATGAAACCACCTTTCACCTTCTTATGCAACTGGCTAATTTGATACACTGGTGTGACACCAAGTGCAAAGCCCATTTTGTTATCTCCTAGTGTCCGCCTAGTATATATTGAGGCCCCACAGATCAACTCCTAGAACAAAGGAAGCTTACTGACATTAAATAAAATTCAAACTGCCTGCTACTTTGTGGTGTGGATCATATATGACGGACTTAATATCTGGGTAAAAATTAATCTCCATGATAACGATAACTTTAGATTATATATGCGTTTTTTTTTTCTTTGTTTTTTTTTTTTTTTTTCTTACAGGGGGTGGTATTGATTGATTCGTTTTATACGGCGTATCAGCCATTTAAAGGAATATTTTTTAGATAATAAGGATTTAGCGATACAAGTCTTACTAATTAACCCATATCTCGGAGGAGAAGAGGTGGATTCATACATTTTGCAAGGGTATTTACGCGTAAGTAAATAGAACGAACCCAGGGAAATTAGAACACGACTTTCCGGTTAACAATTCAGAGCCATTATCCATTACACCAGCCGCACATCCAAATGTACAGCAACTGGTATTCCCACGCAGTCACCCATCGAGGTACTAACCAGGTGTTAACTTTGGTAATCGTACGGTGTTTCAACGTGATATGGCCGTAAGCCGGAGGGTGTTATATGCCATCGTATTGACAACAGCTATTTGCTACGAATGAATGTGTAAAAGGATGTCAGGGTACGCACTGGAAGAGATAGTAACCAATAGAAAGGAAACAAACATGACTGTAACGTTATCGTTGTCAAGAGTAATGAGAATACGAAATTAAGTTTTTCATTCGTTATTTAATGTCGGCGTCCGCGTGGGGGGGAGAGTCGCTTTTAGGGATTTTCTTCCAACGTTGATCTACTCGTGATAAAATCTGGCTTTTCATTTTCAGGATTCAGATTATGAACTGATTCCTGGCTTTAAACACATACTACACTAAAAAGAATTTAATCTGTCTTTCATATTTATAAGTATACCATTCGTATGTGCTTAGAATATTGCTACGATATCTGGTCGGGTGCTAGAGTTTTATATCTCGAGATGCTTGATACAATCAAAAGAAACATTATCGGTCCTAACCTGGCATCTCGGCTTCAATCACGTTCCAACCGTTGTAACGTAGATTACCTGTGCCAGCCAGCAAGATAGATAGATAGATAGATAGATAGATAGATAGATAGATAGATAATGAACAGAATGAGATAGATAGATAGATAGATAGATAGATAGATAGATAGATAGATAGATAGATAGAATGACTGAAATAGATAGATAGATAGATAGATAGATAGATAGATAGATAGATATGCAGACTGAAATACATTGATAGATATGAAGACTAAGATAGATAGATATTGTCCTGGAATAGATAGATAGATAGATAGATAGATAGATAGATAGATAGATAGATAGATAGATCCTCCAAAATCCTCCAAAATTAAGTCTTTCATTCATAGAAACATTGTCTATTCTCTTCTGAATTTCGTCATTTAATGTCGGCATGCGGATGGGGTGGTGACGCGCTTTGGGGATTTTTTTCCAACGTTGATCTTATATAACTTCCTGTGATCCGTTTGGACGCACTAAGCTCAACTGAGTCGACCTTCTTTTTTATATATAGGGATGGAGTGATCACTGACATACTTTGAGGTACGATTCTGCATCTGGTAGCTATGAGGTTACCTTCCAAGGTCAAACCTCTGATACACCTGGCTCTTTGTTATGCGCAGGTATGGCCGCGCCCAATATATATTAGGGTCACCACAGATCAACTCCTTTTAGAACAAATGTTCATTATTGACATTAAACTCGATTCAGACTATGTACTGATTCCTGGCTTCAATTACATACTCCACAAAAAAGCATTGAACGCCGTGGAGTGTCATTATCACCTTCGCAGAATAAAAAGAAAAATAAATTTTTAATCAGACTAATTCTTTTTATTATAAATGTTTATTGCAATAGAAAAATAATGTTAGATTAAAAAAAAGATAGATAGATAGATAGATAGATAGATAGATAGATAGATAGATAAATAGATTTTATGTAAATATAAAAGTGGACATGGAAGTCATCACCCAAAGATGCAATTGTCAGGTATGACGATCGCGTTTAGCATGAAAAATATTGTCACCTCTGGGTGTTGACTTCAATGTCCACTTTTAAGTTTGTTGTAACGGGAATTGGTTTAACAATAAATAGGGAAGAGAATGTTTAGCCGTAAACGACTAACTGTTTTTACCATTACCTACTGCTGCTCCTGCTCCTCCTGATACTCCTCTTGATGTAGGAGTATTTTTATGTCTTTCGTCCGACGACCGAGTTCAAACTTGTAAGGAAATATTCTCCCTCACAACAATATTTACAAGCGCTCTATCCCTGATTGTGAGCACTTTTAACTCATAAATATAACATAGCATAAAAATATATTTTAACACACACACATATATATATAGTGCTGTTCGATAAAAGTGACTCACCTTATCCTTTGAATTTAGCTCAACTTTCGTTTCATCGGAGAAGAGAACATTCTTCCAGTCTTCTATGGTGAAATTTTTATAATAGGGAGCCCATTCAAGTCTCTTGGCTTTGTTGGCTTTGCTTATTAGCGGCTTAAACCTTCGTGTACAAGATTTGTAGCCTTGTTCTAATAAGATTTGTAACCTTCTTCTGACGGACTGTTGAAGAGGTACGACTAACACCTTACTCTTCGCTTAGACCGGCTGCAATTTCTTGGCTAGCTATAGTCCTATTCTTCGCAACTTCTCTCTTGATTACCCTGCCAGTTCTATCATCAATCTTTTTCTTTCGCCCCTTTGTTTCCTTCCTTGGAGCAGAAGTGGCATCATTATGTGCCCTAAGCACTCAAGAGAGAGTTGATTGCGAGATTATAGCAATTTCTGCAATTTGTCTCGTAGACTTGCCTGCTTTTGAGGGGGCAATAATAGATGCTTTAAGTGCTTCTGATGCGTGTTTGTATCCTTTCATCTGGTTAGTGACTTGAGTGGCTATTTCAAGCTGTTTTTATACTGTATGAGGCATCTGGAATATTCTGGAATACTCTAGATTTAATTTAAGCTGTTCTAGAATTCCCTAGAACATTGTTCTGAGTGTATTGTAAAATAGTTTTCAATATTTTGTCAAAAGTTCTTTAAATTTACTAGTTTAATCATTAGAATGCGATATCTGAGTAACTTTTTTTGCACAGAGTTTTTTCCTGAATCTCATTTATATCCAAACTTTAGGGTGAATAAACTTTTTTTCCTAGGTTGTCGGGATGGGGTCTTTATATTAGTAAGATTAAAAATTATTTTAATCCCAAAAACAATAGACAAAAAATATTTTTAGTAAAAAAATAAGGTGAGTCACTTTTATCAAACAGCACTATATATATATATATATATATATATATATATATGTATGTATGTGTGTGTGTGTGTATGTGCGGGCACGCGAGTGATTGTATCAGATAAATTCTCAAATAAAAATAAAAGTGGAAAACCAAAGATGTACTCAATACACAACGTTCTGGCGAGGATTAGCTCCAAAATTAAACCCCTTTCAAAACCTTCGTGATCGATTTGTATACACAATATCCTAACCTTTCTTTTGCCTTCTGTCGACGGATACGTCCTTGGAGTATTCAGTTTACGTGCGTCTAGCCGTCCCATGATATATGACAAAGAATTGTTTTATCACCTAACACTGCTGAAGAAGAGACTCCAAGATTACAAAAAAAAAAAAAAAAAAGAGACCCGTGCACTTTGCACTTTTCCGCCACCCCAACACCCAAATTGAACCTGCCTGTCCGCTTTCACGTCACATCCGCGCCTAGGGTGGCCTAGTCTCCTCGTCTACCTTCTTGTACCTGTCACGTCAACATTACAAAAGATTTAGACAAAGAGGCAACTATATAGCCAGAGGCAACTTTTCGTTATGAAAACAATTACATTGGACTTTTATCAAGTGTTACTTAGTAATTATAAATAGATATTGATAGATGTATATCCCCTGTGTATGCATAATTAATGTTTTTTGTTTACTTGTCTCTCTAACTATCGAGAATTCTAATTTTATTCCTATATCTGTCTGGTTATATATATATATATATATATATATATATATATATATATATAGGGTTCACCGTTAGGAAAGATAGTTCACGCTGACGAACGAGACATTTGCCGCCAGAAACTATCTTTCATATTTAGTTTTATATCTCGAGATGCTTGATACAATCAAAAGAAACATTATCGGTCCTAACCTGGCATCTCGGCTTCAATCACGTTCCAACCGTTGTAACGTAGATTACCTGTGTCAGCTAGCCAGCTAGCGATATAGATAGATAGATAGATAGATAGATAGATAGATAGATAATGAACAGAATGAGATAGATAGATAGATAGATAGATAGATAGATAGATAGATAGATAGATAGATAGATAGATAGATAGATAGATATGCAGACTAAAATAGATAGAGATAGATATAATTACTGAAATGGATTGATAGATATGAAAACTAAGATAGATAGATAGATAGATAGATAGATAGATAGATAGATATGAATACTAAAGTAGATAGATAGATAGATAGATAGATAGATAGATAGATAGATAGATAGATAGATAGATAGATAGATATGAATACTAAAGTAGATAGATAGATAGATAGATATGCAGACTAAAATAGATAGAGATAGATATAATTACTGAAATGGATTGATAGATATAAAAACTAAGATAGATAGATAGATAGATAGATAGATAGATAGATAGATCCTCCAAAATCCTGACAAAGCTGAAATAAATATGGATCCATGGCAAAATTATAGAAGTGTCCTTATTTGTTCCTTAGTTTATCGTATATATATATATATATATATATATATATATATATATATATATATATATATATATATATATATATATATATTCGTCTATGTGTGTTGGGTGTACATGTGTGTATGTTCGTGTAAAAATTCATATTTAACTAAAATATATGTGCAAAAAGTCAATAAGGAAAAAGAAAAAGAAGGTCTTTTTTTTTACCGATGCGTTTCGTCTCCTGAAGGGGGCTTTATCAAGTTAAATATCAGGATTTCATTTCGCAGCATGCATTCATTTTCCTCCATTTTACTTCTTTTTATAAATACATGTTGCAAAATAAAATCCTTGTGTTTATTTTGTTAAACTCCTCGGGGGACCAAAAGCCTTTGTTAACGAAAAAAATTACTTTTGTCTTTGTTCATATATATATATATATATATATATATATATATATATATATATATATATATATAGAGAGAGAGAGAGAGAGAGAAAGTGTGTTGGTTGTGTGTGTGTGTGTGTGATAGAGCGAGAATCATGGAGAATGGAAAAGATAGAAATCTTTCCTTTATCTATGTCTCTATGTCCTTGCATATATATATCTTACTTATTATAAAACCCAGGTTGCGTGTGTGTGTGCCTGTACGTTTATATATTGGATCGGATTTCCTACATTTTTCAATCGATTTCAACAAAACTTCACAGGACTACATAAAATTACCTTGCGGTGGTTCTGACAGCATCAAAAATTGGAAAAACACAATTGTTTTTGCAGAAAATCAATTTGAAAACACGATTAAGAGGCATTAATGAAAGGGGGACAACTCATATCGAGTTATACTTATTATAAAAACCCAGGTTGGTTGTGTGTGTGTGTGTGTCTGTGTGTGTGTGTGTATGTGTGTGTGTGTGTTCGTTAAATATGGGATCGGATTTCCTACATTTTTCAACCAATTTTAACAAAAAATCACTTTCTTTTGGCAGGTAGTGTTTCTTATTGTCTTGCGCACTTTTTTCATTATTTTTACATTCAGAATGCTTTAAAAATTCCATTTACAAGACAATTGTTTATAATAAAATTCTATTCAATCAGTAGACTCATAACGATTGAAAACAATGTTTTTGTTTGAGTTTGGTTTTGACCAATTCGTAAAAAAAAAAAAAAAAAAAAAAAAAACTAATTAAGACATGCGTGTCCGTCAACCTTAAACAATAATCTTTGTCAATTTTATTTTTCAGTCTTTATGATGGTCGATACTTGATCTATCTCTTACTGTTACATCACCGGGCAACGCCGGGCTCTACTGCTAGTATATATATATATATATATATATATATATATATATATACAGGTAAGATGAGAACGAATAGAGTACAATTACAACGTTTGTCACTTTTAATTTAAAAGTTGGATCATTACAAAGTTGGATCAATACAAAGTTGGATCAATACAAAGTAGACCAATATTCTTTATTTTAGTATATTACATCGAAAACATCTCAAAATCGCTACACGTTCGCAGTCGGGTTTCAACACGTATCAATGCATCTCATCAGACGATTGTAAATTACTGGCGAGTGAACGATTTAATCAGTTTGAAAAGCAAAATACAGCCTCTTTTTACGAAAATAGAATAAAGGAAAAGAGGTGGGTGGTCATTTTAAGGTTTGTTCGATTTGTTTGGATCAACCAATCAAATATAGCCTACGTTAAATTTAAACTAAGTAAAAAATGAGAAATTATTTTCCATAAATCGGCCATGAGCCGTAGGTTTGAAATTAGTGACAGCAACAGACGTTAAACAGGAGCGGATGTGAATCGATACATATTATACATTTAGACGATGTCATTTCCACGGAAAAATAACTCTCTAGTAAATCATGTTTTCGATGTAATATCCTAATATATATATATATATATATATATATATATATATATATATATATATATATATATATATATGTGTGTAGAGAGGCAGATAAATCAAATAACTAAATATTAGCAAATGCATATGCGCGCTAGCGTGCATACAGAGGTAAGCAAATAAATATTTACCAGCTTTACTTCAAGGTGTAAACATGACATTATTCGATGTGGTTAGACAGAGCTAAGAAATATCTATTAATAAATATACATATAGTACCACAAACGTAGGTATATATATATATATATATATATATATATATATATATATATATATATATTCTTAAATTCTATAATTGGTAACAGAAACCATTGGTTTATACCAAAAGCTTCCCATACTTCATACTTCTCCAATTCACTCTCGTGTGGTCATGTGTGACGTCATGAGATGCAGTGCGATTTTCGCTTCTAGCGTCTTATATGCACGTGTTTATCGTTGCTTAGAAATCATCTATGTAAATAATGACAGACTATCATCACTGCCTTGTCCGTATATTGTTTAATATGTTGTAATTGACCTCTTTGATAATGGCTTATGTAAGCCGAAAGCTTAGATTGTATTAAAAAAAAATATGGATCAATATTGTGAATTTCTTTCTTCGTTCAACGATAATGTTATTAAACTTATCAGACGTTACGAAAAAAAATTTACGTAAAATAAATACACAACACTTGTCTATATTATTTAATGAAACGTGTATGAATATGAATATATATATATATATATATATATATATATATATATATATATATAGATATATATATATATGAATAAAGACAAATGGAAACCTTACGTTTGCTGACGCGTTTCGTCCTCTGATGGGCTTTATCTAGACAAAGGCCTTTATTTATATTGTCCTTTTATACATCATTTTTTAGTTATATCTTAAATTTTACACATATGCGCTCATACACCCACACACATATGCATGTGTATGTGTGGGTATGTGTATGCGTGTGTGTGTGTTGAGGGGCATTGTCGAGAGGTTAGAACATTCACTTTAAAACAATAAGGACAGGGTTTGTATACCATCTTGTTTGAATTGTCAGGAAGATGACGATGATATTAACGAACTGGGGAGGGGATCCCAACCCCTAGGTACCGTTACAACGAACGATACATCTTGATCCAACCCTTGGGATTGAAATTTGGTAGACGGATCAGTTCGTGCGTGATTGTGCAAGTAACAAGTCATCGTAACCGAGGTTATTAGCGTATTGACCTTGTCCAAACAATTGATCACACTAGACGATGTGCTTTCTAGCCCTGGAAACTCGGACTAATGTCCAGTCAGCACAGTGGCAATATAAGCCATAGTTTTGAAAAGACACAAATGCTCCTAAGCAAGCGCCTGTAAAATAGATTCGGCCTATCGAGCGACCATCCAATATTTTTATGAATATTGACACGACACTGAAATTGTTCATAATGCTACCTATGAATAGAGAGCATTATTATAAAGAAGTTGAACTTGAGCCAGTATTTAAACGCAAGAAAGTATCGATGCCTTTGGTAATAGAAATATCAGCGTTATTATCTATTCGACACTGCAAATATTTGCTTTCAGATATTATTGTTCCTTAAGCGAACGTTCTATTTATATCGTTTTTCCCGCAGCAAAAACATTTATTATGATCGTTTTACATACATACATACATATATATATATATATATATATATATATATATATATATATATATGTATGTATAATATGGCTCTTCATTCATGATCCGAGATACTTTTATTACTTTAAACGTAAGTGCATACACATGTTTTAGTCGAAAAAACGTGAGAAACTAGTTAATAAACATGAACAATCTGACATAGATAGATAGATAGATAGATAGATAGATAGATAGATAGATTGATAGATAGATAGATAGACAGATAGATTGACTGAAACAGATAGATAGATAGATAGATAGATTTGATAGATTTGATAGATAGATAGATAGATAGATAGATAGATAGATAGATAGATAGATATGAATGAATAGACTGAAACAGATAGATAGATAGATAATTCTTATGGTGCTGAAATAAATAGCGATGCAAGTCAAACTTATGCAGGCTGTCCCTGGTATTCCTTATTGAATTATATATATATATATATATATATATATATATATATATATATATATATATATATATATATATACTTTCTACATTCGCACAATGCCATCATCAGGATCTAGTTTCTATGTCGAGATTGAATCCAACTAGTCATGTTCTGTTATCACAGAGCGAACCATGAATTTTCACCAATCGCGATGAACGGGTATTCTCTCAGTGTCGTGGAGGCGGTGTGCTAAGAACGCCTATTGGTACTTCTTAACGGGTAGGTTCCTGAAGGTAGTTGCTAACGACCAATCTTCCGAGGCCCAAGTGACGAACCCAGCTCGCTTCTTGGTCCAAACCTCATTCTACTTTACAAAAATGATCTGCCCGATCGACGAAAATAAATAAATATACTGTTTAATAAATGAACGGAGCGTCTACTCAGATATAAGTAATAAAATCTGTCGCCTTTCTTTTCATTTACCGGGTGTAACAGCAAAATTGTCCAACTCATATTACAGCATAATTATCCATCCCGCAAAATATTTACTATCTAAAAACCCACTAAACTAATTGAGATTCTTTTTCTCCAGATTGTCAGATAAGACGTTTAGCCACCTTGACACCATTTGTCGTAAGAATCACCGAAAAACCCTTTGAGTTATTCAGTTAGAAAGAGAACATCTTGAAATCGTTTTAGTCAACCGCGCTATGTCTTTCCAACTGAGCAATGGTGAGAGGAAAAAGATCATTCAGGCCTTCAGTAATGGTACCAACATTCATACTCTGCTTTCCATGTTCAAAGTTCATTCATGAATTATCAAGAGAATGCCAAATAAGTTTTAAAAAAGAAGGGACAATAGCGAGTAAAACTGAATCAGGAGATCACAACAGAATTAACATCGGAGGAACTTGACAGAAAAGTGAAACCTTTCCATCCCCAAAAATATATATAAACGTGTTGTATAAAAACTGTATTTACTTTTTTACTCTACTCATATATATATATATATATATATATATATATATATATATATATATATATATATAAAGAACAGTAAGATATATAATCTGGTGTTCTTATAGATATATTTATTTTTACAAAATAGTGCTCAATTTAAATTTACAGAGCATTAATATTATAAATTAATTGATTTAAAATATGGTTTTTCCACTACACAGTTCTAACCATGTTTCAAAAATGGAAGGTCCGAATTTAATTTTGTAATTAAATTAAAAACATTAGTTCCATTTCATTCTCAAGCGAATTTTGGAGTAACTTTTAAAAATACTGGGTTTTAAAGACACAGCTAAAATCATAATTCACGTTTCCAAGGTTACAGATAAATTCACTTCCACTAGACAGGGGTGTTTGCGTGTTCTTTATGTCTGTATTTTGTTGTATCCGTTATTAGCTACGTTTTGGTAGGGGGTAGGGATGTATTCTTCAATGAAATCTGACATCCGTTAAATGCATGTCGTCTGGATTTTTTAAAATTTTATTGTTAACGGCAAAAATTCTTACGGCATTTTTTCTATTTGTATATTTAAAGATTTTTTGGGGCGGGTGTTCAGGTTAGAATACGTTTTATTTAACTACAATTTGAAAAATATTTTCGCTATTATTTTTTAATATACTATATTTCTTTTAAGAACAAGTAAATGTATTAGAATCCCTTACAGTATGTAGAGTTATTTTCACATCAACTATAAGTATGTATATTATTAGGTTACAATTTTTTTTCTGTCTTATATGCATCTTATATTGAAAACGGCCGACAAGTAAAATTTAATTAATTAAGCTTTTTCCGTTTTCAGGGGTTAAAGAATAGAGAATTGCCCAAATTTATAAGTATTCAGAACGCTTTTGGCTACTTCTCTAGCCATTATCAAGGATGTCTTTTAGATAGTAAAATTCTGTGTAACTGCTACATACTAATTTTACAGCAGTAATTTTACGAGTTGTTTATGCGCTTCTTGGCGGTCACATGCTATGCACGACCAGTTGACCGGGGCAAGACTTCTATTTTTATAACTCTTTTAAAACGCCGTCTCCTCTGCTAAATAGTGGGAGATTGATAGTGGAAGAATAAAGTTTAATAAGTACAGTCTTCCTAATGACAAGCTGTATATAACTATGTGACCATAAAATGACCCTTGTATTATCAACTAGAATTTCCATTAAGTGTTCTTAGAAATTATGAATTAATAAATGTTTATTAATCGCACTCTGCTGCGACAGGTGGCATGTAGGACGTCTATTAAGGAGGTAGTAGTGTGTCCGATATAGGTCATAGGTTTTTGACAAGTAACACAGTCTTGTGCAGGGCAATGGAATTGGTACATTATATTGGTCCCTGCTAGTTTAGATTTGATGGGGTTATTTCGATAGGTTTGCGGTCTTCCCTTTCAACAATATATTATGAACTTTATGTTTTCCGGGTATTAACGTAGAGCTATGATATTTAATGTTTTTCCTTATAGCAAATTCATCTTGCCTATAGCAATTGTGCATCTGGTTGCAATAAAATATATTGATGTTTTGTGGTGTTGTATTTTTATTACGGGCATCGTGTATTTTTTTGTAAGTATAATTTCATTTCCCTATAAATGATGTAGTTTGGAAAATTATTGTTGTCTAGTGTTTGTTTTATGTGTTTTGGTTCACCTAGAAACATTCCTCGGGAAGAGGAATATATATATATATATATATATATATATATATATATATATATATATATATATATATATACAAACGCGCACAAACATACAGACACGTAAATGTCGAGAAATAGGTAGATATTTTTTACAAAAATGACAGTTATGACAGCCTGTGTACTGTCACTCTTCCCACATCTCCACATCTGTCTCTTTCTCTTTCTCAACACACACACATACATACACATATGATTGTCCCAGTAATGATTTTATATGCAGACATACACACACAAACACACACACGCATATATATATATATATATATATATATATATATATATATATATATCCAAGTAAAGGGTTGGTGTATACGAAATAAATTCCAATAATTAAAAATACTATTCTCAAAAGAATGCTCAATACAGAGTAGAGCAATCATAATTTATTCGAAAATTATAACATAAATATGTCATAAAATCACTACAAAAATAGCCGTTTTGTTTCAACACTTCTGGTGTCTTATCAAGTGATGCTGTTGAATGTAGAACAAAAGATTTTAAAAGGTTCAAATCGACCAAACACTCCTCGTTAGGGGAAACGCTGTTACATAAGCTGCATATATATATATATATATATATATATATATATATATATATATATATATATATATATAGAGAGAGAGAGAGAGAGATAACTAGACTCGTTTCGAAAAGCCCTCGAATTTTTGATTTGCCAATAATCAAATCAATCTCGAGGGAAAAAAGGTTTTAAAAAAAGAAAGAGCTACAAACATGAACTACTGCCGAAAAAAATCGCACAGATGCAGGTCTGAGGCCCAAAGAAAAAACCCCGATACGAGTAAACTACTAACTAACAAAAGAGCTCAATACAACCGTAGAGCAGACCTAGATACACCTAGTGAGCCAGACAAACCTACCTAGGTTTCACCTAAACGGATCGTCAGGGAAAGTATGGCTAACGAGGTAAAGAGAGACACATATTTATAGGCGATAATTAAAACCATACCACGTGACCGAAGAACCACAAACTAAGTAGATGGAGGTGGTTAAAATTTAATTAATCAACAAAAATTAGGAGGGGTGAGTAAAAAAAAAAAAAAAAAAAAATCTAAGGTGGAAACCGTCTAAATAACTAACCAAGATTTTTGTGTCTACACTTCAGTTTTAGAGTTTAATAATTGGCTAGGTTGATCAAATAAAGCTATGGCTAATTTCTCCTCTGCACATAATTTACAAAATTTATGGCCTGCTTTATATCTGGGGCATTTTTTTAGTATTTCCCATTTAAGGATGGGGTCTACATTATCTTCTTGTTTGGTTCTCCATACATAGGTAGATAGCGTGGTACTATGCTTAATTTTTTCGATTTTGAAACTACTCATATGATTATAATATCTTTTTTTTTAAATTGTTCTGAGTAGCATCTATGTATGTTTTAGGGTTAGTATCCTCGCTATTTTTGTAAATTTTCACTTGGTAAATTACGCATTCTTGTTGACATTTACCCTGTAATGGACAGATGTTTTTGTTTCTACAATTACAAGCAGGGGGATTACTGCGTGCATTATTCCTAGTTTTTTTTTCTTATTTAATCCATTTATTATAGTTCCTACGTTCGGCATGCAACAATAACTAAGTTTAACTTTGTTTTTGTTAAATATTTTATGT